>LPNX011206173.1:277195-402092 GCA_001517045.1 Pseudotsuga menziesii | reverse complement strand
GTAATGCACTAATGGAAAAACAAAAAGGAAAAATGACTAAAACTACTTTCAAAGAAAAATCAATGAAAGAGCGGTCTCTGGTCACAAAAGAGGCATCCAACAGACGACATCAAACCCAAGGAAGACCCAACCACACTCACAACCCACCCAGCAACTTCCCCCAACATCAAACTCACCAAAAGGGAGGGTGTACGCGACTGTATAAAGAACATCTGTGTATATACGCGACTTTAGGCCCAAAACCTGCATGGAAAAGCACATATACGCGACTTTTGGCCAAAAACCCGCATGGGAAGGCCCATATAAGCGACTTTTGGCCAAAAACCTGCGTGGAAAAAAGGATTTTAGTGTAAAATCTACGTGTATACGTGACTTTTGGCCAAAAATCCGCGTATGTACGCGACTTTTGGCCAAAAACCCGCGTGGACAGAGAAGGCAGTGGTAAAAAGCAGGCCAAGGGTCAAACAAATAAAGGGGAGTGTCAATGGATGAACATACTATAAAATGCGACACAGAAACAAGGAGAAATAGAGAGCAAGTCAATAATATCAAGCCCATTGTTCCCGTAAACCCCAAAATAAAAACAAGGGACATCCCCAGCGGAGTCGCCAATTCTGTTACGGAGAGAAATTCCTATGGCTTGGGGTACCACAACAGACAGCTAGACTCCAGAAATCAATCTTTCCCAATATGCAATAGAAATTAAAAACATCTAACACTAAAGGATAGAACCCCGTACCTTATTCCGGACGGTTGAAGTAGATCCCCGTTGAGCTTTCCAATCTTCAGCTTGAATTGCTATAGCACGTCCTCAACAACAAGCAAACAATACAAGCATACTATATTTCATGGTGTTAGATCTATTCTAGCATATATAATCAATAATGTATAAGCATTTGACATATTCCAATGGATGCAACATTCATTCAAATACACATTACTGGATAGGAAAAGATATTTCTATTAATATGAATCAGAGATTACAAGTGACAACCTCTGACGGCACGTCTGCGAACCGGAGAAACTGAATCCCCCACTTGGGCCTCCACCACCTCAATCCTCCATCACTCCGATAGCAAGCTCACTAGCAAAGGCAAGCTTGGGAAGAACACAACAGTGCTCCAAAGGGACAAAGGAATGCAGACTCAAGTATAGTTCTAGCAACAATGGACTATAATTTCGATGCTCTCAAGTTTCTCTTATGCTTTCAATGTACCAAGGGGTTCCTTATATATCTTTTCAAAGGGATATTGAAAGGTCGAATCCGTGCGATCTCAAGGCATATGGAAGGCCAGGAGTCATATGAGTCGGATCCAAGTCAAGGAAAACTCCAAAATGTTTTGGACTATGCACACATCCCGATGTACGCGACTATAGAGGGAATACCCGCGTATGTACGCGGTTATCGGGGAAAAAGCTGCGTATATCAATATTCTAATGTTTTTAGGGATGATCAAGGTAACATCAAAAGATATAAAGTGGTCCAAAGGGGCTAATGAGTCTGCAGCGGGACAAGGGAAGGCCATACAATGTGTGATTCACCTGGTGTGGTGAAATCCGCTATAACACTATGCTTTCCCCTTTGTCCATGAGTGGTACCTTGTTCACACCGCCTATCCCTTGTTATCCACAAGTGGTGCCACTGCTTATGGACCTTAGCCCATAAGCGTTTCTTACCTGAACTGCTTTGTCATAGAAGGAGAAACGCGGTACCCTGGGTAAAATGGAAAAAAGAGAAGATTATCGAGGCTTCTAGATGATGAGCCTCGTGTCCTCCCTTATCCCTATCATTGTGGGTCAGTTGAGCTTGAGATCCCCCATCCTAGGATCTTAGAGGCCACCTCATCCACAAATCTCCCAACCATCCCTATCCATTGAGCCTTATAAATACAAGCTCATATCCATGGTTGAGGGGGAGAAGTCTTAAGGTATTGTTATGCTGTTGGATTGATTACTTGTCCCAAGCTATTGGAGAGCATCGAGAGCAAGAAGTTGGAGCTTATGGGGATGAAAGTGTTTGGTTTCATGGAGATGCATGTCAACACTAAGGCTTAATTGGTTGTAAACTTCTCCATTTTATCTTAATGCAAAGCTAATTTCCATCCCACATTATTGTTGTTGTTTGATTTCGCATGTATGTTGTTACATTCCTTAGTCACTAACATGGATCAGTAGATTATATTCTGGCAGCTTTGATGTGTTTGCGTGTTTAATGTGATTGCAGGTACACAGGGTTACTATCGAAGCATCACATTCCAAGTATCTACAGCGTCCATGGAGGGTCTTCAACCTTTGTCATTCATTTGTTCTGGATCTGAACCATTTAGACCAGTGGAACACCTTACTATCCGTAGGAGGTGAAATATTCCAGCTAACAGAGTTCCAATTTCCCTTGTTTTTTATAATGCATCTTATTTTTCATGTATTATATTGACTGCATTTGCAAATGAGAAAGCGATTAAATTTCATTATTCTTCTAACTATTATCCACAAGGTGATGGGTTAGCTAAATATACTAACAAAAATCTCATTACAATCCTAAAGAAACAGTCATAGAGAATCAAATAAGTTGGCACATAGCTCTCCCTAATGCACTTTGGGCTGATCGAGTCACACCCAAGAACTCCTTAGGTGTGTCACCCTACACCTTATTCTATGGGAACGAAGCCATCCTACCTCCTAATATTTTGTTGCCTTCATCTCAACTAGCCCAAGCATCTAGAGGATCAAATAGTGAAGTCTTACAAGCCTGAATCAACACTCTGCTGAAATTAGAAGAGTCTAGAACCAAGTCCAGGGATAGATTTAAGCATCAACAAGAAATTGTGAAGAGGTGGTTTGACAAGCATAAGTCCGGGAAAAAAAAAGTTTGAAGTAGATGATTTGAATCTGAAGTGGGATCACCCACATGATGAAAAGGGTAAGCACACTAAGTTTCAACATTTATGGATAGGCCCTTTCCATATCGCAGAAAATTTAGGCCCCTCAACTTACAAGTTACAGGATTTGCAGGGGTGGGAAGAGAACTTGCCAGTAAATGGTTTGGTTCTCAAGCCTTATTTTTCTTAATGCTATTGATTTTATTCTCTGTGCATAAATAAATCTTTTGATTTTTGTTTTCTATGTAGTTAGTTTGCTTTATTTGTATTTGTTTTTCTTAGAAGTTTGATTTACTTCAGTTTGTTTATTTCCTTTATTTTTCGGTTCTTCAAATAAACCAGCACAACCTTTGGACATTTTGGGGAACATTGGAATTTTGGGAAATCTACTATATTTTGATTTAAAATCTTATTATTAAATATGCATGTATCATCACTTAGATTCTTTAAGTTGATAGACTATCTGAAGGGAGGTTATGAACACATTGAAGTCCTGTTCTAATACCCATCAAATAACTAAGGTTAGAAGAATCTAGAATACTATTTTGGGGCTCCACTCATTACACATTAAAATCTGTCCTAGGAAACAGACAGCAAAGAACCCACGAAGAGGAAGCAGATTGGACAGATGTATAGTATTTAAATGATCCCACAAATAAAATCCAAAAGGCTAAAGAGTCAAAACTTTCGGAAAGAAAGCATACATCAGAAACATACTGAATAAAGTCAATATTAGACAAGATTGCTCAGAGGTTCTTCTCCGTCCATGAGCTGAAAGCAAAACTAGCTCTCACAAAAAAGGACATTGTGGATGGAAGAAACTAAGCCATGTTTCAAATAAGAGAAGCAATCTGGGAAGACTCAAAAGGACAAAAGTCCAAAAAGCATCAAAAGAATGCAAAAGGCATGGGAATGAGGAACAAACAAATATGTATGTCCATACTCTGTTACGATCCTATGGTGTTTGAGCTAGAAGCAATCCAAAATCAGGAATAAATGAACCTCAAATCTTGGCCTTAGAAGAGTTATCAGGACTTTGGAAGCCTGGTTACCCTATCCTAGTGGACCATAATCAATGTTAAAGTTCTTAATCTTACATTTCTAAAAGGTCTACACATCTTAAAGAAATCTTGAATTTTGGGAAAAGTTGATTTAAACAGAGTAACTTAAGGCAGCTTTTGATTTTAAAAGTTAGATTTCTAGAGATCTGTGTTCACCAGCCAGTCACCAATTGTTGCTATTGCAGCTATCCTCAAAAAAAAATTGTACATTTTTTAGGAACCCTTGAAAGATCTCAGTTTTACCTCTTAATCACTTTGAGTTTGATTTTCAGCCTTTATGATTTCTGTCCATAAAGAAAAGTTCCAAAGTTAATTTTATTTCACTAAGGCAGAAAGTGGTTTTTGATCCGCAACGGTGGATGGTTTCCCAACTTGGAGCTGCTACAGAGGATACTTCTTCATTTCTGAGCTGCTACGGAAGATGCACTCTTCTGTTTCGAGCTACCACATTGAGTAAATTTTCCATCACGAGCTGCTACAGCAGGTGAGTTCTAATTTGTGTATCAGAAAACTTTTCGATGTCTTGCTACCCGTAACAGCAGAAGGATTTTCGAGTCACGCCTGCTATGGTGACAAACTTCATGATTCATCTTTTATTCTGAACCCCGGGAGCCGCAATGATGGGCGCTTAATGTTTGTTGTCCGCTACGACGGCTGCTACCTCGACTATAAGCCACTGCGACGGAAGGTTTCCATGGTCCCAACCGCAATGGTGGGAGCACTTACTAGCATGTTGCAAAGTTGTTATTCGTTTCTTTAAGACTCGTCATTGTGAAAGTAATTCTCGATGCGTTGTCGCTACGTTGGAGGCATTTCCTTGTTAGTGGCCCGATTCTTGTAAGACCCCTTGTGGCAGAGGTTGTTTAAACTCGGAGCCACTACAACGACTGGAATCCTTTTCTTCTCGTTGATATGATTTCAATGGCTGAGCCACAAGGGGAGATAGCGGTAAATTGCAGAGTTGTTAGCCGGCAGTTGCGGTTGAGTTAGAGTCATCGAGCCGCTATGTCGGGGCTATGTGTATGTTAGCTTTTGTCCTCCCTCCTGACGCAAGGTTGTTTGCCGCCAATGGCGTTTAAGCCCATGCATGCGAATTTAGTGTTTTACCTACCATGGATTAAGTTTTTTCCACTGGTTGTTGTCTATTTATACCCATTGGAATGGTGTTGTTTAGCGTCATTGTTACGGTGAAGAGTTGGAAGTTTCGTGGCGATTTTACCCCATTTTAGAGCTCGCGCAGTTGGTGGAATTGACCTACGATTCCTAGATGGCGCGTCCTCACTGAGTACCTCGACTGCATGTTTCTCTGCCAGGTAAGCTTTCATCCCTTATTTCATTCGAACAAAAGTTAGGGTTTTTTTCCGTAAAAGATTGGGTAGGGGGTTGTTGAGTTTAAAACAGAGGATTTCACCCGTGCTTGTTAATTTTAGACATTTCCCATCAAATTCGAACCTACCCTCACTGCCATACATGCGTATGAGTTTAGCACAGTTTGACCATAGGGATTGTTACATTGTTTCTTGAGTTTCTCTGCGCACCCGAGTTTCACGCAGGTATGGAGCAAGTTGAATGCTCGCCTGCGAGGGTTTTTAAGGTTCACCCATTTTCAGTCTCAAGAAGACCAAGTAGATTTCAGGGCTTTATTTTTCGACCGAGTGATAGTGATTTAGTCTTGCACCTGTGATAGGAGGGCAATGCTGAGTTGGGGGTTTTCTTCTAAAAAGTGCATAGACCAAAGATTTCCCATGTCCAATGATTATTGTGTCTACTGTAGCCCTAACCCGCGTCGTATGCTACCTGTCCCAATGGATGGAGATGATAGAGTAATATAGGAATGAGGGTTATGACTTGTTAGTATGTGCTTATTCATTTGTTTTCATGCTTTCATTCAGATGCAATTTTTAGTTTATGACGAGAACGCTAAGACAGCTCTGTTTTTATCACAGGTACAACTCACCTCAAACACCATGACGAAGAAAGGGAAGAAGAATTCCAATATTGTCGAAGATGATTCAGATTTAGAAATGGCAAAGGCTGCGCCCATGAAAAAGGTGGAAATCATTTATGATGAGATGAAATCCATAATTGGAGTTTAGCCTGATTTTAAGTGGGGTTATATGTTCCACATGCTGAAAGAAAATAGATCCCGGAGGTAGGGCTGGGAAACCTGGATTTGTATGAAAACATATTGCGATCTAGGATCACCAAAGTGGCTGTCAAACCTAAAATTATCCCATCAGCAGAAGTCATTGGGTGGATCTTGCCAAGAATCGATACCACAGGGATGATTATGAATGTTGTAGAGAATAAATAATTCGCATCTTTTGCTCCTGCACTTATATCAACAACCTACAGCTTACCAGAAAAGGACACCAATGTGACAATAGAATGGGTTAAAATCCTAAAGCTTGATTATACAGCCACATCGAAGATGATGGCAGCTGAGGGAAAGACATTCTGACACAAACAATTTGTAGAGTATGAGACTACTCATCTTCAGACTCCTTTCAGAATAATAACGGTGATGTTGAGAAGACTCTACGGTAGAGCTAATGGAAAAGTTTATAATTTTGGTTGGATCCCACTTATGTACTATGTAGCCATGGAAGGAATAATTTATAATTGGGCAAATATAGTGACCAGAAACTTGGCCAAATGCATCAGAACAACTCAGAAAGGCTTGCAGTAGAGCAAATCAGAATTTTACATGTCTTCTTTTCTAATAGACTGCATACTCTAACATCACATGTTCGAGAAGCTCAAATGTGTGTGGAAAGGAGGAAAATCCCCTATATACACAGCATACCAGATACTGGGGACTCATAAGTATCATAGTCATTACCAGTTGATATGTGAAGCATTCCTGAGACCCCTGTATCATCTGATTTTCTCGGAAGAGTGTCCATGCTTGTCTGAGGGAGCTTTAGAATCCATCAGGGAATATGGGGACTACTTCTGCTCCCAAGAAGGTACATATCTAAGGATGTATGGAGGAACCAAAGCCCCCTTATTGCTTCCCAAATATGCAACTGATCATTACATAGATCATAAGGAAGCAGTTAGACAAGTTAACCTGGATGGTTTTGGGAATTATTTGTTTGATTTGAAAAAGGTTTTGTTCTCATCAGTACCCTTCTATGTGGGAAGCTACAAGTTTTCCAAGGTTAAGGGAGCTCTGGATTTCGTCAAGGAACTGGAGAATTTCCATTTCGAAGAAAAGAGCTTTCACCGAAATGACTCCCAAGGTAAGGTGGCAGCTCATAAGGCAACTCATAAGGTGAATTTTGAACATACAAACTATGTGGACAAGGAAGAACAAGTATACATGAATGTTTATAGCATGGCTTCTTTGAGCAAGAGTTTGAAGAGGAAGACCTATGGAGTTAAGGGGAGCAGTAGCAACAATCCAAAACCAAGCGAGCTAGAGGAAGAAGTTGCAAAAGAGGCCAAGGAAGAGAGTGCTCACAGATTGGAAGCAAGAGCAAAGAATATCTTAGCTGAGGAAAAACAAGAAGAAGAAGAAGAAGAAGTTGTCAGGGAAAGGGAAGAAAAGAGATAGAAAGAAGAAGCCATCCAAGGTAAGATTGTTGAGCTAGAAAATTCTATATCTCATGAAGCTTTAAATCTAGGACTAGAAGGAAAAGACCTAGATGACTACACTGAGGAACAAAGTAAGAAAAATGAAGGAGATCTAGGTGGTGAATACCAAGAGTAGAGTCCTGCCTGAAATAACCTGAAGCTCCCCCATCTACTTCAGGAGCCATACTTACAAGAGGCCATATTCCCATAGTGTAAATGGGATTAGTACCATTTACCCCATCCAAAGAATATGATGTGGCATTTCTATAGGATGTACATTTCAATCCCAAGACGAAGTCAATCGTTTGGAAAACAGAAAAGACTCTGAAAAAGGGAGACTGACCCCCGGTCACCACAGTCACCGAGAGAACAGTGGTGAAGAATGTTGAAGATAATCCAAAGCAAATGGATTCCATGGGAATTGCATCTGCATATGCAAATGCTCACAATATTGACAAACTCACAAAGACCCTTGAGCAGTTCAAGGGCAAAATGGCCGAAATGAAAGCAGTTTTGAAGAAAGAGGAAACAGTTGGTAGAGAGTCCAAGAGAAAGTATGAAGATAATCTCTCGGGCTATGAAAGGTTGTAGCAAGATTACCAAATTCTGGGAGTGGAGCGAGACAATTTGAAGCAAGCCAACATGAGCCTGATTAAGGAAAAAGGGGAGTTGGAAAATAAAATTTCAGAGGTGTAAACACAAAATTCTACAGCTGAGCAGAACGCGGGACAATATGAAGCCCAAGTGGTGGCACTAGAGGCTCAAAAGAGATCATTAGAGGTGTTGTTGAAAGTATCTAATGAAAAAAGAACAGACCTAACACCTTTGACAACGCATGCTCTTATGCTCAGGAGCAAAATATATCAGATGCAGGTCCAGATTGCAGAGGAGGTTTTGAAGGTCATGAAAGTAGAAGCTCGACTAGAAGAAATCTCAGTCATAGCTTCTCAAATTAAAGACAAGACTCAAAATGTCATGGAAATCATCCAAGGGAGATTATCATGGTTGGAAACAACCAAGGAGCCCCCATAAAATATACAAGTCAAAGATTTGGAGAGAATGCAGCTTGAATTCGAATTGATAGGTTTTGGTAATAAAGTTGTTTAGAGGTTGTTAGAGAAAGTCAAGAAAACTAAGGACCAGTGCATGGAGTTTTGTGAGAAGGTACTTGCAACTCACAACACATGCCAAACATAATCAAATAAAAGGTTAGATGAACTTCCTGCACATGAAGAACGTTTGAAACAATTGCATGATAGATTGCAGGAAGATGAGTTGGGCATATAGTTGATTAAAAGCTTGGACGACAAGGTGCTACAAAGTTTAATTGCTCAAGCAACAGTAAACAGCTGTCAGTTGGAAGATCAGCTCTGATTACTTCCAGCTAGAATGGCTAACACAAAGGCTCAGGTTTCCAAGCACAAGGTTACTGTCAGAGTTTTGGAGCCATCAGACTTTGAGGAGATAGTCACTGATGCTATGGCATGGAAGCAGTTTATTGATGAGTTAGCCAATTCTACATAAAGTGTTTTCTCTTATTAACACCTGGGAAACATATTTTGTAATATTTGTATTTTTGTCTTAATTAGCAAGTACACTAGATGACAAATCCTTTTTGTAACCGGATTGTGAAGGAATCCCAAAGGGCAGGGAGATCAAAAGTCATTTGGAAATGTATAAGTATAGTTGAAATCGAATGAGAATAGGACTTTTCCATGCTCTCTTATGTGAAAGGATTTATTTAAGAAGAACTATTTCCTTTTATAATAAAGAAGGACTGGTTTTCTTTCTACTGGAGAAGGAGTTGTTCAAGTTTCAAATGCATGCTATGTGGATGGTTGAATGTAGAATTATTTTTGTTTTAGCTTACTCTGTGAACCTATGAGATCGTTCTGACTTGTGAATTACTTCTATGTTATGAATGATTTCTGATTATTTGATGAAGCTTATGCAGCAAATTGAGTAATGAATATTTTAATCAACACTGAGATATCTCTATGTTTATCTTTCTATTGTATTCATGTGTTTTGAATTATATCAACTACCTGTAATATTATGTATGCATATTATACATTACATTACTCACATAAATAATAATTTTCTCCCTAGGGATAGGTTAGCTAGTATTAGATAGGTTTAGCTTAGTTGTCATTTTCTTTATGTGATTCAGGAACAAAGGAGATAAGACGGGAGGTAAGAACCTATGCATCACATTGTGAAACCTTTGCTTCCTAATCAGCTGCATTTAATTTTAGGCACTTGCATATCATTATAAAACATAAAATAAAATACATAAATGGTGGGTTGGGCTGCAACCGGTAAAACATATTTAAACCGTTACTTAACTCTACGGTAGTCGGAGCATTAACTGGACGGATTCCCCATACCAAACAATAAGCAAACTAATTGGGAGCGGTTATTGGGGAGAATCCTTTCTGTCAATACCTAGAATTTTCCAGGCCTCAACAGCTTCGTACAGCAAGTTCCCACAGCGGTAAGGCAATTTGTGTTGGGTTTTCCTTTGGTCCTTCGCAAGAACTTCCTTATGTCTCTGTTATCGCACCGATTCTAAACATCGCCCAGGTTTCAATGGATAATAACCAAGGAAACACAGACATAAATTACATGAAAGCAACTTTGTCGGACATTAAAATTCACCTGCGATGGATATATGAAATGGTTTGCACCGGTGTTAAGGAAAACAGGGTTGTAGCTGCAGATGTTATGTATTTAGAAAACCAAATGGGTTGCCACAAGTCAAGAATAGATGATAATGATCGAGACCTCCGCAAGCTTATGGGAACAGTGGATAGCATAAAAGAATAAGTCCAGAAATTGAAAATCATGAACCAGTGCAGTCACTGCCAGGAAACATCATCCCATGGTGACTACCAAATGGAAGAAACATCGGTTGTTCAGTCATTTCGTGGGTTAGAAGGCAAGAAAAAATAGTTTATCGCATCATACCTCTAAGATGTTTTTTTGTCTTCTGTTAAATAGTCAGTTTGTCAGATAATACCCTACAATGGGTCTATGTTATTTCAAAAATCATCCAAGAACCATCTATATATTAGTTATCAGTGTAGTTATTTCAGCTTCCTTTCTTCATAATAGTTTGATACTATGGCAAGTTTTTTGTAAGGATGGTTGTGCTTAGATTTTTTATATACAAATTTTTCCCTGGATTTTGTTAAAAATATATAAAGTTTTTTTTTTTTCATTTTACAAATTTTCCATTCATTATTCAAGAAAAAAACATTTTTATAGTAATATTTATTTTTATTTTGTTTCGAAAAGCATGTTTGGTACACCTTTATTCACAATCACTGTGTAATTCATTCATATATTTAATCAATATTGTAACATTTTGTGACATTAGACAATCTGATAGAAGAAGAAACCCATTTTATTATATAGGAATAAGAATGCAAAATAAGGGACAACATAAAGGTCATCGATAATCAAAATGTCTTTTTGACATTGTTACAACTATTGATTTCTTATCCTCGTCCAATTGGGGCAATATGTCAACATTACAAAGAATGTTTGTTTTTCACATATAAAAATTCAAATATATACAACTTGTAGTAACAATATTCAAATGTATTGATCATCAATCATTGGTTAAAGTGTTGTAGTCACTTGGGATGCTTCCATGCCCCATCTCTTCATCGTCTTCTGGGGATATTATTCTTGAGTTGTTGAAAGGATTTGTTCATTGACTTTATTTCCTTCCATATTTTCAAGTTCCATCAACAAGCATAAAAATAAAATGTGATGAGTATATACATATATAGATAATATAATATACATAACTGTGTAAATGGAAAAATGTACCAGTTCAATGAGTAAATCACAAAATTTCACATAAATTTTTGAAACCATTCCTCATGTTGGTCCTCAATAAATCATCTGTTGGATCCTCTTCATACTTTGTTTCTTGTTAGCTTCATAAACAATGACAAAATCATAGATATAATTAAAGTTTTCTTATTGTTCCATTAATTATAAAATAAGGAACATTATAAAACAATATAGATACTTACAAATGGTTCAATTAACTCTTGATATCCCAACATATATTGACAGCCCTTACTTAATCCATTGTCAAACAAGTTATCCGAAGGCTCTTCTCCCTATGTTAGCACACGTTAAAGAAATCCATGTAAGATTTTAAATTAATTATGATATTAACATCACAAAAAAATATGAAATTTGAAGCAAACTTTGTGATCAACCCTTTTTTCCTTGTCAGCTCGTATGATGCACTAAATGGGTATCATTTTCTTTTCTATTTTGCCACAACAAAACAATTGAAAATTAGTATTTTATGTGATAATTAAACTCTATGCACATTAAAAATAAAACAATGATTACATATGTACGATGCAATTTGTTGTTGGGATGGCTCCCTGTGTGATGATGTTATGTTCATTTCTTGACCATCTCATGGTACACCTTTTTTGACATCACTACTGGCATATTTTGGATATCACTTCGTTCTTCCTTTGGAAATTTAGCAATCTTCCTGAGAAATGAAAAGCACAATGAAAAAATGATAAATATTTATATGAAAATAAGCATAATCATAAAATGTTAATAAAGAATGGTTTGGACTCGTGTGTACATATTAAATAAAAATGTTTTTAACAATAAAACATTTTAAAATATTATTTTTTGTTGTTGTATGTTTCTACCATTGCAAGTCTCATGGGTCTCAGTCCCCACTGTTATGGAAATTATTCATGTAGTTTAATTATAACCTGATTCTTAGGGTCATTGGAATGATTGTTTTACTACAAATGAAAATTACATATATACATTTTTACACTACATCCCTAAAGTTTTATATAAAAAAATCACCCCTCTCATTAACTAACAACACCACTCCAATTGAACTAATGGATAAACCATCATGATTTACATTCTTCTTAACTTTTATCTTTTAGGGTGTCATATTTCCTCCCTCTTCATCCTTGCACAACATTTAACAAATATGAAATCCAAACTTTGAAACATGATAGTAGTTATTCTTGAGAAGCATTGTCAGTAAAATGTAAAAAAAAATCATGTTAATCACTTGTTGATCCACATAATTTCTTAGTTTACAATAATTTCTTAAAGTTTTCATGTTCTTCTTCACTCAGGTTATGAACAATCTTATATAGTTTCCTTAAATTCTTGCTCAGCATGACATGGATAAACTATTAAAACACACAAATAATTTCAATATATTGTTTTCATATTAAAATTACAAAAACTTACCATGTTATTTGTGTCAGATGTATTTCTCTTGCTCCCTTCGTTGTGATTTTTATTTTGTGATATTTTATGAGTCATATTTTATCAATGAATTCCTTGCATAATAAAACACATAAATCATTAAAAAATTACACAATAAGTAAAGAATTTCATATAAAAATGTATTTGGGACAAACATTGTGCATGTTACAAAAATTACACAGAGATGTGTCATATATGATACAACACATTGGTCTATAGTCTATGTATAATACACACCATAAATGGTTTTTTTTGTTTTTTTAAATAAAAAATTCAAATGATTCGTTTCAGATATATAAACACGTTGGTGCATCTTTTTATAAAATGCACACCAAAAACTGCATAAGCATTTTTGAAAAAAATTATGATGGGGACATTCCATACATGCCGACTTTGAAGTGAAACACATTATGATCTCATCCCAAGAGTATCCAAAATCCCAATATGCTAGTATATATAACCAAGAATTTTACATTGTTGAATATCAAATAAATAGAAAACAAAAGGAAAGCAAGAAGAGAACCCTAAGGTTTGTAGTGATGAAGATAAATCTGAAGGAAGAAGAACACAAGGGTTTGCATCATTGAAGGTAAATCTTATATTCTATATTTTCTTCAAAAGACTTATTAAATTTATGCCATTTTTTTATTCTTGAAGGAAAACTTACTTGAAATTTATCCTCTGCATAGTGGTATGTGTCCATATGATCCCTTACAAAATTTATCTTTAAAGAAACTTCTCTCCAAACTATTCTCTCGTAAACCTCTCTTACATAAGTCACTCCTCAAATTTTTGGCCAAAAAACGTTTAGGGATTATGGATTTATTTATTTATCATCCAATTGTATTAAGATTAAATTCCCGATCTTTTTTTCATTTGATATTTCTATGTCATTTTTTTTATTTTTTCAATTTGGATCTCGGTGTGTATCTTCGAAAAATATCACACCAATCCGCTATAATCATACAACCACACCGTATAATTTGTAGTAAAATTCAACATTTATATTTTGTGCAATTTTTGTTTGAAATGACAATGCACTAAGTAGTTAATATTGCATTGGTGCATATTCTTAACATAAGCTCACCAATTGCCCAAAAAAATAAAAATACAAGTGCAAACTTTCACAATGAATACTTTGTCCTTTGTGGAGGTGCTTGTGTATGTTTTTATCGATGCGCATAAATAAATAGCACATCAATGCATATCTATTTTTATGATGCATCAGTGCACTTATAAAAAATTTAGCGCACGAGTTATGATATATGAAAACATAGCATACCTTGTTTCCTAGTTCATTTTTCAAAGAGTGAATAGATGTATTGATTGTATTATTCACTCAATTGCAGGGGAAATAAAAACAATAAATCAAATGGATGATTCTTCAAACTCCATCTCATTCTATATCATTCAAAGTTCAAGTTCTTTGTTGTCATCATCGGTAAGTGCATATTTATTTATACTAATTATATGTATTTGATTTATGTTGTCTTTTTATGTGAATTTGAATCATTGTGCATTTCCTTTTGTAGGATCCTCGTTCTCGATCAAGTTTAGATGCACATGATATTCCGCCACTCCCGAAAAGATGCAAGGTATTATATAGAGAAACATACCATAGGAAAACGGTAGATGAAAATGGAAGGCCACTTTACCCCACATATTGTAACATGCCACCATCCATATTGAACCAATGGTACTTCATTGTGAACTTGATCTATTTTTTGTGACACCCTAGTAGTATGTGGTTGTTAAAAATGTAAAGGGTTCAAGGTGAACCCTAAGTGAGTCACATTATCCCATTATATTAATGACTGACTACCCAAAGTTGACGGTTTAATACCCCCATTATGTTCAATGATCCATTTGGTGAAATATAAAAGACACGTAGGAACACTTCCATATCCATATGCTCATTCTTTGGAAAGTTGGAAGCCAAATCAACTTGGAAATTTGAATAAAAAGAATTCAAAATATATATTGGAAATGTGTGCATCGTCCTTGGTCAACTCGATATCTATAAATTCAAAGAATTCGATGCATTAAAAAAAATATGGGTGAATATTTGTATATTAAAGTTTATTTTTTAGGTGTTGATTGTCAATATATCTAACATAAAATTAGATTAATCTTTTCTTAGAGTATATGTTTTCTTCTCTACTGGAGTGAGAACATAATCCGTAAGGCCTAATCTCATGAAATCAATTGGTAGCTCATTTTCCTCATTTTTTTATCATCAATATAGATGCCAAGTATAATGGTAAATAAATAAAGTAGGACATTAATATCAGGGAAAATTTTAAGGATCCATACTTATTTAAAAGTGTATAAACCTTTGTGAATCTTAACAATTCCTAAAATGTCAACTATAAAATATTTGGTGATATTTTTGTAAAAACATTTTAATTTCCAAGGATTTTATATAGCTTATTTAATAATTTGGCGATTTTTAGAGTGAAAAAAAATTACCATGTCAAAATGGGCGAAACAAGGCTTCAAAAAATGTAAATTGGCGAAATGTTTTGGGAAAAAACATGGAAAAATAACCCATGGGATAAATTTTGCATTTGTATACTATAAAATGTAAAATTTTATAATATAACTTGTCAAATGTGTTGGTATTTATATACTTGGATTAAAAAATTTGGAATTAAGGATAACAATGTGTAATTTAAATATTTTATAATTTTGATATAAAATTTACAAATTTAAGATGATTTGTTAGGTGTATATTTTGTTGTAAAAATTCTACATAATTTTGATCATTGTATATTTAGATTGCATTAACCATTGTGTTTTCATTTTAAGAGACATAAAAATTTATAAAAAAACATTATTTTATTTTGAATAAAAGGTGTAATGTTTTTTGAAAAAAACAAATCCGAATACATTACAAAATCTACAATTTAAAATTAAAAGCAATAAGTTCTATTTCATTCTTACAAAATTCGGTCATTTCTCATTAAAAGTATGACTATGACTAGAGACTTAATATACAAGCATAAAACATTTCACATCATTTGACTAATTTTTGTATATTTCAGTCACATTGTAATCAAACAATCAACATCTCTTATTCACAATTAAAAAATGCATGTCCATCAAAAGAGTAGGAATTACATGCCCCCATGTGGCTCTTGTTAATATAAGAGTGGAATTATAATAATAACATCTAATGTCGATAACACATACTATTTATAACTTTACCATGACAAGGCTATGAACAAATTATTCATTCTTCAACCCATATGTTTTTTTATATGAAGACAAAAAAAAATTAGAGAAAGAAAAAGTAAAAAATTACAAAATTAATATTTAAATAATTTTAAATTAATTGTTACTATTATCAACTTAATATTTTGAATGAACATTAAATTCACACTTAGTCCACCTTAAACAATACATACATTTAAGCCATATCAAACTCATAATAAATTATGATTTCAGATATATATAAATTAGTACTATAAAGTTGTAGGCTATTTTAATATATATATATATATATATATATATTTCAAAATAAACTATTATAATAGTCAAATCATACCTTCGCCGGTTAGGAATCTAAATAACTCAAATAAAAATTCAATTAATTATCATATAATGAAATTAGATAATTACTACAAAAAGTGACATTAAATGATCTTCAATTACAGTCAAGCATTATATTGCATCTCCAATTTAAACCACTAACACATAATACATTTTATAAATCAAACAACATCAACATAACATGAAATGAAATAAATATACATGAACGGTATCCACAGCATGATATACATCAACATCAACATAAACTAATATGGAAGAAGCATAATATATATGAACAATAATATGAAAATCATAATATACGACAAATCTACATCTCAAGACAAATATAAAAGTAAGATATATGCATGTGCTCAGTAATTGCTATGAGCTGAAAAGTACACCACCAGATCCAGAGGCATTGGTACCTCTACCATATACAAATACATAATAAAGCAACTTAAATATATCTCCCTAGTGATCTTTATAACCTAAGCCACTCATCATATCCATAAGAGTACTGGTCAATGATGGCCTACGAGTTGGTGGTGGGTCGACTAGGTGAGGATGAGAGGGTGGAGTCTTAACTAGGTGAGGAAGATAGGGTGGTAGGATGAATGGGTGAGGAGAAGAGGGTGGTCGTTCGACTTGTGGTGGGTTGACTAGGTGAGTAGGAGAGGGTGTTTAGATGACTTGTGGTGGGTCGAATAGGTGAGGAGAGAGGGTGGTCAGTTAACCTATGGTGGGTTGATTAGGTGAGTAAGATAGAGTGGTCGGATGACCTATGTTAGAGGAGAGGATGGTCGGTTGTCCTGTGGTGGATCGAAGGGTGGTTGTTCGAATTTTGGATAAGGAGGTGGAGATGGAGGAAGAGGTGGAGGAGGTGGAGGATCACTACCCTCATCATATGCATCATAACCAGTGCTCTTAGTTGGATTCCACCTCTATAGTAGCATGGATGCACCCATGATACGCCACATAAGCGATGCCATATCATGTGGGTGTCTCCTCAAAAACACAACAATTTTTGGGTCTCTCATGATCATTTTGGCCCAAACAAGTCACACTCCCTATCGAGCCAACAACCTAAACAACTGATATGTCATCACCTAGTGGAATCTAGCATCAGGCCTATGTCACAGGACAAGTCCTTGTAACTATGGAAGATCATATTCCTATGTCATGTTCTCATTTGGTTGGGGAGGAACGTACCCAACATAAGTGTTGATATATGCAAAGTTGTAGAGAACAATAATTAGACAATTTAATTAAACAATGTAAATAAAATGTTATAATAAATTACATGTGCATTAAAGTAGACAATAAAATGCAACTAGATTAATCAAAACATAAAAAAGAATATTACCTCGAACAAATGTTGTCTCATTTGTGGTAAATAGGATGTTGGGATATCCTCACCCATCCAACCCTATGTATGGGTATGGTACCATATTCAAGGTGTTATCATCCTTGCTTGCAAGTAAATAAAGTGACTCATGAGTGATCCTGCTAAGGAAATCAAGTTGGCCCATCTTAGGAAACAATTGCCCCAACATGTGCATAAACACTTAGGTCATCGACCATAATCCTAGGAGGATTTTTCCAGAATTACAATTGAATGATCATAAACCGATCAAAACATAAGGAAAAAAACTTTGAAGAAAATTGAAAAATTGTCCTGCCATCGAACATAGCACGACAATGATCCAAAAAACAAATACCACAAAAAATGGCATGACACCTGATGTATCTAGGCCTTTGTACTAAATAATAAACAATATAATATAATAAGGGGAAACTAATTTGTTTCCCATCATTTGTGACACGGGCTACTGTCGTGACCAAAATCTAGAGGCATTTAACCTCCTCTACATCAAAAGGGAGATATCTGCAGCTAACCACCAACTTCCTAGAAGTCGCCAGGGATAGTGGCATCCTCACTAACATATATTGGTACATATGTTTTTTGACTTGATTCTACAACTCTAGGTGGGACATCGAGGAAATGGGCCAAATACTCCCCTCTCCTAGATAATCTTATGATGAATTATATGTCCTCCTCTATGGGATAGAGATAAGGATCCACCTTAAAAGTTTGTCATCCTTGATCCCAATGATGGATCAACTACATCAACAGTTGAGAATGGCCCCTCAACGACGTCGAATCCTCATAAAACTTGTGGAAGACAACATATAGTAAGAGTTGTCTATTTTATTGGGTAATAGGTCGAGGGACCAAATCCCTATCCCTTTCTCTAATCTCTCACTCTCATACAACATTGCATTGGTCTTATCATTGTTGTGAGTCTTGTTTCTACCCTTATTACTCCTATCTTTGATTAAACAAATGTAACTTTTGCTAGAACCGTATAGATAGAGAAATGTATACATAAACAAATAAATAGATTACTAAAGTACATTTAGATTTATAAAAAGTATAAAATAGATTTGGTGATCCCATAAGACAGTCACACACCATCATCGGTGCTTATGTAAACTAATCACACCGCTAGCATTTCTAGAAAAACAAAAACACATCGGAAACTATGCTTGAACATATATAAAGCACACCGCTGAAATAAAAACAATTTTTTGGAAGTATAGAACTTTGGGTGCTTTGTATATCAGTACAAATCGATGTGTCCATATCTAATCGAAGCATTGATATAACTTTGTTTTTTATCAATATATTTTATGGTGCTTATTATGAAGATGCACCATCGACGGTGCGTTAATATATACTTAGCACCAATGTGTCTGTGTATATAGTGAGCACCAGTATGTTGTACAAGATATTAAATGGTTTGGGTGTTAAATTTATTAACATGCCTTGATAATAATTTTTACACTGCTCATTATGAAGTGACAGTGCATTCGAATATTTAAATAGCACTGTGTGTTTTTAAAATGTATTTGTTTGATAGGTTCAACAGTGCATTTTTATTTATGTTCATGCATCGTAAACGGTGCCTTCGATCTATGGGAAAGCACTGCAATCAGTGTGTTAGTTTTTAAAAAGGAAGTCATTACCGATGTGCTCTATGTTTAAACAAGGTGCATCAATCATCAAGGCCGGTGTAATCCGAAAAGACAAAGTGCACCGTGCATATTTAATTTTTTTATTTTAATTGGAAAATTGAAGAAAATTTTTAAATTTTTAATTTGCTAAAAAATTAAGTGAGAAGGTGAAAAACAAAATAATTTTACATTTGTTTTCCTGGAAGGAATGGTTGCCATGTATAGAAGAAATCAAATTTTCCAACCAAATGGTAAAATTTCAACTCCAGTGACCAATCAAATCGCAAGATAAATCCAATGAGGCACATCGAGTATGGGGGAATGGGTGTCAAAAGAAGCAACGATGCTTTGGTGGGCCAAGGTGGTCTTCAACACTAAGAAAAGGATAAAATAACATTTCAGTGTCATTTTTAACCCTATTCTAATGCACCTAATTTTGTGGTGCACCGGTGCACATTTTTTAGGATACGCATTGGTGCGATCGGTTTAATAGTAGGCATTGATCAACAGTCTATTTTTAAAAAATATTTTTTTACGTATCATCTTGTGCATTGTATCATGTTAAGCATTGGTGCGTATTTGTAGATATAACGCACTAGGGAGTCATAAGGGGTAAATAAAAAACATGTTGTTCCTATGCAATGCGTGGTAAAATTACACACATAGATTGTCTCATTTACACGCACTGAGCATGGCTTTCTAGGGAAATAAAATAAACATATTTATAAAAAAATCCATCAAACTATTTTGATACCAATGCCTTTTTTAATGATGTGTACCGTTGTGTATATATATATATATATATTCATTGGTGCACGTCGTAGTTTGGTGCACCAGTAAGTTAGTACTATTAGAATTTTGACGCATCGTTACGGATTTTATTAAAATGCATCAGTGCGTGTTTTATGTTTTGGTACACTGATTGAAAACATCCTCTAAAACCTATTCTCACTCGCCTCTGCTAGCGACCTCCACTATAAACATATTAATGGGATTTTCTTTGTGAAATGTATGCAAAAAACTTTGATAGAAGTTGTTTTCCTCGTTGTGTGTGTATTGGTTGTGCCCTTAATTATCTATTCATATATAAACTTGTATGGTGTTAAATTTTGGCTTATAGAGTGCATGCCACTTATTTAAATGGTTTTTTGGGAGTGTTATATTATTTTCATGATATCGAATGGAAAAGTCAACAGTTGACTAGAATTACACTGTTATAGACGAAGGCGACAAACGGTGAACTAGTTGATTGACCGAATGGATAATTTTTTTGTTCAATGATAAATGACTTGTTCGATAGAAGTCGACGAAGCATGAATTTAACAAGCACTTAGACGACTCGAAAATGTCAACGGATAATTGATAGGTCAAACCAAAATAACCTAATTTTGTTATAAGGTTATGGATCGCCATTAATGAGCAATTAGTTTCATTGCACCTATAAATAAGACGTGATAGCTATTTAAGAAATGTGAAGGATGAGTAATGAATTGTAGCATAGTGTGAGTGAGGGTAATCACATGTGTAATAGTGAGTGTCGATTGGTATGTTTTAGTACTATCCAAGTGTTGTGAATTTATGCTTGATAATAGATGAGGTGAGAGCTCATTGGTTTGTTGGTTTTCCCAAGATTGGGTTTCCAACGTAATTTCTATGTTATGTGTTGATGTGTTGTGTATGCCACTATTATTGTAAGAATATTTAATGAATCTAACTAATTAAATCAATTTTTCAAACCTATTGGAAATGGTATTCAAAACCAACAATTGGTACCAGAGCTATAAGTTTTGGCTACAAGTTTATTCCTTCGTTGTTGAGGTTTTTTGCTTGATCCTAAATCTGGGAGAGTACCTCTTTCAGTGGGAGTCTCTATAGATATTGATTTATATTTAGAATGGATAACACATCAAGGATAGAAATTGAAAATTTCAATGGCCAAAATTTTGAAATTCGGAAGATTAAAATGGAATATTAGAATGGATAACACAAAGCACTTAAACACATTCAATACTATGATTAGCCAGTTCTTGTCCATAATTATTAAAATAATTGAAGAGGATAAATGCATTAGTCTATTGTGTTCTTTTCCATACTCATGGAATAGACTGGTCGTGGATATTGGAAGCAATGATACCACATTAAAGATCAAGAATGTGGTCAGATCTTTTTTTTCTGAAGAAATGAGATGAAAGAACATGGAAGGATTGAATCAAAATGCCTTGTTCGTGTTAAAGTTACAGCATCACAAGCCATTCTCCAAGCGAATCTTGTGTCCATATTAGGCCTCGTCTGTTGAGGTTGAAAGCCTAAGTTCGACTCAGGAACTTGGTGTAAATTCCTAGGTTGGACTCAAGAGTGACTAAGCCTTCAGTGTAAAAGGTTATTCCTCATGTGTTGATGTGAATACTTTGATATGTCAAAGTGATGATGTTGTACAGTCTTTTTAGACAAGCCTAATGACTCATGTGTCAAGTCGGATCCTCATGTGTTGAGGTGGACCTTCAATGTAGAGGTGATGTTTTGCATGTCGAATCATTAATTTTGTGTGATGTACTAATAACCCGGTAATTCGAGATGTGTAAATCTATCAAGTATCCTCTAGAGACTGGCCACCTCTAGATTGAATTACCTTAGTATATGATCACTTTGTCCGAGAGAAATATAATATGATCATAGCATGTGACAAATGTTCTAAGTATAATCTGATATGATAGATAAATTAAATTTATCACATATAGACCATGCAGATAAGATAAGACATAAGATAAAATGCATAGAGAACAAAGAGGATTCGAATTGCTCATGAGAAGACTTCAGTTGATTAAAGTGAACTGAAATTGTTAATATTAAGCTAAATTAACAATGTATTCCTCAGCTAATTAAAGGAGAACTCACATTGGTCACTCCAGTAAATCAGTCAGCATGATTTCAGTTAAGAATAATTAACTAAAGTGTTAATAAAAAGAAACTAGTTAACTAAATTGTTTTGCATGATAACACTTTAGTTAAACTAAAAGACAACACTTAAGTTATGACACATGAGTTGCAGCTATTGCATGATGACACTTGAGTTAGCATCCTAACTAAGTGATCCTACATCCAGATAGAAGGTGAGTTCATACTAAAGTTCGTTAACCATGATTTGATGTCAAAGATGAAAGGCATTGTGTATTACGTTTGTGGGATTGAATAGACCGAGGTGCAAAGCGTTTTTCCAAGAAGAGAATTTTATGTAGGTTGCATGAGGTCCTAATTCCCCAAGTAGTGATTTGCTACTTCTTGCATGAGACTATTTTTTGGTAGTTATTGTTTATGTATTTGTAACTTCGGAAGATATTTTGATGTATATTATCATTGTATATTGTTGTACCCCCATCTGAGATGTGTTTCCCTCCTTTCGGGATGTCATTATTGTATATGGTCATTGAGGTAAACCCTCCATTGTAAGACAGGGAAATAATACCCAATAAAAATAAAGTAAAATGTACTTATGAGTAATCCTAGGTAGGCAGGCCCCAAAGAAGTTACATGGGCAACCTAGTTAGTTGAGAAATTCACTCAACGGAAGAATATAAATAGGGATAAACCCTCCCTATTTAGACACACACACCCAATCTCTCGTTGGCGCATTAGGAGAGAGCGGACAAGGAGGAAAGAGAGAGAGTTGCAGAAGACATATTTTTCTTGGGTTTTTCCATATTCCGATATTTAATTAGTGATGGAACTATTATGAGGAAGTTTGCATGGTTTTATCCTTTATGGTTTCCTTGAGGAAAATCTTTGTGTCTTGTGTCTCTTGTGTATCTTGGATATATTGTTGTGCTTGTTATTCTTTCAAATAAAGATACAAGTTGAATTAAACTATAAAAACTAACATGGTGTTAGAGGTTCTCTGAAAGAAGGAATTGTGCAGCTGAAATAGTGATAAAATGGCAGCTACTGAAGATTAGGGTTTCATCTTGAAAACCCTAGAAGACAAAATCTAGTCATCATGGGACTTTCGCTATAACTCGAGTTTGGAGAAGGCTCGGGATCTGAAACTTGGACAGGAATAATATGAAATATTTTTGTACGTTATGTGTGATTTTTAGCCTTATATTCGTTGTACTATAGGATATGTGATTCCTCCAAATCAGGGTTCCAACCTCCTCCAGAATCCAGTATTAAACAAGTGACCTAGCAAGAATTGTTATATCTCTAGATAGGAAGGTCAAAATCAAATTTCACAGGATTTTTTAGATAGGGAAAGGACTTTAGTTTATGTGATGCAAGTCCATACCCCGAAGGTGAAACAGTGACACATGGAAATCCGTAAAAGTTCATTATATTGAACTAGTCCTCAAACAAGTCACCTTGGGAAACTTGGCATAAGTTGCACTTGGTGATTCCAATTCTGATCTAACCTATGAGGTTGGAAATAAGACATATTGGGATACCTCAGGACGAAGTTTTAGACCTTGAGGAGCATGAATTGCGGATATACAACAGAATAATGATCAAACAATTTTGCAGAAGAAATTGGAGAAACTAGGGCTTCCTGTTCTGGGTGCTTCCCACCACAGTTTTCAGAAAAGGAGTAAATTGGAAAACTCACCTAGAAGAGGCACATCTTCCTGTCCAATCATAAGTTTGAAATTCCAAGTTTGAAACTTAGGGCTTATCTAACAAACTCGATATCATCCAACTTTGGAACTAGGTCAGACACCTCAAATTGATAAGATCTATATCTCCTCTATTTCCATTTGAGGTTCTCATTTCAAAATGACTCATCACACCCATATTTATGATAAGCTTGGGGGAGATGAAAAAATTTAGGCATGGAAGTATAGGATCTCCCTGATCCTTGAAGAAAATGACTTGGATCAGTATATCAATAAGGAAGTTCCAAAGCCAGAGGGAGATGAGGCTAAGGCTATCCATAAAAACAATTTGGTCAAGGACAAGAGAATCATTGCAGATTCTATTAAGGATCATGATGCAAGAGCATTAGCTCTCAAGGCCAGCTACTAAATTTCTGATCAGACCCTAAGGTCTTGACATTTTCCCATGGAGGAGTTTATTGTAAAACCATTGCAAATCTCTTGTAAAGAGTTTATTTCTAGATAACAGGCATAGGCATATTTTTGGTTTTGTTTTTTTTATTGAGTCATAGGTTGATAGCGCTAGTAGGAGTGATTGCAGATCACGACTCCTTGCGTGGAGATCAAGCCGTAGTTTGTTTGTCTGTGACAGGGACGTTTTCATCATGCCTTGTAGTTGTTTGTTTTCGGTTGCAGGACCATTCAATGTAGGAGGTAACAGTTAGGTTAAATAGGCAGAGTAGAGAAGTAGAGGGGGTTCTACTCTTCAATATTAGGGTTGTGAGATTTGCAGAGAGACGGACAAACCAATGTTTGGTGCCACTTGTAAATGTTTCAAGAAAACTGAAGAAGAGATATGAATTGTGTGTTGTGTGTTTTCTTAATAGAAGGATTAACTGTGTTTTAGCAGTGTTATTAGCCTATATGCATTTACTGATTGAGCTGTGAATCCATGAAGAGTCGACTTTGGTGGTTTCCTGAACTTCTGTGTATTTTTGTGAAATTGTTGATTCGTGCATGAGTTTACTGCTTGAATAGTTGAATTAGGTTGTAAATGCATGCATAGGGAGGGTTAGGCTAAGTAATCTTAGAGTTTGCAGGATGGATTGATTGATTCCATGTTCAATCGGCGCAGCGCACAAGTTTTATACCTTAACCAGTTTATTGCAGAGAACGAACGGTGGAGATCGAGTCCGCAGATGGAGATATGACGGTCCAAGAGAGATCCACAACAGAAGTTACGAAGGCGATAACGGATCTACAAATATTTGTGAGATCCGTGTCAAAATGTAGATCGACAGTCGTGGAGGAGGCCACAAAGATCTGACGGTTAGGAGATTTGCAGAGGAAAAGTTGTAGGAGGAGAGTTGCGAGGGAGAAACTTCGGAAAGTTGGTCACGCATTTCGCATCCCACAACCCGCTTGTGGAAATCCTGTTGTGGAAACCAAATTGCAGAAAGGAGCTTGCGAAACAAATGTTGCAGGAAAGCCTGTTGCGGAAAGGCGGTTGTGGAGATAGAGTTGCGGAGAGGCAAATCTAGCGCAGAATATGGCCAAGGGATAAATTTGGCAGTCCTGCTAATTGTAGGAGCAACCATATCCTAGAGGTGCTAGTAATTTTAGCTATGGTCAACCCCGCCTACACCATTTTTGGTATCAGAGCTGGTGCAAAAATATTTGCACACTATGGAGAGGAATCTTGCAATATTAATTTGCAATTTGAGTTTAGAATGTTGATTTCTAAATAGAGGAATGAAAAGGAGACTGTTGTAAGGGAACCCGCATAGCAGAGTGCTGTAGGAAATGAACGCAAATCTTAATCATGTAGAGAGCATAGGAAGTGATCAAAGGTTCTATGTGAGAACCAGAGAAATGCCAATAGGTCAAGTAGGAGGAATCTTGATGAGGTGTTGAGAGGGTAGGCTTGTTTGTAGTTCATCATGAGTGTGGGAAAGCTCATGGAGGAGGTATGGAAGTTGGCTACTTAAAGTCATCTAAGGGGTTCAAACGGAAGCCACAGTAGAACAAAGGAATACGCCAAAGCAAGTGGTGTCAAGAGGATGAGTCAAAGCAAATTTGAAAAAGAGGTTACTGAGCTGAAGAAGGGGCTTAGTAAAATGACCGAACTGTTGCATGAGGAAGCTACAGAAGGTCAGTATTATGAATGGAAGTTGAAGAGGAGGGTGCAATGGCCTGTACATAGGTTATATGCCAAGAATATCAAGCGCAAACTTAGTGTTTGGGTGAAGAATGAGGAAAGACTCAGGGTAGCTGAGCATGAGGAAGAAGTTCACGTGATGTGTGAACCTGAGCAAGGTGTGTTCCTTGAAGAAGAGAAGGAGGATGCTGATATAGAGTTTGTTGACAAGCTCGTGAACAAATCAAATAGTTCATATCAGTATACAGAGGAGAATGAGGATGTTGATTAGAACTCCATTGAGGATTTCAAAGGTTGTTTCACAGAAACAAATCGGCATGGAAGAATGGA
Source organism: Pseudotsuga menziesii (assembly GCA_001517045.1). Classification (NCBI taxonomy): domain Eukaryota; kingdom Viridiplantae; phylum Streptophyta; class Pinopsida; order Pinales; family Pinaceae; genus Pseudotsuga; species Pseudotsuga menziesii. Next base: position 375,676 of record LPNX011206173.1, on the reverse strand, counting down.
AGAGAGGGCATCAGTTGAGGCTGAAGTGCCTTATGTTTTTCAAACTGATCGTATTTTTTTACTTGCAGGTTTCATAGTTGGAACAGAGGGACAATTGTTGAATATTCTCCAACAGTTTGAAAGGGATGAAGATGAGGATAAAACTATGGACATATGGAATGTCTATGTTTTACATATCTATTTGTTGATTTTATTGCAGGAATAATGCATGTGGATAACTGGAATGGTGGATGAAGAAGTATGGGTGCTTGATGGCAGTAAGATTTCCTTTCATTGGCTAAAGGAAAATATAGAGGATGAGATTGTCTTGAGAGACAATATGGCAGCTCAATATCAGGCTGAAGATGATGAGGGAAGTAGCAGTAGTGAACCTATTGTACAGCAGAGGGAGAAAGATTTAGAAGTTCTTTAAACTTCTAGGCAAATGAAAGTTGCAATCGAGAAGGGCATCCAGAAAAAGATGTTTCAGCAAAGAAGCAGACTGGATGAGGAGATATGTGAGTTATGGCATATCATGCAGAGATGTAAGAGGAACAATGACAGTGAGGTTCAGACAGTCATTTGGATGACTATGGAATATTGTGAAGATCATTGCATAGTTGATGACCACCAACAGTGACAAATAAAATTTTGGGATCCAGGAAAACAGAAGCTGAAGACACATGACCAAGTGGTCATGATTTTTTTCTACTTTGGGAGTCTGATGCAGGAGCATTAGCTCTCAAGGCCAACTACTAAATTTATGATCAGACCCTAAGGTCTTGACATTTTCCCAAGGAGGGGTTTATTGTAAAACCATTGTAAATCTCCTATAAAGATTTTATTTCTAGATAACGGGCATAGGCATATTTTTTGTTTTGTTGTTTTTGCTAAGTCATAGGTTGATAGCGCCAATAGGAGTGATTGCAGATCACGACTCCCTGCGTGGAGATCAAGCCGTAGTTTGTTTGTTTCTGACAGGGAGATTTTCATCATGCCCTCTAGTTTTTTTGTTTTCAGTTGCAGGACCACTCAGTGTCGGAGGTAACAATTACGTTAAATAGGCAAAGTAGAGAAGTAGAGGGAGTTCTACTCTTCAGTATTAGGGTTGCGACATTAGCAGAGAGACAGATAGACCAGCATCTGGTGCTGCTTGTAAATGTTTCAGGAAAACTAAAGAAGAGATTTGAACTATGTGTTGCATGTTTTCTTAATAGAAGGATTAACTATGTTTTAGCAATGTTATTAGCCTATATGCACTTACTGATTCAGCTGTGAATCCGAGAAGAGTTGACTTCAGCGGTTTCCTGAAGTTATGTGTATTTCTGCGAAATTGTTGATCCGTGCATGAGTTTGTTGCTTGAATAGTTGAATTATGTTCTAAATGCATGCATAGGGAGGGTTAGGCTAAGTAATATTAGAGTTTGCAGGGTGGATTGATCGATTCCATGATCAATCGGCATAGTGCACAAGTCTTATGCCTTAACCAGTTTATTGTAGAGAATGAACGGTGGAGATCGAGTATGTAGATGAAGATCTGACAATCCAGGAGAGATCTACAATGGAAGTTGTGAAGGCAATAACATATCTACAAAGATCTATGAGATCCGTGCCAAAACGTAGATTAACGGTCGTGGAGGAGGCCGCAAAGATCTGGCGGTCGGGAGAGTTACGGAGGAATATTTGTGGGAGGAGAGTTGAGGGGGAGCAACTTTGGAAATTATGTCACGCATCCTGCATCCTGCATCCCACGATGCGCTTGTGGAAATCCTGTTGCGAAAAGGTAGTTGCGGAAACCGAATTGCGTGAAGGCCTATTGCAGAAAGGCGGTTGCGGAAACAGTGTTGCGGTAAATCCTGTTGTGGAAAGGAGGTTGTGGAGACAGAGTTGTGGAGAGGAAAATCCAACGTAGAATTTGGTTGAGGGCTAAATTTGGTAGTCCTACTAATTGTAGGAGCCACCAGATCCTAGAGGTGCTGGTAAGGTTGGCTATGGTCGACCCCGCCTGCACCAAATCACCTCATCCCTCATGTGTCATCCTTGAAGACACCTAAGGAAGTGTTCGATGCTTTGTTGAATATGTTCGAAGGAAAGAACAACAATAAGAAGATGGAATTGAGGAACCAGCTAAAGAATGTGAAGATACAAAACTCAGAGACCATGTAGTCCTACTTCACAAGGGTTGCTCAAATCAACGAACAACTTGAAGCAGTCAAATAGAATGTAGAAATAATGAGGACCATCATCACAACAAAATAAAGGACCAACATCATACAAGACAAAAGAATTTAAGTAGAGATCCTTCTAATATTATATGCTACACTTGTGATGAGAAGGGACGCTAATCCAGATAGTGTCCCATGAACAAAGGCTCCTGCAAAAAGAAGTCAAGCAATAAAATACATCATGCTCACATTGTTGAAGATGATAAACCAAATAATAAAATATTCAAAGAAGAAAAGGAAGATTCCTTAAGTGATGAGGAATATGTACTTTGATAAAGAAGAATTATACTGATGAAGACGAAGATCATACTCTTATCCATATTAGTATTTGGATAAGAAGGAATGTTGTTGTGAATGAATAAGTGACACTAAGAGTAAAAAGACACAGGTTCCCAGAATCAAATGATGAAGTAGAGCACACTGTCAAAGACTCCAGTTATTCTTGCGAGGACATAAGGATCAAGAGGGAGTCCACCCACCAAAAAAACAAAGATAAGTATTTAATTCTCATTTCCTTAAATCTACTTACTTAAATGATATTGTTTAGTTGTGTACATATTTATATCAAGTTGATGTATTATGCATGATTGTGCCTGCATTTATAAACAGTATACTACAAACTTGCTTGTGATGGGTAAGTAGCCTATGGTGTGGTACAACATTCCATTGCTACTTATTTAGAATGAAACCTCTTTGTTGACATATTGGGAGTAGTGCACAATCATAATAATGTTTTGGTAGAGATGGAAGGCATCTAGAAAGTTATTGTATGTATACGAGACATGAATGAATGTTGTAGCATTGGCAAAGATAGTTGCATGATTGTGTGGCATATATATTTTAGTTTTTATCACTATTAATATTTTTTTGAAATTATGAAATGTTTGTAATCATGCAAAGTAATTTTACTTGTAGGAAATATCGTGTACAATCACCTGCAAGAAAAATAAGGAGGATACTTGTTCTGAAGAACAAGTGACGACAATTCAACTAGAATATTCACTCCAAAAAACATACATGAAGAGGAACCTAAATCTCCTAGGGTTAGAGACATTGTGGTGGAATAAAGAGATTCATAAGAATATAACATATCATGATATGACCAAAACATAGAAAGCGGTAGATCCACCTCGAGATATGAATACCATCTAAGGCACAAGAGATCATCCAAGACGAAGAAAATTATGTCAAAAATTCAAAAGAAAGTAAGAGGCCTTGAACACACTCTAGTTACGTGGCATTGTTGAGTAACATCATTGAGACAAATCCTTCCAAGCTATGAATAAGAGGCTAAAAAGAAATGGAAGGAGACTATGATCAAAGAGTACAAGTTGATCATGAAGAATGATGTCTAAGATCCAGTTCCAATACCTGAAGGGAATTCCATAGTGTCTTCCATGTGTATCTACAAGTTCAAGCATGCAATAGATGGCAGCATCAAGAAGTACAAATGAAGGTTCATGATTTCTCTTAGAAATAGGGAGTAGATCATGGCAAGACATGCTTTAATGACGCGACACGCCTTTCCAGTGAAGTAGAAGTGTATATCGAGCAGAGAAACACATGTGTGCAAAAGGCTTTGTACAAGCTCAGAAGGAACCCATGGATAAGCACATACATTTACATGAGGAGCTTGAAGATCACCTAGAGTGATGAAGATCTCAACCTTTGCTACAAGGTTTACTATGGAATCCTACAGAGGAAAACAAGCTTACAGTTGGGTGCAAGGGGAACTTTCAACAACATTAAATATAGAGGATCTTGGTATCCAATTACCTTAATAGATTACATATATGGATACATAGAAGATTGGTAGAATAGGAATTTACTTGTCACTCCAATACAGAATGTTTCGATACATAGAGTATAAAATGTAAAGGGAGGATGATGCTCCACGTCAGAGGAACTGACTGCAGAAGATCCTTGAGTTCTAGAATCTTGACATGGCACAGCAGGATGGAAAACTTCTTGATAGACTTAGGATTTACCAGGAGTAAAGTGGCTTCCAACCTTTACTTTAAGGTTGAAGGTGGAATACTGGTATATGTCCATGACCTATTTCTAATAGGAGAGGACGAACTCATTATAGATGCAAAGAGGAATATTTCCACTGAGTTCGATATGAAATACCTAGTGATGATGCACTACTTCTTAGGAATGGAGGTGTGGTAGAATGTGGATGGGATTTTCCTTGGTCAAGGAAATTATGCCACGGAGATTCTAAAGAGATTCAGAATGATGGGCTACAAGGAAATGGCCATACCTATGGAATCGAACTTGAAGCTACTTTGTGATGCTTCATCAGAGTCATTTGATTCCATGATGTATCGTCAGATGATTAGTTCGTTGATGTACCTGACGAATACGAGACCTGACATATGCTTTGTTGTGAACACCCTGAACCAGTTCCTGACGAATCCGAGACATGTTCACCTGGTTTTTGCAAAGCATGTATTGAGGTGCCTGAAGGGTACAATTGACTATGGGCTCAAGTATGATGTGAATCAGAATATTAACCTACACGGCTATATTGATTCGGATTAGACAAGTAGCGCCACTGATAGGAAGAGCACTTTGGGTTTCTTCTTCTGTTTGGGATCCAGTATGATATCCTAGTTTAGCAAGAAGCAGTCTTGCGTGGAGCTAAGTATAGTCGAGGAAGAATATGTCGCATCTTGCTCAGCTAGTTGTGAGGTAGTATGGCTTCAAAAGATACTGTCCGTTTTGTTTGATATGACTTGCATTTTTTTGTCTGATAATCAGAGTTGTGTAAAGTTGTCAGAGAACCCGGTGTTCCATGACAAGTCAAAGCATATCGAGATCAAGCACCACTATATCTTGTATATGGTGCAGAGAGGAGTAGTGAAGCTCCAGTACATGGCGAAGGACGAGTAGATACATGATGTCTTGACCAAGCCATTAGTTAGAGTAAAGTTTGAGTACTTCAGAGAAATACTTGGTGTGATTTAGAACGAGGTCCCTAGAAAGAGGGAGTGATGAGTTATAGTGTGGTCAGAGATACAAGTTGTCTTGGTGATGTAACCAATCCTGGCATGCTCCCATGCCAGAGATGACCAGAGACCGAAAGACGCAGATGCATGAGATCTCACATGGGAAGTTAAATAGGTTGTCCTTGAATGTAAAATATCCTGGCGTGGTACGCAGGTTGTTCGGACGTAATCAATCCTGTTAACGCAAAAGTTTGTTCAACTAGATCTACATATCCTAAACTATATACATACATCATTTCCATATGATTTTTCCGTCATTTTTGACCTCCACACCTATGGTTTAACCTTATTCTCTCTCAAAAATCTCATAAAACATTAAAAAGGGCCTAAAACCCCATAAAAGAGCTTAAAGACCCAAAAAAGAGCTAAAACACAGAAAAGGGGCTAAAAACCCTAAATAGGGTTCCAAAACCCTAAAATAAAGATACGGCCAAAAAATCATTATAAAAAAAGGGTGGAGGTCCCCATCAAGAAGATTCTTATGCCCTTTTTCCATTATTGAAATCAGTGAGTACGTTGAGAACCCACTCTTCTCAAAATACTCACACCATCCAACCATCATTTGATAGCCATGCCATTCCCCATCCCATACGTTGAGGTATCCTCCATACCATCTGGCTTATGGAGAGGCAGACAGTGGCCCATTTTCAAACAAAGGGTATAATTTTCTTAATTTTATTTTAAGTTTTATAATAGTCGTTGTTATTGTTTATTGTTACTAATGTTCTTTGTTTATTGTAGCTCTTGTTTCCATTTGAACTCTACCGTTTTGTCTCTTTGACGGAAGGGAGGTGCGTTTGCATGTAGCCATGGTGAAAACCTGGCTACAGTTTTGATGACCATACGATGGCCCATTTGGCGACCATACTGGTTGAGCCCATAGGATCCCTTATTTTGCAGGTATTTTTGGTATTTTTCTCCATAATTGTCCCTGGTCGGGCCCTCACGAGGTCGATCTGAGTCTGTATGGCACCATTGCCTATCCTTGTCGACCACTGTTAGCTCATTTTTTTAATTTTTTTCCATTCCGGCCCTAGTCGCTACTTTCAGACCAAAACCCACGACCCAGGTCGCGACTACACCCTCGAAAGGAGCGACTTGCCTCCCAGGGCACAGTCGCTACTTTTTTTTGCATCAGTAGCAACCGAGTCGTTGTTGTGTGGCCTGTTTGTGCTACTCAATCACCACTGTCCTACAGTTAGAAGAAACCTGTCCATTTCTGAGCCATTTTACATATGTTTTGCCTGTCTGAATGGCCCATTCACCATTGTTTGACTGATACCTGCAATCTATCTATTTCTAAGTTAGTTTCTGCAATTTTAAATTTTGTATTTCATTATTAAAAGCCAGAAATTAACATTCTTATTTATCCCCTCCTCCTCTACTCAATCATCACCTTCCGGGGTCTTCTGAGATAAGACGGGGGGTTGAGTAAGCTTAGTAATAGGCATCCATTCTTGTTATTGTTCTTGTCCACTAAAAACAAGTGACCTTGGAAGCTACGAGGAGTGGAAACCATTGGGGGTTTCATGGCGTTCGCGTCCTCCTTGTTGAGCACTGGGCATTTGGGGTGTGACCTATGGATCTATGGGTGGACTTGTTTCCACTTTGATGAGATCCCAACACTCCCTCTTGGATTTGAAGGATACAAAACTGGGGTGGTCACACTATTGATTCATAAACTTTATAGTCATTTACGCATTATTGTAGTTTGTATTGCACTTTGTTTTGATTTATTATTACATTTTAACTCTGTTTTGGTCCAAGCTTTTTGCTTGTTTCTTGCAGGGAAACCAGTGTTATTTTCCCATTGCATAATTGAAAGTAAAAGTAACAAATTCATACACAAGTGCACATACTCACACCAATTAATCCAACAAAACTCGGTTCATGACCCCCGAGCAAAACCATAAAAGTAACCAACTTACTTAATAATCTTTCAGTTTGGGACATAAGTCTCAACCGCAACAACTGTGGGAAGTGCTTGGGATTTTCCATAAAACTCATTATGAGGAGTACCATAAAAACCCCAAAGTAGCTCTCCAATGAGAGTAATTTCTAAGCGAAACAGGCAACGACCCCTTCCAATTGACTAGATACACCTTTGTGAGGAAAAATCCAAGCACTGTCTTTCGCCAGCCTTGGTCGTCGAGTGACTACCTGTGAACCAATAGGAATTCGTTTTAAACCGGGGTCCAAAATTCATTACCATTTACTACCATAAGCCACCATTGATCCACCACGTTCCTCCTCACAACTTAGGCGGCACCCCCCTCAGTTTGGATCTTTAGACTGTCACCATTGAGGCCCTCCTCGACAACCTTCCTCACCTTCAGAAGGCCACACAACTTCTGATTCCAACTCAGATTCCTATCATTCTGAACCGAACCTGTTCACTGCATCATCTAGCCCCATGGATGGAACAAATATCGATCCCTTCTTCGGAGGGACGGTTGGTAGTGGATCCATGTCTATGCCTCACATCATTATCAGCATCCCTGCCAGTGGTCCCAGTACCACTACGCATGTTGTTGTATGTACACCACCCATCAGTGGTGGCCCTACAATAGCTCCCACAATTCCAATAGTACCATCATACATTCCTGGGGGCAGTGGCCCTTCCACAATTATCCCAACTATCCACGTTACAGGAATTCAACTTCATGTGCCCCCAGCCATGCATAGACATCCTACCCCTACAAACCCCGACGCCATTACCAGTCCCTATCGAGCCAGCCTCAGGTCCAACCTACCATTCATGGCTCGTCTTAACTTGTCATATTTGGCTCACTTAAAAAATGACCCAATAAGTCATCAACCCCATTGGCACCCCATTCCAACCAAGCTTCCTTCGGACATTCCCAAGTTTGAAGGAAAGGCGGGTGAGTGCCCCCAAAACCGCATTATGTCGTTTCATTTATGGTGCTCATCAAACAGCATTGTAGATGACTCAATGAGACTGAGATTATTCCAACACACACTCATAGGTGCTGCAGCAAAATGGTATATCGAACTACCTCAAGCCTCTTACCCTGATTTCACTTCACTAGCCTTCATGTTCCTCCAATATTTCCAACTCCCTATCTGCTACAACGAAGGCGTGGATATCTTGTTATCTTGTCATAAAAATACCACTACACACATCACCGGCCACATCCATGAATGGCGATGACGGCGTAGCCTATGCAAGATCCAGCTGGATGACAGGATCTTCCTCGATTGGTTCTTGAAGACCCTGCTACCACCCATAGCCAAGGACGTCGCCTCTGAATGTCCCCAATCTAAGGAAGAGGCCATATTGAAGTCCCAAGAATTTGATTTAATCTACGCTCAGTCTAGATACCTATACACCATCATACCAGACGCTCCCCATGCCGACACCTTTCGCCGCGATGTGCCGGGGGCATCCCATGTTACGGATAGTGTCATCGGTCCTTTCTCCCCACATCCACAGTACTATGCGTCACCCCCTATGATGCCACCCCACCCAAGCAACACCCTTAGTGTTGCGCAACAAAACCAGATACTCGATTACTCGAGGATGATGGCCCAGTACGGACCCACATCCTCTTATGCACATCCCACGCCAAATCAGCATGATCATGAACCGACTTTCTCGGCACAATCATATTCGCGCCCAATGAACTGGTTTTTAGCCCCTCCATCTCCTCTGACCTACTATGCACCACCTATGCAAGCCACTTCGGCCCCTACAACATCTCCTTCGACTTCTTCGAGAAAATTTCTTGCTCAGAAGAATCTTCCCAACCACCCCGCCCCCAATAACCAACAAGGGCAGGGTAAGAAAAACGGGCAAGGAACTGGGGTAACAGCCAAGCACAAGGAGGTGACCAACACCCTAATCCTCCTAACAACAATGGCGCTAACCCACTGGCGCAAAACCCCCAACAGCCTAATCAACCAGGACGAAACGCTCCATTACAGACTAACCACCTATGTAAATTATGCAACGTCTATGGTCACTACACTCATGAATGCCCGCATATGGACCATGTCAAGTAGTTTCTCCAGAACTAATCTCAATAGGACACTAATGCGGTAGCACAAGCTCATCCCAACCCGGCACCACCAGACCCTTAGCCTATGGTGATCCAAAACCCATTACCACTTCAAGGATTGGTTGCAACCACACCTTTTCCCCCACCTGCCCCAGCAGCACCCGTCGCGGCTCCACCAACTGAAACTAGTATCCATCACCTAATGACGTTGTCAACTGAAGAGGTGAACCACCAGACTAGACGTAACCAGTACGGGTCCACCACAGAAACCGCTGACCCATCACGACGTCCACCTTCGGCACTGCTAACATGCCCCTCCACCTCCCTCCACCCCCCATCGATGGGGCAGCCAGAGGTCCACAGTTTCCCATGCGGTGTATCGCCAACAACGCCACTGCTAGAGCTTCCTTAAATTACAGCATCATTGATGACATGGCTCAGTCACCTACAGCCATGTCCACCCTTGAGGTGCTCAAAACGTGCCCACCACAGTGAAAAGCGTTGTTATCTGCACTTGGTGTCATGGATCCCTCCGATTCCAGATTGATCACATTCAATTTGGATCAAGGAGAACCAAGAATACCGTCCACCATCGCCTTCCAGATTCTGGTCTCAATTCGAAATTTGATCATACATTGATGAAGGGGCATCCACCTGTGTCATCTCGACATTTGTTTGGCAGAAACTCGGGTCCCCTGCCCTTCAACTGTACACCACTGCCCTTCGTTCCTACGACGATTACTCCACTAAATCCCAAGGCATTCTCCTGAATGTCCCTATATCATTAGTCGATAAGAAGGTTTTGATTGACATAGAGGTTGTCAACGCTTAGTTTGATTATAACCTCCTCCTCGGACGTAGTTACATGTATGCCATGACAGCTGCAGCATCCACCGTCTTTCACCTTATGATATTCCCTCATGACAGGAAGATCGTGTCAGTGGACCAATTAACTTACTATGATCCGTAGGGGTCGACCACACTAGATCATGTCATCCCTACCATTGATACCTCCATCGACAACATAGCCATCCCTTCCTTGTCGGTTGTACGCCCTGGATTGTTCATCGACACATCTATGATGACTTCCTTCCCATCTTTACCTCCTCCAACAGCGTCAAATGACACAACATATTTGTCCACTCTTTCATCCAGCACTATTCTGATCACACCACAACCGCAACCTCAAATGCAATCACCAGGGAATTCTTGGGGTTCACTCCCAATCCATAAAATCCCCTTCCTTTTCCCACCTTCCGGCATTGTGAGTAAGCCTCTTATGGCTACCTTAAATGTACCAAACTTTACGTTGGGGATTCCGGTATGGTACCTTGAACCACCCACCTCGCTTCTGATTCCCCAATTTGTGTTGACCCATGTCCAGCCTATTGAGATGAAGTCACACCCTCCTCTCAGACCACCAAAAACACCTTCCATTACTACACCATCCCCACCTCCTCCAAAGAGGACTCGGGGAAAAACCACTAAAGCAATTGCTGAGCCTCGGCCAACCCCACCTTGCATTTTGTGTGATGTCCATGGACATGCAACCCAGAACTGCCTAGAGATACCCATCCTATGCATGCATATAGATTCCATGGATACAAATGAAGGCCTTCCAGTAGTCAACGTCTCAACTTAGCTGATGACCAAGAATAAGGCTTTAAGGACCAAAAATCCATGCATGATTTACGGTCTATACGGCCATTATTTGCACCATTTCCTGGACTTGGATGAGTATCGGTCTATCCTTCATGATCTTCAAAATCAATCTCATGAGTCCGAGATCATTTTCATTGAGGAGATTCACCTGTCAGTTTCCTCCTCAAACACCACAACCATTTACATGGTGTCCAGCTCCACCGACCCTTCCATCTTCACAACCATCGACGATCCCTCAGATCTATCCAATCGTTGTTTCAGCAACGACAAGAAGATACTTGAATCCTTGTCTGCCCCTGAATACACATGGGATGATATGCACCATCTCTTGTTCTTAATCCCAGGGGAACCTTTGTCAACATCATATCAATATTCAGTGGATACCAAGGACTTTATCCATGGCAAGGTGGATTGGTTCAAAAATACCATTCCAGCTCCTGATGCCTTTGAAGAAGGAAATATGGCCAACATTTCACCCACAATTAAGGTCAATATCTCAACCAACCTGAAAGTTGTTGAAGAAATCACACTCTGAGCATCATGCTCCCCTGAGGAAGTCGCTTCTTACCAAGCACTTTTTTGGGAGTTTTGTGACATCTTTGCTTGGTCCTACACCGATATGCCCAGATTGGATCCATCCATTGTGGAACATCACATTGATACATGGCCTGATGTGGTTCCTGTGCGTCAAAAACATCGACCCGTTCACCCTTCAAAGGCTGTCACGGTCAATGCCGAGATTGAGAAGTTGTGCATGGCAGGCTTCATTTACCCCATTGTGTATACCACTTGGGTTTCGAATCCTGTTCCCGTGAATAAAAAACAGATTACCATCCACGTCTGTACATATTTTTGCGATTTGAATTTGGCATACCCCAAGGACATCTTTCCTACTCCTTTTATTGACTAACTCGTTGACGCATGTGCCGGACATGAAGTATTTTCCTTCATGGATGGTTTCTTTGGATACAACCAAATTCAGATCTACAAGGAAGATCAATACAAGATTGTGTTTACAACCCCTTGGGGAACATTTTCATATCGAGTGATGCCCTTTGGACTCAAAAATGTTGTAGCCACTTTCCAGTGCGCCATGACATACTGCTTCCATGACCTTGTTCACATCATACTGGTCTATCTGGACGGCCTCACCACTCGCTCACAGAAGCGTTCACAACAATTAGACGACTTGCGATAAGTCTTCCTGTGATGTCACAATTACAAAATCCACTTGAACCCTCTCAAGTGTGTTTTGTGTGTCCCAACGGGCCATCTGCTTGGGTTCATCATCTCTCGCAAAGGGATTACGGTTGACCCTCTTAAAGTTCAAGCCATTTTCGATCTACCCTCACCATGGACTTTGTGCCAATTGCAGAGCCTCCAAGGCAAGGAAAAATTCCTTCATCGCTTCATACCGTAATATGCGACAAAATCCCACGGTTTCTTGTGTCTGCTTCGTACCAACATTCCATTTGTTTGGGATCAGCATGCGCAAGATGCATTCGTCACATTAAAGCAAGATATAGCTTCCACCCCGTTACTATCTACACCTGACTTCACCAAGGACTTCATCCTTTATGTGTCGGCCTCCAAAAATGCCATCGCTGCAGTTTTGGTGCAAGAATATGATGCTTGTCAAGAGCACGTGATTTACTACGTTAGTCAGAAGCTGATCGGTCCCCCATTACGATATTCGACTGAAGAAAAGATGGCCCTCACCGTCGTATTCTCAGTCCAGAAGTTGCACCATTACATTATCACAAACCATACTCAACTAGTGGATGATTCCAACCTTATACAATACCTCTTAAGCCACCGGCTACTACAAGTTCACACTGCCAAGTGGATTGTCGTCCTCTAGGAGTTTTACTTGGAATTCGTTGCCATGAAAAGCACCAAAGCTTTGGCGCTAGCTGCACTAATGACAGACCTGCCCTCGTTGTCCACACCACCATCGATTACGGTTAACCTTCCTGATGAATTCTTATTTGTCATTTCCAGGGAAGATCTTTGGTATGGGGGCATTCTGCTGTACTTGCGCACCCAAAATTTTGAGGCTCACTTAAGCCATGAAGATAGACGCCGCATTCGTCACCAAGTTGCTCTCCATCTCCTTGTTGGGGATGTTATGTACCGTCAAGGCGTCGATACCATATTACGTCATTACCTCACCCATAATGAGCCTGAACATGTCCTCAATGACTGTCATAGTGGAGCTTGCGGTGACCACCTCTCTGGTTTGGCGACTTCTCGAAAGATTCTACCTGTGGGTTATTTTTGGCCTTCCATATTCATTGATTGCATTGAGGCAGTTAAACACTGCCAAAGTTGTCAACTTTTTGCTCCAAAAGTAAGGACTCCCCCTGCGAATTTACATCCTGTAGTCACAGTTGGTCCCTTCTGCAAGTGGGTGATTGATTTCATGACAATTAACCCCCCCTCCTCCAGCGGCCATAAATACATTATTATGGTTGTCGATTATTTCACAAATGGGCCGAGGCCATGCCCACATTCAATTGCAAAGATGACACGGCGGTGCGTTTTTTCATCAACCACATCATTTTACATTTCAGTGTTCCCCAACAAATAGTCTCAAACCACAGTACCCATTTTGAAGACACAGTTAGGACAGAACTTTCAACCATGTTGAAATTTGAGCATCAGTACTCATGCTCCTACTACCCTTAGGGAAATGGGAAAGATGAAGCTATCAGCAAAATCATTAAAACCATGCTTCAACATATGGTGGGAAACCACAAAACTAACTAGCACCACATGTTATTTTCCACCCTTTGGGCCTACCGCACATCCACGAAGAACGCCACCGGCTTCACCCCATTCCATTTGGTCCACGGTGTTGAATCAGTACTTCCCATTTAGTGCCAAATCCCATATATTTTCCTCGTCATCGAACTCCTTCCCAATATTTTTCCTCTAAAAGAACGCCCCCTCCTTCTTGAACAAACCAATGAGGACCATCATGCTTCTCTTCAAGCCATTGAAGTAACCAAAACCCGATCGAAGTCACATTTTGACTCCCATATTCACCCTCGCACCTTTAGCGAAGGCGATCTGGTCCTCATCTATGACCAAGCCAACAACAAGTTAGGAAAAGGGAAGTTCGATTCCATGTGGTATGGCCCATACATCGTTTGCCACTGCCTTGGAAAGGGGAATACATTCTTGCTAACTCTAATGGACAACTCTTGAAGAATCCACGCAATGGGCTCTACCTCAAGAGATTTTACGCTAACATTACCACCATGAGCCACTTGTATTATGTTTTTCTTTTTTTTTAACACCGTTCTTAACACAAGTCTTACAATTTTCTTCCTTGACTACTCCAGATGGATCCTACCTCGCGTTGCTACACTGGATTTGCTGATGAAGCAATCAGATGGTCTCTAAATCTCGCCTCGGCTACGTGGGTTATCTATTCCTCATCACATGAGTTGATCCATATTGACGGAATGTGTGTTGGCATTGCTACCAACAACCAGGATGAGTATGATGGTGTCGCTGGTCTCTTGGTCGCCGCCCTCCAGTTGGGTATTCATCACCTCGATGTATTCTTAGACTCCCAGGTGCTTGTCTCCCAATTGAATAACCGCTATCGAGTACGCGATCCTTGCCTTTTTAGAAAGTTTCTCTACACTAAACAATTGGTTATAAATTTTGAATCCATCGCATTCGTACATGTTCCCATAAACCTCAATAGTGTAGTAGACCAAATGGCTAACGATGTTCTAGAATGGCATATTCATCACCGCATATAGGAAATCAAGAAACTGCATCATACATACACATATAAAAACATGCGTACATGTGTAACATATATCATCTAGGCATTTTCATCATCATAATAACAAGACTCACATAAAACCAAAAAAACTGCATCCATGTGCATCAAAATATATATATATATAGCATGTCATAAAGTGTTCAGTACAAAATGAGAAGCTCAACAAGCTTTCTTAATTGAATATACATAACGATAAAAAAATCCTAGTGCACCACCGCACTAGGGGCAGTGCCACTAGCTGCTAATCAGAGTCAAACTCATCTTCATGCTCCTCTGACTCTGTCTCCTCCTCTGAGGCCTCCTCCTCACTGGAGTTGTCCTCGTCCTCCATCGGCGCATCCCCTTGGGCCACCGCTCGAGCACACTCTGTCATAACTGCAATCCTCTTTATCAGAGGAATCCACTCAAGAGGCATGGGTAGCAAGAAGCAATTATATCATTGTCCAAGTGATGCCATCCATCATTAATAACACCCTCCAGCAAACTCTCAATATCACGACAGAGCGACCGTAAGGTACTTCGAGGCCCAAAAGCAGGTGGATCCACCCCCTCCACCCTAGCCCTCCATCGCTCGTAACCCACAGGTGGTCGTGGTCCAACATCTTCACATACACACGGTACATCATCAGTATCTATCATAAACATCAAACTAGCTACCACTAAGCTAGTGTACTATATATGAATGTAAACACATAAAACATCATGTATACGTACCATTTGGTGACCAATCCTGTCCTAGAGGTCGAGGCATCTCTGCGTCTCCCATGTAGTCCATGCCTGCGTAGGAGTAGTTCTCAATGAGGACTGGCAGCTGACTCCACTATGCAAGCATCTCTCGAGTAAAGAAATAGCCCACTAGGCTTCCTCCCTCACATAGCATCATCTTGCTCCATTGAGGCATCCGGGGCTCCTGAGGCCCACCATCCTGCACTGTTAAGTGCAGTCGAAGGGTCGGCAGCCTCTCAAAGAAGAAGGAGTGCAAAAATGAAGGGAAACAAAAATCCCCTCCCACAGTCCTAGCACGGTTCATCGCAGGTCGAACCACAGTCAGATACATCTAGTCCCACCCATAGTAGGTTCCCTCCATCACGCGCTCCACAATCTGGAGCTGCCCCTGGGAGATCTTGTGGGTCCCATATGATCCCAAGATCCACGACACCATCACTGCAACCACCCGAGTCAAGAGACTCTCAATGTCGCACATCAAAATATACGACCCATGCACATAAGAAAAGGCATAGCATTGCCTCTCGCAGAGATCATCCAAAGTCTCCCCGTGTGAGAGCTTTGGCGTTGTATCACCAATCACTCCCAGCATTGGCAGCCCCATCAAAAATTATACATATTGCAGCGTAATCTCAAGATGTTTCCCCTAAATGATGAAGCACTCTGCCGCAAGATCCCAAAAACCCACCAAAGTCTCTAGTAGTAGTCGCAAGGTATGCATCGGGGAAACCTACATGAACTTGAGCAATCCACTCCGGGCTAGCGTGTCCCGCACACCCACGTTCCTCATGGCCTGCCTCCGTGGCTCCTTACAATCTCGCTCCCTCCACATAAGTTGAGCCATCCTGCACAGCAGAAAAATCTCTGTCAAGCAAATCTCACACACAAAAACTCATCCAAGGATGAAGTTTCCCCTGTTTAGCCAAACTGAGAGACCCAAGTCATGACTTTTAGTTGAATGGTTGCAACTCAGTCGCGCTTTTTGGCTGAACAGCTGCGACCCAGGTTGTGCCTGTCCCCTCGACAGGTGCAACTGGTTCATGACTGTTTGGTAGAAAAGCGCAACCTGGGTCACGAATTTTGCCTCAAAAAGCACGACCCGGCCCAAAAAACCCTTTTCAGTTGGCCTAGGCCCCTGGGTGAGAAAACCACAAAACTAAACCACTGAAAAGGATGGATTTTGCATGCACTCTTACCTGTAAGTCACAGACCAGAAAACCATCAGTCGAAACAAAAGAAATCAGTGAAAGAATTCAAGGATCCTCCACTACAACTCAGCACTGAACAGTAACAATGACATGTGTCATGTGGTCCCCCCTGTTTATAGGCCTTGTTAGGTCTATTTTTCTTTCAAGCACTGTAGAGCCATCCAGATTCCATTTGGGACGTCGTTTGCACCGTCGGGTTCAATTTTTTGTCCTCTATCTTTTGATGAGACCCTTGTCTCGCACTTTCATAATGAATTTTTTGGGCCAATTACCGAAATCCACCTTGATTTGCATACCACCACGCGAGTCTCCATTATGGAGTTTATGTTAAGCTATTTTCTGACTCCTAAACGAATGAAAAGATCGTCGTTTCACGCTCGTTAAAGTATTTTAAAGGGTGTCTATGTAGCCTCATTTACATCCTCTAGCGGACTATGTAGACTACCATAAGAAAAGGACCACCTTGGCACACTCAAGCGAGGAACGTTTCCCTTTGCATCCTTTTATGCTTTCTCGGGCATTGGACTGAACTCTACAAAAAATCTCATCATGGGTTGTCTTTAAACTCTTTTACAGCCTTCTCATCAAGAAAATATTGCCAAGCAAACTTGGTTTTGTTCATGCTCATAAAAGTATTTGAATGATCGCCCAGTCCGTACAGGTTTAACCTTTTTTGTCCCTATTAGACTACCAACGGTAAAGAAGTCTCATATCCCCCAAAAAGGGTGGGCGAGCTCTCCTATGTACGCTTTTATCCTTTTTCGGACACATGAGACTATCAACAAAAAAGAGACCCCACTGGAGTCTTCTTCTTGTTTTCAGACTCTCAAAAAATGAAAACACCATCGAGCATTTACTTTCTCGGGCTCGTTAAAAATCCACGAGATCGTGTCATAACAGTGCCTTTAGGTGCCACCCCGTACATTACAGTTCGATAGCATTCCCCCATTGGGTCACCTTTGTTCAGAGTATTCTGCAATGAGTCTTCCTTGGATCCCTTGGATATCAATAGTCCAAGTTACCTCCCTCAATATTTCCCATCTGCAGTTACATTCCCGGTATTACAGCTATGATCCCTCTCCCATGAGTCAGTTTTATTTGCTACCAGGTCAGCCCTTCCGTCATACTCTGAACAAAGGAAGTTTGAGTCTCCCATGCTCCCCTGCCATGTTCCTCCATTCAATGTGTCAGCCCCTAGATTGTCCCACCTCTTTGGTTATGTCCCTCGTGATTCTATTCAAGGAAACATTATTTCCTTGGTCAGTCGCAAGTCTCCCTCTATCGACGATAACTTATCCATTCCAAACGATAGACCCAGAGGTCCCTGTATCTTGGTTTAATTAACCTTATTGATGTATTACTTGAACCACTTTCAGAAGATTCATTAGTGCCTCTCTAGATGGTTGTGTCTCACGTGCTCGACTTTAACTACATCATCACACCGTTGAGATTCGTACAGGGTATTGATCCGTGCAGTATTTGGTCGAATACCCCGGTTGTCATCTGATTCTAGCACATTGGTGAGTCTATCAAGGGACCCAGACAGCTTCATGTCCCTTTTGATTTCCAGATTGCATTGGAAAAAGTGTTCAGAAGTCCCCAGAGCAGTGCTTCTGTGTAGATTCATAATTGATGCGGCGTATTGTACCACAGAGACTCTGACTCTCCATTGGAGAGTCCCTACAGTTTTGTAAACTTCCAAATCCAGCAGAACATCAGTTGTGAAGATATAGCATTCTATGATAATGCCATGGGTCTTAGGTATCATTTCTTCATATTAGTATTATATTCAGCCTCTCATTGAGGACACCATTATGTAACAACAGTTGTATATGATCAGCTCATGTATTTTGCAGCATTGATCCCATTCTTTATTCTTTTGACAATTGTCACGAGCATGGGAATGCCTGCCTCGTCCATATATATGTCACATATTCTTTGTATCTCACCCAGTGTTGAGAGCCAATATTAATACAAAAACCAAAATCCATCGTGTCTCAATCGAGGAAGCGTCACTTCTTCGCAGGCCTCTCCACTATCCCCATAATCCTACGATGTATGTCGGCTATAGGATGAGCTCCTGCCCTCACACATCAGGGGGCAATCTGTTAACATAAAAAATTGTTCAACTAGCTCTACATAGACTAAACTATATACAGACATCATTTCCTTATCATTTTTCCCTCATTTTTGACCTCCACACCTATGGTTTAACCTTATTCTCTCTCAAAAAGCTCAAAAAACATAAAAAAAGGCCTAAAAACCCATAAAAGGGCTTAAAAACCCATAAATGTCTTAAAGACCCAAAAAAGAGCTAAAACTCAGAAAAGGGGCTAAAGACCCTAACTAGGGTTCCAAAACCCTAAAAGAGAGATAAGGCCAAAAAATCATTATAAAAATAGGGTGGAGATCCCCATTAAGAAGATTTTTATGCCCTTTTTTTCCATTATTGAAATCAGTGAGTACGTTGAGAACCCACTCTTCTCAAAATACTCACACCATCCAACCATCATTTGATAGCCACGTCGTTCCCCATCATGTACGTTGAGGTATCCTTCATACCATCTAGCCTATGGAGAGATGGCCCCAATCCAAACATCAGGGCACTGTGGCCCGTTTTCAAACAAAGGGTATAATTTTATTGCTTTTATTTTAATTTTTAGCATAGCTGTCGTTATTTGTTTATTGTTACTAATGTTCTTTGTTTATTGTAGCTCTTGTTTCCATTTGGAATCTACCCTTCTGTCCCTTTGACGGAGCCAGGGTGAAAACCCGACTACAAGTCCTATGGGTTGTCCTTCGATGTAATTAGTCTATTAGAATTGGTGTGCCATTTAGATCTTCAAGCAATTAGTTCTGAATTATGATTGCAGTAAAAGGAGATTGAAGACATAAACTGAACAAAACAAACCACACAGGAAACGGATGAGTGTAGCTCAGGTAATTACAGTATCATTGTCATTAATTAAATCCAGTGTTACAATAGTTTACATAATAGAAGAATTTGAATGCATTAGGGAGAAATTCAAATCTACCAATTGGATCTGACTATGCCTAACTGACTACCTAACTCATGGTGTCTCAATCAATATCAGAGTTCAATAGATCAACTCCCAGATGTCCAATCAACTCATACAATCTGTAATAACTAGTTAACTCAGTGCAACTAAGTGTGGTAGGTGGGAAAAGGTGCCTACTCCACATGCATCCATGCATTAGCCATGCATAACTAGCGCTAGCTAACTGATTGTGATCTAACTGAAAGTAACCGGAATCTAACTAAGACTAACTAGTTCCAACTCCACCTAACTAATGGAGGTTGGTGTCGGGACTCCCAGTGGCTCCTAAAATGTAGGGATTGGTCTAGGAGGCACCCAAACTAATGCATGCACATGAAATAAGTGGCATTTAACCTCTATCAATGTTCCCCACACTCTAGTAACTAGTACATGTGTCCCCATTAGGCCAAGTGGACCCAAATAATTAATTAAGGTTCCTAAGTTAGCTAAATAATCTAAATAGAAAGTATAGTCAAGGGAGGATTAATAATCCTAATACCCCCCCTGAATCCTAACGTAGACAACTATGGGACCTGGTAACAAGACCATAGGTCACCCAAATACAATCTAAAAGACAGTAAAAAAATGTTGCTTAATACAACTGAGGAAACAGGGTAAAACCTATTGGGAAAAACCCCCCCTCAAAATAAGCAGGAATACAAATTTTGAATAAAAACTTGTGAAAATTTTTGCTGCCATTTGCAGCACTATGTAGTAGAAAATGCATGATCTTGGTTCTTCTATGCAGGTGAACCTATGAATCCAAACAAAATGCTTATGTCTAGAGGAATCTTCCTCTTTGGAAGAAGAATAATGTACTCAACTGAATCAGAAATATAAACAGTTGCACGGTGAAAACTGGACCCCTGTAGAGCAGCTGAAATCAACTGAAGAGAGAAAACATTCTTGGGAATTCAAACCATGTGAGGAACACCCAATCATCTGATATATGTTAGCCTTGAACAACAAATCATGAGTGGTGAAATCAGCCCCAAGTGTTAGGAGCAAGTGTCCAGGCGGATGTAGAATGTCTTCCCCTTTACTAGTTCTGTGAGGGGATGAGCATGTGACCAAAGGTAGAGAATATTTGGGACTGTGGAGAGTGAATGCTTGAGCTCCATAATCTGAT
Organism: Pseudotsuga menziesii; assembly: GCA_001517045.1. Lineage (NCBI taxonomy): Eukaryota > Viridiplantae > Streptophyta > Pinopsida > Pinales > Pinaceae > Pseudotsuga > Pseudotsuga menziesii. The sequence goes on along the minus strand of LPNX011206173.1, from coordinate 354,856 downwards.
ATTGATTCAGAAATAACTAATAATTCACAAAATATAATATCAGCAAACTCGTAAGAGAGAACTAACATTGAATCCTCAACAACAAAACTTAAGGAGACTTGAGGTGCTTGATTTGTCACACCAAAATTGATGAAACCAGTTACAAGCAATACTGAAAGTTCTTGAATCTTAAAACTTGAACCACATATTATCATATTAGAAAATAAATCAGATCCAAAAAGTTTCATATCAGATCCAAAAATGTGCTCCACCGAGATGGTAGATGCACAATTTTCTCCTTCTTCAAAATTCTGATTTTTGGTGCATGCAATCCTGTAGGAATTTACTGGAAGCTCTAGATTAATGAGAGTGAATGGATAACTCATGTAATCTGATATTGTTTCCATAATATCCATGGTATTACTTAACTTCACACCAGCAACATTATTAAATATAGAGAAATCAAATTCATCTACCTTTTTTGAAACAGTCACCGGTAAACTATGCACCCAAATTTAAAGAATCACTAGAGAATTTTTGCAACGAATAGAAGGAGTGTTTTTCTTCAAAAATAGAGATTTGAATGTCTTCTTCTGGATCAGACATGTGAGGAGATGAGATATCAGAGATCTCATACACCTTTGGAGCATCAGGAGAAGGAGTCACTCCAAGGAGACTTTCTTCAATTCGAATTGATTGTAGGCAAAATTATGCTTCTTCTTCATCTTCAACAATTTGTTTTTCTGTAGGAGAGGGCATGAACTAATCATGTTTTATTTTATCTAAACCTATCTCAACATCTGGGATTTTAGATTCATCTCCCATATGACTACTAGGTCCTCCTGATAGAGGGAAAGTGATGAAGGATTTCCTGGAGGCAACCATGTTGTTGGATGCTCCAGAATCTAATAATAAGCCTTCAACAAAGAGAGGCTTACATGCAAGCATATCTCATCTTCTTCAGTCTTCTCTTAATCATTTGACATCTCTGCACCTTGTTGAAGGGCAATATTTTTCAATACACATAGATATTTAATCTGGTCGAGGGTCTTCTTCATGCACAAGTCTTCTGGATGAAAACCCCTCATACAATAGGGACACTTTTTCTTTTCGAAATTCTTCTTTTTCTTAGAGCCAGAGGCTCCTTCGAAAGTATGTTGATTCTGTTTAGGCTTCAAATCAACTACTTTGAGATCCTTCTTCTTTGATTTCCCTTTGGCTTACGCTTTGCTAGATTCAATAATTGGGAGAGCCTGATCTTTGGAGGTCTTGATGACTCCCATTCAAATCAACTTTTCTTGCTCCTTGATTAAGGACTCAGAAAAGGAATCAAGTGAAGGAATTTTCCAACCGGGGAATCTTTCCCGCTTGGAATGAAATATAGAAACAAATACAAAATACTTGGAACCGAGTTTGTTGAGTATGGAGAGGACATTTTTCTCATCCCTCCTTTTTATTCTGCATTGTCTGCATTGAAGTGCAAGAGACTTGAATTTAGTAAAGAATTGCTCAATAGTCTCGAAAATGATGGGATGTAAGGCTACTAGCTCATTCTCCAGGAGGTGTCCCCGAAGCTCATCTTGTTTTCCAAACAAGTCTTCAAGCTTATCCCAGGATTCTCTAGGTGTCCTCAAACCTTCAAGGTGGAAGAGGAGAACTCTGGATATATGAGTGCATATATAATCGAAAGCTTCATCACAACGATTCAGAAACTTGTTCTTTTCAACTGGTTGATGGGGATCAACCTCCCTACCAAGTACTATCCTATGGTAGCCATGCTTGTGCAAGGCTAGCTGCATATCAATCCTCCAATCAATATAATTGGAAGTTGTGAGGATTCAAGGAGTAGGACATTGAGAATCCATAATTCTTCTGGTTGAGAGATAACAAAACTTCACACAAGCTACGTAGCACCTGTATATTTTCACTGCAAAGGACATTAAAACATTTGAACTGTTAGAATCGTGATTTTCCTCTCGACATGAAAATTTTTTTAAGGGTTCGTCACGCCCTCTCTGCTGCTCTGAATAAATTCAGAGCTAGCAAATCATCATAGGGGACTTCTGTTTAAACCCAATTGCTTATGATGTTCAATGGAGAGAAACAAACATGAAACTTGCATGAGACGGCTCTAATACCATATTAGAATTATTGTGCCATTTACATCTTCAAACAATTATTTTTGAATTATGATTGCAGTAAAAAGAGAATGAAGATACAAATTGAACAAAACAAACCACATAGGAAATGGATGAGTGTAGCTCAGGTAATTACAATATCATTGTCATTAATTAAATCTGGTGTTACAATCGCTTACATAATGGAATAATTCGAATGCATTAGGGAGAAATTTGAATCTACCAAATGGATCTGACTGTACCTAACTAATGGTGTCTCAATCAATATCAGAGTTCAATAGATCAACTCCCAGATGTCCAACCAACTCATACAATTAGTAATAACTAGTTAACTCAATGCAACTGAGTGTGGTAGGTGGGAAAAGGCGCCTACTCCACATGCAGCCATGCATTAGCCATGCATAACTAGCACTAGCTAACTGATTGTGATCTAACTGAAAGTAACTGGAAGCTAATTAAGACTAACTAGTTCCAACTCCACCTAACTGATGGAGGTTGGTGTCGGGACTCCCAGTGGCTCGTAAAATGTAGGGATTGGTCTAGGAGGCACCAAAACGGATCCATGCACATGCAATAAGTGGAAGTTAACCTATAGCAATGTTCCCCACACTCTAGTAACTGGTACATGTGGCCCCATTAGGCCAAGTGGACCCAATGGTACTAGTGGACCCAAATAATTAATTTAGGTTCCTAAGTTAGGATAAATAATCTAAATAGAAAGTATGGTCAAGGAAGGATTAATAATCCTAACATAGTCCTGGCTTGGTACGTAGGTTATCCTTGGACATAATCAGTATTGGTACGGGTTTTCCTTGAACATAAAAGATACTGCCATGATACACAGGTTGTTTGGATGTAATTAGTCCTATAGGTTGTCCTGGAATGTAAAAGTCCTAATGTGGCATGTAGGTTGTTCGAACGTAATCAGTCCTTGTGTGTGTTCCCATGTTGGAGATTATGAGAGGTCACAAGCAACTTGGTGTGTGCCTGGGTAGTTTTCACATAGTGGTAGACTTCTTGGTGACATAAATAAGTGCTGGTGTGCTCATATGTTTGTAGAACGCAGGTTGATTGTGAGATGTAATGCACTTGGTGTGCTCCTAGGATATTCTCTCATAGTGGAATACATAGGTTTTCTTGGTGACATAAATAAGTCCTGGCATGCTCCTATGTTGGTAGAGTGTAGGTGGTATGTGATATGCATCTGGGTTGTGCTCTGTGCATTATGCTGAGATGATCTGGATATGACGATATGACTATAGTAGACACAGGTGATTGCAGTTGAAATGTAATGAATGGTCCTGGGATGTACCTATGTAATGGCTTGCTCGTGGATATGATGAAGACCTAGGTGAGGACTAGGCCTACACCCAGCATGAAATAGGGTTGGCTTTACAGAAACTTCTAATGACAGATATATGGCAATATTCAACGATCGCTAAGATGAGGACTATGGAAGTAACTACGATGATGACTCTGTAACAATGACATGACTAGATGTCTTGATGACTGTGACGAGAAAATACCTTCCTAGTTAAAAGGGAGTGTTGTTGTATTTGTAACTTCGAAAGATATTCTGATGTATATTATCATTGTATATTGTTCTACCCCCATCGGATATATTTTTTTCCCTCCTTTGAGGATGTCATTATTATATATGGTCATTGAGGTAAACCCTCTATTATAGGTCTAGGCAATAGTCCCCAAGAAAAATATAGTAAAATGTACTTATGAGTATTCCTAGGTAGGTCGGCTCCAAAGAAGTTACCTGCCCAACCTAGTTAGTTGAGCAATTCACTCAACGGAATAATATAAATGGGGAGGCTCCCTCCCTGTTTGGACACACACACTCACTCTTTCATTGGCGCATTAGGAGAGAGAGGACAAGAAGGAAAGAGAGAGTTGTGAAAGAAATCTTGTTCTTGGGTTTTTCCATCTTGTGATATTGTCTTAGTGATGGAACTATTCTGAGGAAGTTTGCAGGATTTTCTCCTTTATGGTTTCCCTGAGGAAAATATTTGTGTCTTGTGTGTCTTGGATATATTAATGTGCTTTTTATTCTTTCAGATAAAGATCCTAGTTGAATTAAAGTAGAAAAACTAACAATTATTAATAAGAATATCTTTCAAAGTTACATTCTTCAATAGTTCCATCCAATAATCCCCACCCCATTCATTGTCTTTTTGCACAAGCATTGCGTATATGTGCCCTGCAATAACAATTGATTGTATTTAACATTATTCAAACTAAATGGAGATGCATTAAATTTCAGCGAGATAGAAGATAAGAAAAGGTAATATCTAATGTCCAACTAATGGCCATAAATAGGTAAACTACAAATCATACTAGTTTGAACAATATCTAAGACATGGTCATAATATGGTGAAATAAATGATTGGTCTATATCTAATGGGGTTAATTTGAAAATTGCATGTTTATCACCATTAAGTAAAACATGATCCTATATATAAACCAAGTTTGATGATTCACAATCATTGTATTCACCATTGCTACATGGGTAACATAATCAAACGCGTTTTCTCGTCTGTATTTCAAATACAGGGTTGTTGAATATTCAAATTGAATGAAAACCATGAGTCCCTGACACACTCTTGCATTCCCATTATTGTGAACAATCTACCTTAAACACGTCCCAAAAACTACCTTATTGAATTTGCTTGCAATCTTGTTCCCTCTACCATTACTGATGAACACCAATCGACTATAGATTTTGCATCTTGAATAGGGGAATTTGTGAAAAACTTAAACTCATCCCTACATAGTGTTTCTTTAAAACATTAAAACGTTCCCTAGCTCCATCGTGATCTCCTTTCCCATGATTATCCTCGAAATAGTTCCATATATGTGTCACCTTGTATTTTTTTCAATCGTGACAACCAGTGAATATACGGGGATTTTTAACTGACTAACATAATCATCAAAACAAATCCAAGGTTTCTCCATTTTTATGTTTTTCTCCTTTAACTGATCAGATAACAACTAAAATAACTGATATATATAATGGAATCCACGGCACCTATCATCACTTACATATAAGTGATATTCATTCAATATTAATTGCTTGTTTTCACTAATATATGAACCATGCCTATATGTGATATGGAAAATTAACAAAACCCGCTATGAATGATAATATTGACTTTGTATCTCATTTTTGGGGCTAGAGGATGTAGTTATCGACAAAAATAACCATTGAAAGTATAGTACCAAGGGGAAACACATCTCTACAAATTCTAAATTGTTTACATTGCCATTGATCCATATGGACATGCCAAACATGTTGTTGGCTCTTTTGCAAGAAATACTTATTGAAATCAAAAACTCATACCTAATGGCACAAATATATCTCGGTATAATTTATATTTCTAAATGAAATTTGAAAGAAAATAAATGGGAGGTTATAGGAAGTTACTTGCCTAGGATTTCACTAATTGTAATTTTTTTCTTTCTTATCCAAGGTCTATGTCTTGAAGTGTTATATTTGAGACTTTGCATATCTGCCATTATATTCTCAAATTCATGATCTTCACTCTCATGAATGCACTAAATCAATCATTTCATTCCACTGCAATTGAGGAATGTCTCATCAAAACATTTTTTTTGTAATATGTTTATCCCTATGCCTTATTACACATGATGCTATGAATAGTCTCTTCATGAATATGGCAGTATTATCATTGAGCATTCCTATACATGGTTAGAATTCAAAACTCAATGAATGTATACAAATGTGTCATAATAATAACCAAATTCTATTTGGTATCGACAACAACAAGTGTTATGAAGTGTGTTTATTCTAAAATACCAAGGCTTACATCTCTCAAAATGTATTTTGACCACGTTCAATGCCTTATGCTCATTCTTGAATCTCTCGTATAGTTATGTTTTTGCAGTGTCTAAAAAACGTTTAATGTGGGGTTCATGGTCCCTAGAACCCCTTCTCAATTTTAGTATATCATCTTGGTTTAAAGAAGACTTGTTGTTATCATGCCAAAAATTATGCAAGGGTCCCTTAACTACTTCAATTAACTTCTTGTCAGAAGGAGGTAGACTACTAATCAGGGCCCAAAAATCAATTTGTTCGATTGTGTTAAGATGTTATCTTATAATAGAATATTGTCGAAGGGTTTTGATGTTCACTTTAACAAAATTAGATGTTGGCTTGAGAAAACGAATATTTCTTGTGTTCTTGTTCACTATTTATTGTGACAATACACAATAGGTTGCATTACGATATTTCGAATGGATTTTCTTACCAATTGTTTTAAAAGCATTTATCAATCTTCTAATAATATAATTACTTGGTTCTAACTTATTTATCATCTTTATTCCCAACTATTTTCTAACAACAACAAAAAACACCTAGATTTTAACAATCATAAAAATAAGTGGCCTTTATCTCCATCGTATCTTGTTTTTTGTAAATAAAAGGATTATATTACTGTAATATCACATAATTACATGTCATTCAAAGGGTCCGAAATCATCATCCCCAGCTCTAACAAGATTTACAATCTTCCCAAAAAAGTGCCCCCATTCCCCAAAACAAACAACCATATTGTTCTTGACATGGTCCCATTCCTGATACATACATAAATCGACTATCCTGAAATAAAGCATAACACTACTAGATCTACTGATAGAGGACTGAAAGAGAATAACAGAGCACAAAATGGAGGCCTCAAACCCGGCTCTGGGTTGGAGCTCCCATACTAGGTCAATCGACTTTAGGCGAAGAGGATTGTTTGGTCTGCTTCGCTTTCCTGGGGAGCTCCATATCAGCACTACCACAGAGCATGGCCCCTTTCTAGTTCACCCTCCTACTCGACCCACCTACCATAATTTGCACAATCCATGGGTGGAATAATTGAATCCCCATACGCAAGGCCATAATATCTATCTTCCCGTGCATAAGGTGACAGTCTACGTTGTGCTCCTTCCACGCTCTAACCGGTTCTTCATCCCCCTCCCGCTTGGCAGCATTGCTAAAGGAGGAGTGCACGAGAATGTTCATGTTAACCCAGTGGAGCATGAGAATTCTATCATAATTTGCAGCCCTCTCAGCTGTATTTCCAGGGTCCACCACCCAGGCCTCAACCCCCCTGTGCAGCTCCTCAACAGGCATAACCTTAAATTCCTCCCACCAGCGATTTGAAACCATTTCAATTTCATTATGAGTCGTCAGTGGAACAAAATCCTTTAATAAGTTGACGACCTCCTGAGCGTGAGCCTAATCCCTCGTAGCACGACCCTTCTCGCCCTTCCTCTCCTCAACCCCCTTACCCTTTTCACGATAGAGGACTGAGGCCTCCCCCATCCCCAAGTTTCCTCTCTTAAAGTGCTTAGGAACCATGACAAGAAACCAGTAGAGAGACCCCTCACTAAGTACCTACGTTTCAGATCAAAAACCAAAGCCACAAGCCTTAACATCCAAGAAACTTTACACAGAGACAATAATAATTGGGTTACTCCTTAGAGATTGGGAGGAGGTTGACAGAAACACTCCTGGATATAAGGGTGGAGGAATCATCATAATCCAAACATTTCTATACACAACCCTCATCACCCATACCTTACCATAATCCCCCTTTGTACCATGAATTGAAATTAGCATCCTCTTTGTCTTAAAGACCATATTGATCGTTTGTTGCGTATCTTTCTTTTTCTTCCCTTTGAGCATGAATCCATACCTAGATAATATGACGGGGGGCTAGGCCTGAGGGAACTCATCCTTTCATCCATGGGATTATGCGTGTAGAGTCTCCTGACCCACATGAGATGTCATCATCCCACTATCACCTTCCTGATTGGCGTGAGATGAGGCCTCCACATGTTGAGTAGCCTCATAATCGCGGGAAGCTATCTGTTTGCATGGGGGGCCATCCCTCAGCCTTGAAATCGTACAGGTTGTCAATCCTTTGGGACCTACCCCCCTCCACACCAATGTTTTCCAATAGGTTGACCACTTTGTTGGAATCACTTTAGACGTGGCTAAATGACACAGCCAAATGTGCAGCAACGAGGTCATTGAGGGTGTCAAGTCTACTAGCCAAACACCAGCTAGACGAAGTTCTCTTAGTCCCTCTTCCATTAGCAAGACACTTAGCCATTTGGATCAGAATATTTGAATTGCTTTCTATAATCACAGGCACCCAACCCTCCCTGATCGTAAGCTCGAATCCCTATATCAAGCCCTCCAGCTCTGTCGAGTTGTTGGTATCATCTCCAATGTACCCATAATAAGGTTTCGAAAGTTTCCATGTTGTATCCCTACAAACACCTCCATAGCCTACAGGGCACGGATTACCTCTGGAAGCCCTGTCGAAATTTAACTTAAACACCTGCAAAGGGGGTGGGGACCAAAAGTTCTAGCTTGAGGGCCTGCACACCATATCCTTTCTATGGAACCCATCCATCTTAGTCTTATCCAAGCCCCATCCCTCCGCGATATGGGCTTCCTCCACCAGGATGATCTTCTCTTAATATGTCCATTGCATACTTCCGATCGTTTCCAGGAGATTTCCCAACAAGGGTTTCCAAACTTCTTCAAATGTATGGCCTTTATCCCAGAAAATACGACTGTCTCTCTCTTTCCAGACACTCCACATAGCCATCCCAAGGAAGGAAGACCATAAGGTTCGGAGTATACTGTTCTTGAAAGCTTTAGGATTCCATTCTCGTAGAGAGTGTCCTAGTTTTCCTCTACACCTATCACTCTGTCGGAACACCAAACCCCCCTTATCCCAATTGTAGGCAGTGTAAGGGAAACTTTCCAACAAATGACCCATACTCTCTTCAATCTTGAGACATAAAACACACTGGGAGGGACCCTGGATCCCTCATTGTCTGAGGTTTTTTCCTATAAGGATTATTCCCCTAACTACAAGCCAGACAAAGGTAGCAACCTTCGGCCATGGATTGGTCTCCCATATCTTCCTCCATATTCCATCCTCATCCTCCTATTTTCCAAGTCCGATATCATAGGCCTCCTTCATGTTGAATGTACCCTTCTGAGTATAACCCCACCGTAAAATATATGGGCCAGCTTTGACCTTGATAAATTTCTTTTGAATCTCTTCCTGGAAGGAATGCAGATCCTCTCCATTGATACGGCCATCCTTTACAGGGTATCTCCAGCGTCGCTGCTCATCTGGCCCTGGATCCTCCCAATAATGACTCACTTTTACCCTTCCCTCCTCCACCCCTCTAGATTTGATGTGCTACCACCTAGGTTCTAACTCCATATTGGGGAACTAGTTCCATGAATCCTCCTAAAAATTGGCATTCTCCCCATCCCTAATTTCCTAGAAGCAATGCTCTTGCACCACCCTTCGACCAGACAGCACCTTCATCTAGATGGGGGATCTTGGTTGCTCCTCATTGAATCGGATCAAGTGATTTTTTGGTCTATCTCGGCCATATTTGGCATGTCATAACCTATCCCATGGCTCCATTGAGTAATTGCACCACCGCCACTAAATTTTAGCCCCCTGGATTTCACTCAAGACCTCAGGGTCCCGAAGCCCCAGACCGCCTCTCTCCTTAGGAGAGCAGATACTCTCCCAACTCACCAACGAAAATTCAGCCTTGGCTTCTCTATCACACCATAAGAAGTTCCTCTGCATACTCATGGTTTCCCTTAAAACTTATTTTGGCGTAGATAAAAACGAGAAAAGGTAAATTGGCATGGCCTGCATCGCTGCTTTGACAAGGACCATCCTACTGGGCAAGTTTAAAGGGCGAAGAACCCAGATTGAAATCCTGTGTTTTAACCTGTCCAGAAGATCTTGCCACAACACCTTTTTCAACATGCCCTTCCCCAAGGGAATCCCCAAATATTTGGATGGCATTGTTCCTCTCGAAAATACAAGAATCATAATGATGTTCCTTTGGACTATGGGCATTGTATTAAAAAAAAAACCTGAGATTTGTTCGCATTAACAGCCAAACCTAAGGCCTTAGAAAAGAGGTTGAGACTCCTTTTGAAAGCTCAGGCTTCTTGGATTGAAGGGTGCCCCATAAGCATCGTTTCATCGACAAACTGTTGGTGCGTCTGGGAATCAAATCCCTCGTGGGGTTTAAGACCACGTATCTCGCCACTGGTCGCTTGGGCTTGGATAAGCCTGCTCAATCCTTCTTCCATTAGAAATAAGAGAAACAAGGACAGTGGATCTCCCTGTACGATACCACATGAAGGATGGATCAACTTAGTCGGGGATCCATTCATAAGGATAGAGAAGAAGGGAGTCGTTACCAGACTCATGACCCACTCCACCCACTCTGATCTGAAACCGAAGGCTTCCAACATCGTTTCCATATATTGCCAGCTTATTTTATCATAAGCTTTCGCAATATCCAGTTTTATCAACATGCCTGGTCTCCTGGTGCTTTTCAGGGAGTGAATCACTTCGTGAACCAAAATGACTCCATCCAGGATCTACCTCCCCTCTACAAAACCTGATTGTTCTGGGATTATCATATTGGGAAGGAGGGGTTTTAATCGATTTGTGGTCACCTTTGAAATAATTTTGTAGATCACATTGCATAAGGCTATAGGTCTAAACTTACCTAGGATGTCTGCTCCATCCTCTTTCGGGATCAAGGTAAGGAAGGTTGCATTAAAGGCTTTGAGCACCCTCCTCTTACTCCTTGATTCTTCAACTATCTCTAAAACTTATTCCTTGATCAGGTCCTAAAAGTAGTGAAAGAAGTTCGAGGTGAAGCCATCTAGGCCTGGGGCCTTCCCCAAAGCCAGATTTATAGATTCCTCCACCTCGTGCATGGATATTAGCTTAAGGAGCATCTCATTGTTCTCCCTAGTGACTATTTTAGGAATAATCCTAGTGATTCTGGCTATATCCTGACCCCTATCACCCCTATCCACATTGAGAATGTCCTCAAAATTATGGGTCAATTCCTCCCCAATCTCCCTTCTAGTTTCCACCTGGATACCATCCGCTTTTTTGAGTTTATGTATTTTTGAGTTGTATCTATTGTGGATGACCGAGTTGTGGAGAAAATTGGTATTCCTTTATCCCTCCTGTAACCATTGGCTTCTGGATTTTTGTTTCCATAAGATTCCCTCCTTCCTTTCCCTGGCCTCCAGCTGATAGAGTAAGTCCTTCTCACTGGATTTAATGTCCTCATCCCACCCATATTCCGTTCCTTTTTGGCTGATAAGCTCAATATCACTTATCAATCTTCTCTTATTCTCAAAAATATTCCCAAAGTCTTCTTTATTCCACGTGTGAATTTTGGCCTTAAGAGCCTTAAGCTTATGTCGGAAGTTGTACATCATTGTACTCGTAGGGGGGACAAAATTTTGCCACCACTGAGCCACCGGATCCTTAAAGTCCTTGTGATCCAACCAGAATTGTTCAAACCTAAAAGGATTCCTCATGACCGCATCCGTCCAATTCCAGTTGAGACAGATGGGCCAATGATCTGACCCCGCGACCGGAAGAACATTGGCCACTATCTCCCTTGTTCCCCTCATCACATTCTCAGACACCAAAAATTTGTCAATCCTAGAGTCAACAAGATACTCCCCTCCACATTTGTTATTCCAAGTGAACCAACTGTTTCCAGTTTCGAGGTCTACAAAGGCACTATGGGCTATGAAGTCTCTAAAAGCCTCCTGATATTTATCTAGAGCACGCCTTCCCCCCTTCTTCTCCCTGAGGGAGGTTATTAGATTAAAATACCCTCCTATGACCCAATTTCCTTCCACTGCTTGGCCTTAAATCCAGCTCAGGAAATCCAAAAAGGTCTGCTTCTGGATGGAAAGCGTTGGGGCCATAAACGTTCACCAAAATACCCTTAGCTCCTGTCTCCAGGAAATGGAAATTAGCCATCAAGGAGAATTGGCTAGCCCTCCACTCCATGCGGTCAATGAATCTTGGCTGCCACGGGACCATTATCCCACCAGCCATGCCAGCTACATCTATCGTCGTCACTCTGCTACCCTTCCAAATCTTCTCCCTAAGTTTTTCGATCACCTCCGAACTGCATTTTGTTTCTTGAAGAAAAAGGACATCCAGTTTCTCTTGCCTAATATTCCTCGCTAGTGTCTTTACTTTCTTGGGGAGATTACACCCACTAATATTCCAGGATATTATCTTCATTGGATAACCTTATTTACTTCCGAGAAGGTCGCCCTAATTGTTGGGTACTGACCTAATTCAATGAGTTTTACACCTTCCTCTGCAATTTGTTGCTTGTTCATTTTTCTTCCCCTCTTCAACTCCTCCTTTGGGGACTTCCTTTTACTACCCTTATGGGAATTTGCTACTATCCCCAGATGTTGTTGATCTCTGGTCCTGATGATGGATTCCTGGAATATCTCTAGTTGCCTTCGGGAGACATACCCATGCACCTCCTTTCCACATTCCTCCTCAATCGTGTCTAGATCTAATTCCCCCAACTCCATTTCTTCCACTTCATCCTCTTCCATTATCTCCATCAGGATCTGTTGCTCCTCTTCACTGATTATTTCTTTCCCCTCGTCTACTTGTATCTTCTCATAGTCCCCCTCTCTTTGCCCCTTCCCCTCAATCTCATCCTCCTCCAGGATATGGAAAGGGTTATTAGTCCTGAGCTGCTTCTCCGGGATTTCCTTCCTTGGTTTTGGGGGTGCACCTGCCTTGCTTTTGACCTGCGTAAACCCTTCACCATCAGTCTCACCCTCTTTGCATTGGTTCGGGGTGAACTGAGGCTGAGTCAACTTTGGACAGTTCCTCCCAAAGTGGCCATATTCGTGGTACTCTCTGCATCTGAACGGAAGTTGCTCATAGGCAATAGTTTGGATCCATTCTTCGTCATCCTAGTTTAGGTTGATTGCCTCCGGTAGGTCTTTCAATAGATCCATGTATACATAGATGCGCGCAAACGTCGTGTATCTTTGTTGTTTAGTTCACTCTGCCACCTTCACAAATTCTCCCAGTGAGTTACCAATGTCTTGCAAGATTTCCATATCCTAGTATTCGCAAGGCTGGGAGAAAAAACGGATCCATATTGGGGCAATCGTCATGTCCTCAATTTCCAGGTTGAACCGTTCTTTCCAGGGTCGGAGATATAACCCTGCTGAAAAGAAGAAATACGGTCCACCCTCTAGAACCCTGTCCCTATCCTCATGGTTGAAGAAAATGATTGTGAAGAAGCCCTTAGATCCTAGATGAAGGTCATAGTGGCCCTTAGGGTTCCACACACTCTTGATCCAATGAATTAGATCCCTCTCCTTCAACCACACTCCCACAAATTTTCCAATGAGAGCCTTCTCCTTCCACACCTCGATCTTTCCCCTCACCTTATCGAATATTATCTAGATGGATGGGATTGATTGGGATTTTGGAAGGCACCCTCCTGGACCTAATCTTCTTCCCCTCCCCGATCCACCCTTGCTTCCTTCTTCCCTACCGTTTTCTCCTTCCTCGGGTGCCTGGCTTCGAGGAGCCCCCNGCACCCTCCTGGACCTAATCTTCTTCCCCTCCCCGATCCACCCTTGCTTCCTTCTTCCCTACCGTTTTCTCCTTCCTCGGGTGCCTGGCTTCGAGGAGCCACCCCCGCCATGGTCAGAAGTTGGGGGTTTCGCAACCCCCACCCCCAGAAATCCTTGCACCAAATCTTGCACTTCTGAACCCTCGAGATCTCGCCTTATCCAGATCCACTCCCCTCAAGACTGAGATCATACAAGGGATTAACTGTTTATCTCCATCATATCTTAATTCCTAGTAAATTTTTAATATTTCTTCAGTCTGGTAAGCAATAAATTGTTTAGATAGTTTACCTTCAAGGGAACTTATGAGACTTTAATCCACCTGGATACGTTTTGGATTTCTTTTGCGCACTAGGCCAATGGAGGTAAGGAAGTTGCATCTATAGTATGGAACACATCACCATGAGGTTGTGGTGATTCAGTAGGAACTTATAGCCTTTCATTCCCTTTCTAGTTGGAAAATGTTAGCGAACATACATGCTCATTGAGGTTTGCAAGAACCTCTACTTGTCCTAAAAGAGGTTGGACACTAGGAATATCTTCACCAACAGGTTCTACAACCATTTCCTCTATAATTTAATTACATGTATAATTAGCATAGGACAATAAGGATCACCTTTCCGCATCCAGCATAATTTGAGGTTGATTTGATGTCAAAATTGAAATTTCACCTAAGGAGCACCTACACTTCACTTTTTGAGTAGGTATATGAGGTTTTTTTCATCCATTATTGTATAATATGGGGACCCCTCTATTGAATGCCTATACTTTTCCTGTTGTGAATTAGTAAGAAGAATTATGAAACCAATTATCATCATAATTGAAGCAATTCTTGTTGAATGCCTTTGATTTTTCATATCTAACATTTCTTTATCTCTAATATTTCGGATCATTTCAATAGGATTGTTTGTATTGATCAATTATGTAAGTTTCCCATTATCCAAGGATCAATGGCGATAACTTGTAAGAAAAACTCCTTCAATCATACACTAATAATATAAAAATATTTACCCCTTGAGGTGTAGACTAGTTGGCACTGGGGTGCATTGTTAAGGCACTCCTTGCGATGTCTTGGGGTCAAACCTCGAATAGATCATGCACCTGCGTAGGAATAGTGTGGATGCCCCTTGATATTATAGTAGCAACAAGATAAAATCAACCTTGTTTCATGCGAGTACCATCCTGGATCACTTATCAATTCCTCCAGATATAATAATAATAATAATAATATAAAAATATTTGTATCGAAAATATTCTCTTCAGTTCATTGTATCTCTACATTTTTTACAGGTTTTTGGATAGAAGTGACATCAAGTTCGATGAATTTATTTATATAGACAAATAACATACACACCTTTGTAGAGCGAAAAGAGCATATGCTTTATGCGTATCATAAGAAAATCCATTATTTTATATTTCTCTTGAGTCTTTTTTGGTTGATTTTGGTGCACACTTCTTACACAAGGATTTATGAATCTTTTCATGGCACCTTCTAACCCATAGGGATTATAGGGCTCAAGGTTTAGGACTTATGGGATTAAAGTAATAGATGTATAGGGTTATAATTCGGTACCACTGGTTAAGGTTTGGGGGTATGGATTCTAGGGTTCAAGTTATAATCTCTAACCCCTACCATTCCTAACCCTTATGATCCCTATTAACTCTAACCTCTAAAAATTGAAACCATGTCGACTCTAATTCATATAAACCCCTAAACCATAACCCTTAATATACTACTCTTATAGTTCTTAAACATCAAAACCCAATCTATTTAACTCCTTAAATAAACAAATTACAACGCATTGCACTTCACCAAGTTATAAACACTATCACCTAACCCTTATCACCACTATACCGTAAACCCCTAACCACTATAATCTCTTTTTAGTAGCCTTTTTAATCAATAACCCCTAAAATATTTATCCCTTGTAACCTAAAACCCATACCACATACAACCCAAACTTTATGATTTTGGCACCTCACAAGAGTGAATTGTATGGTATGCCACACACCATATTTTGTAACCATGCTTCTACAATTTGGACCTAAAACACTCTAGTTGGCCATATTTTCAATTCCATAAGTGGTACTCAATTTTAAGCTCGCTGGTTTCATATGACTCTTTTACATAAAGCACTTTTTTAGACTAGTTTCAGGACAAATCAAAAACCCTAACTTTGATAGCTTGTGACTCAAGTGTAACAAATCAGGACCTGAAATTTTGACATAAGTAGAGATAAGTAGTAATATGACTCATTTAAAGGATCAAAACCCAGGGATCCTATCTTCTCATGTCAAATGTTATGTACCAAATCCTTGGAATATCAAAACGAACCGTTGTACCTAGTATGTGAACATAGAGCATAACTCCGAAAGTGATAATATAGGCGAGTTACACAATAAATACAAGGTATAACTTCCTCCAAATAACCCCAATACATTCATATATCCAAATCATTTGTGTATATATCAATGATGACTATATTGACCTCTATATATACATATTCTCACTTATTGTATGTGTGGGCCCTTCACTAAGCATACCCATATTACATATACATTTAACCCATGCCCCCTTTGGGGTCATATTAATACCTCTTTCCCCGATGTGCTGAACCATGAAATTATGCCTTTGACCAACTCTTGGGATAAATTCTCACCAAATCCTTTGTCTCATACTTTGGAGTTGATTTGTTGGATCATTTTCCTTTCAAGTAGGTACACACAAGCCATCGTCCTTCAACCTCAAAAGCATTATTTTGTCAAGTAGACTCTTCTTAGTATGTCAAATGTCAAAATTAGGTTTGTATCCCACTCCTTAGCTAGAGGTTTCCTCCAAACGGTTTATCTCATGATAAGGGGTTACACTCATGAACAATTTCCCTTATAGATGTGTGATTGATAGCGCAAACACCTAATTTTTTGCCTCAAAACATGCTTTGGGCTAGGGTGACCTTCCCTAATTCACCAAACCATGGGATTATGTCATTATCCCACTCCTAGGCCATTGATTCAATATGAAGGGCCTATATCATGACCTCAGACTAACATCACAACCAATGTCCCTTAAAAGTAATATGTTCTGATCTTTGACTCACTACAGAAATTTTCTTTTTTTCTAGTAAAATAAGGGAAAACATGTCATATATCTACCAGCAATTAAAAACTACAGACAAATTTTTAACAAAAATTTATTATATGCACACAACAATTAAAAACTACAAACAACTTTTTTAACAAAAATGTATTATATGATCACATGTGATTAGTGGATGAAATGATATTTTTTTCTTTTAAATAATTCAATCAATTACAAATGTTGAAGGAACAAGATGGTTTATTAAGTATGGTGACAAGGGCACTTGGACAATAGCTCCCCTTAAAAGGCATCAAATTACAAATTAGAGGGAGATCAACAATGCTCATTCTATCTCAAAGTTTGTGTTTCCTGTTTTGAATCATCACAACAATCACACACACACACACATATATATATAAAGCATTTTATGTGCCTGAACAATAATTTTTCCTTGAGATGATTTGTTTCCTTTAATTACTACAACCAATAAAAAGTCATGTTTATAAAGTTGAATTTAAATTTGTCAGTGAATACTAAGACACCCAAATAACATTCACAAATACATGTTATTTATTAATTTGTACCTTTGCATTTTCACAAGCACTTTGTAACAGTTTTTTGCTATTTTGTGGTGTATATGCCATTAGACAGTGTACCTTACTTTTATGCGCTTTGAAGTGCAAGCATACTCTAGTGTTAAACAAAAAAATACATGATGTAGTGGAGACAATACACAATGGTATTAGCATCTCCATTTCACATATTCTATACTATGGCTTCATCATTGTTGGATCATGGGGACCAATGGTCCTCATTCATCATGTGACAATGGCACTTTGTGTACCTTGCAAGATTTAGATGTCACTAGATTTATCATCGATAATGCACATTTAATAATCATTGAGGTGATGAATCTGTATACCTATACAAAGGGTGGGCATTAATGTATATAGTATATGTCAAAAACTTTAAGGAAATGGATCGAGCTATACCGAGGTTCAACCTCCCAAAAAAGTGATGTTCCATGTTAAATGGCAACAAATAATTGTGGCACAAGTAGAATGTGGTCATTTGGGATTATTCTTGTATCTAAACCAAGGTGACCACAACAAGGAATGGATGAAATTAGTGTGCTTCGAAAAGGGCAATTATTAGAAATAGTGCAAGGAAATCCAATTAAAAATGTTCCCTAAAATCCACCAATGCCATTGCCAACTTGGCTAATTATAATGTTGACAATGGAACCAAGTATGGAGCAATGGATAGTAACCCATTGATATGTAATCCCATGACAAAACCATTAGCAATTCTCTCATTGTCAATGGCATTGCGGTGTAGAACTCCTTGATACCTAATGTGAACATATATGCAAGTCCCTAAAACAAGCACTAGATACCAGCCCTTGGCAACGTTATTGGTAAAGGACACCTCCTTGCCGCATAATAGCATCCATCAATAGTTATTCTGAGCATTGATAATAGTCATGTTCATAATGAAATCTCTTCTAATTTATAATGCATTCACCTCCAATCTAGTAGAGGTCAATTTTCATTTTCCAACTTAGTGGTTATTTCAATGTTACATCAAAAAGGAAGAAGAATTGTTGTTTATTATTTCCATCTGTTTAATTTAATGAAGCATAGAATCTTCAGACCTGCATGAATAACTTTGAAAATAATGCTTCAAAAGAGAGAATAATTTAGTAAACACTGATCAATTACTCATGGCAAAATTCAACACTAATGGAGACAAAATGGAAGAATAACATTACAGCAATTATCATTAAATTGTATGCAATACAATGGTGTTATAAATAGAAGAATTTGAATGCCTTAGTAGGATTCAAATCTACCAACCTAGACTAACTCCAGAACTAACTCGATGTGGGAAAATCACCACTAGAGCTCACTAGTGCAAGTCCATATAACTGAATCAGTTCATAATCAGTTAACTGGTCTAGATAGGTGAGGAAATACACCCAAACTCCCTTAAATCATGCAAACTAGTGCTTGGATGATTGAAAGTGAATTAACTGATAGGAATCAGAGAATAATTGAACATAATTGAACACCGACTAAGGCCAACTCCCAGTGACTGCTGGTGGCACTCATAGTGGGTTCCTAAAGTATAGGGATTGGTGAAGTGGCAATGACCTTCTGAGCTAGGAAATTACAAATAAACTATGGTGGTCAAGGGAGCATTAATTAATAATCCTAACACCCCCCTTAATTCTAACTTGGAAAACCTAGGCCCTGGTAACTAAGACCAAAAGTCGCCCATACAATCTAAATGCAAAAAAGACCAAAGGTCGCCCATACAATCTAAATGCAAAAAATTGCTACTTAAAAACCAAGGACACAGAAAAAACCTCAAAGCATTAAGATTTAGATGTTTTCTTAATACCAATTTTAACTTTTCCCTAGGTTGAAGAAAGAGTTGGAAACTGCATTCTGAAAGGAGCATCTCTCGATCGGTTTCTGAGAAGCATCCCTCGATCGGTTTCAATCCTTTGCTAGAATCATCATAGTATGAAGATTGTGTAAGATGGTCAGGTTTCAATCCTTAAACTAGGATCATCATAGTAGGAATGTTGTGTATGATGATCAAGTTTTAGGTGCTTTCTTGAATGTGCTTTACTTTGCATAAATGCAAAGTGATCATTCATATAAAAGAGTATTAAAGACGATTGGCTCAGGCTTAGTAGTTAAACTGCTAATAAAGACTACAAGCATGTTTTAAATATCTCCTTTTACCAGATAAATGGTAGCAGGATGGAGATGTTAAGATTTCAAAGAATCACAACCGTGTAGATTAACCAATGCAGCACTGTTATGCATTATTCCCAATGATAAATAGTTGAAAAGTCCACTGCTAAAATTCAACTATTGGTCCGTGCATTTAGCCTCTGCCATTCTGTGCTAGAAAATAACAAACAACAAAATGAAGGCAGAGAACAATCCAGGATAAAAGATTTACTTAATTTAACAATTCTCAGAACTTGTGCATTCTATTATTTATGTATGGGGTTATATTTTAATGACCTATTTGACAGCTTTAAAAGGATTTAAACATATACGGTCAAATTTAAATCCTATAACATAGGCATTTAAAGATTGCCCAACATTATAAGCTGACCTCTGTTAACCTCTTTCAGTTGGTTCTCACCCGAATCACTGCAACCACTTCAGGAATAAATGTCTTACAATGAAAATCTAACAATACCACAAAAGTAATACACCTAAAGAGTACTTGACAGCATGCATGGAAAATCACGTGGAGTCGTTGACAATAGCAGTGACTTCCATGAACGGAAACACGAGTTCAAATTTCTCAAAGAACGGCAAACTCTCTATCGACTATGCGGTCCTATGCCCTTAAGTTGCAGAAGTAACCTCATAGAATGCCCAACAGACCTACCGATAACGTTGGTCAGCTGAGCAAACAAGCATGCAGCTTACAATGAAATAATTGATAAATAGTGTTAACAGTCCAACATATCAATTATACATTCACCGTTATTAGAGCCTTGGTTATATAAGCAATGTTCTTCAATAGTTACTGAGCTCCAAGGAGATGAACCATTGGTTATACATTGAAAGTGCCTTTGACAATAGCAGTGACTTCCATGAACGGAAACACAAGTTCAAATTTCTCAAAGAACAGCAAACTCTCTATCGACTATGCGGTCCTATGCCCTTAAGTTGCAGAAGTAACCTCATAGAATGCCCAACAGACCTACCGATAACGTTGGTCAGCTGAGCAAACATTCATGCAGCTTACAATGAAATAATTGATATATAGTGTTAACAGTCCAACATATCAATTATACATTCACCGTTATTAGAGCCTTGGTTATATAAGTCAATGTTCTTCAATAGTTACTGAGCTCCAAGGAGATGAACCATTGGTTATACATTGAAAGTGCCTTTTACTGTCACCGAGTTATTCAAAATATTTCAGTTTATCACTAATCTAAGAAATATATATATATCTTAAGAAAAGACCAGAGTTCAAATTTGTTTTATTTTGAACCCCACCCAATATGCAGAAATTGTAGGAGTTTCCTCTAGCAATGTTGAACACAATAACTGCAAAATACCAGGGGGGCTCAAGAACCGCAAAATTCCAGGGGTACCTGGAGGTCAAAATGAACAACTAAATACCAACATATAATCTAGCAAAATGCACTACAAGGAACCAGTGAGCCCATCTCAAAATGATTTTCTGGCTAAAAAGAGTGACCTGCTACTCCACTGACACATCATATACAACAGAATGCTTCTAACTGGGAAAACCATATCATATACAACAGAATGCTTCTAACTCGAACAAACCTATTTGAATCTAAATAAAACAGAATGCTTCTATAACCGAGAAAACCATGTTCACGTCTACTCAAATGAAATTAATTGAATCTTTAATCTGATTGTGCTTTAATAGCAACTACAAGAAGACGAGACGATATGTCCATGAAATGACACCATTAGCTTTATATAGTCACAAAAGTACAAGTTTGTGATCACTTTAAGATGAGAATAATTACTCTCGACAGCATCTAAAATAATTTTGAGCCGCTCTAAATTTCCTAATATAAATATCTTCATCCTGATCCAATATCATTCCAGTCAAATGCTTTCGCTATATATCGCTAATAATGTTGGGATCAATCAAGTGCAGGGAGGATCATCTATGATAACGGACAGAGAAACACAAGAAGTCAACTTCACATGGGGACTATGAACAGCGTCAAAGAATCAAGATAGCAAACTTAACTCACTAAATTTAAAACATTGCTCATCTTTAGGGACTCTTTAATAGAATTTCAATATCTAAATAACAACTCCCTCCCCAATAAAAACAATCTCACACGCATCATTACATGTATAAGAAGAAAAATCCATGGGCTTCAGGAAGTTCAATTTTTCCATATCCAAAGCGCTAAACTCGGAGGCCGCCCGGCTTGCCAATCATGCATCAAAGTTAGAGGAAAGAACTATTATAAAAACAAATGGGGAATCGAAACTCACACCCATTCTCTAAGTTTCTAACCGAATCAATCAACATATGTACGGAAAAGCCACGTAGCATTTGGCGTTAAAACACTTTTAAGGGGGGAGGGATGATGCATTAAGCATCAACCCACCTTCACACATGCCCCTGTCTCATGACCTCCATAAATTTGAAGCTATGGATTTCAGTTGCAAAGACGAATATGGGATTTTAAAAGCAGTTTTCTGCAATCAGCCTGGTTATGGGTCAGTAAAACATTGCATGCCAGACACAGTAAGTTTGGTCTGGACACCTCAGAATTTAGCAGTTTCAGTCATTCTTTGCCTCTAGTTTAGCATAAGTGGTACTGGGCATGAGTTTTGTTCTGAGAGCTTGGCTTCAGATACTTTCAATTTCTTCCACCATGGCCTGGGTTATAGCTGGAGCGAAACACAGGAATAGTTTTCAGCCCTGGTAGCAATTGGGGACCCAGAGACAGTGTTTAAATAGGCCTGTGAATTGGGCAACTGCCCTCTGCAATTTTTCAAGCTATCCAGTGTATTCTGGATTTCATTATCTTGAATTTCAGTGCTTGACCTGTCCTATTCCAGTCTGTAGTTCAAATTTGGGATCAGGGTTTTGTGGGTGCAGAGTTCTCTGGTTTCATTTGACTGTGTTGGGGAACTGAGCACACGCACTGCTGGCAATCATGGGCAACCACTCCTTTACTTGTCGACAAGATATTCAAGAAATCCGCCGCTTTCCAAGACGTCAAGACTCAAGAGGACCTAATCAATGGGGAATAGAACCTTGACTCTCTGTCACAACTATAACTCGTGACTTGAACACCAACAGATCAAGCATGAAATTATGATGGATATTTTGGTTATGCAGAAAAAGAAAACCCATGTGCTAAGCTCAAGGCAATGGTAATATCTCTCAGAAAGCGCTCATCATCTTCAGCCTCAAATCTGAACATCTCTGTTGGCTCTTTTCCAGTTGTTCAAAGACAGACAGCAAACACGGCCTTCTAATCACACCCAGGATGACACAATGAGCAAGTGTGCCTACCCTTAATCATGCAACTATAAATGTATTGCAAATATGTCTTAATCCTAGGTGTCTCTTTTGGAATCTAGATTCTATACTACTAACCGCTCTATGTCAAGTTTTGTAAGCAGAATTGCAGAAGTTTATAGGCTGTGCTTTTCAATCATCACATGGCATATCCTTTTTGAAGCTCAGCTGAACATTTTAATACCATATTAAAACGTTCTTAGAAAGAAATGTAGAGATCAATAACTTAAAAATATGTATACCACAAATGTTCTACTCTCTCAAACCAAAATGCATACAGCATTCCCTACTGATTATTATACAAGCACCTATCTTTTCTTGTGCTGGCATGAGTTCTATATTTTCTGAAAGAAATAAAAATCTGAGATGGGCTTGATAATCTGTTTGAATAAAAGAATGTACTGCTCAATTATTAAAATGGAAATTGTACATTTTTCTCTGTCAAATACAAAAAAAATTATACTTGGCAATGAATGAGACTTTCACAAGAGCCTACCTACAAAAAAACAGCCACCTACAACAGGTAGGGTAGCTCTTAAAAGGTACCCAAGATACACAAATCCATATACTCAGGCTAAGTTCTATGCTTCCAAGAGCAGGCATCCATATGTTCTAAGGCTAATTGTACCACACAATCAGGCTACCACAGGCATTTCATGTATCTGTTCATCTGATCGAAAATCACGCCCTCTTCCTCTTCCACGACCACGCCCTACAACATCAAAACAGGAAGAGTACATCAGAACATCAGAAGATGCTTCATCATTTACTATGACGTCTGCATGGAGAACAGCAACCATGTAGAAAATTCTGCCTGCAGTTCTTACAAAACGCTTTAAACTAAGAACACATTATTAGAAACCCTTGTTTTCAAACATAAGTCGTACACGGAAAGTCAAACACTGATAGATGTTTTATCATCTACTGACCTCTGCATCAAGAACAGCAACCATGTAAAATGTTCTGCCTGAAAATCTTAAAATACTTCAAACCCATAACACAGTATTTGAAGCCCTAGTTTTTAAAACAATAATCATACAAAACTCTGCTACGAACTACCTCAGGCACATATAAACCCAGGCCTGAAATAACTCGAACAGCACCTCTGAATGGATCTCACTGACCACTATCAAACCCAAAGTAGAAAATTAAAATCCATTCAGTCAAACAAAGGACGCCAGTGAATCCCTGTAATATAACTATGATAGGTCAATCTGATTCCATCTATAAATGTAGTGTCTAATTCCTGCCTAATCCATATTGAGATTTCAAGTGCAACAACAAATGCCCAGAAGAGATCCAAGTGTCAATCCACAATTTTTGGGAAAACCGTAAGAGCCTTGAACAAAATTTGTATATAAAACCAGTTAATGCATGTATATTAAAGGCAATGGAGATAAGCAGGTGTGGTGAATGCTGTAATTGCTGATGGAATTTACCTAGAGCTATATGCTTCATGTTGCTTCACTGAGTATCATATTTCAGTCACTTCTTTGGGAAAAAATCATCAGTGCAAAAATGTCATAAGTTCAAAAACAAGAAATAGGCATTATTTTTATAACTTCATATTTTCAAGTAAAACACATAATTTTTCTTATAAACATTTGATATAACATGTCAAAATTCACAAAAGATTCGAACCCAGTTTTCCTAATCAACCTTTTTTTCTTCTAAACTACATTCAATATTTGGAATCAGCAAAAATATGAAAATTCGATTGATTCAAAGTTCAATTATGACCAATTATATTTTCCGAATGTGGCAAATCCAATTAATTTTCTTCATATAGGGCAAATTTCAATGAAGCTCAATCGGTGTGGTGTGTTATTTTGCCAAATTTGCAATTGGGTCTGCATGGATAAGAAAGACTAAAGATGATATTTTAATTTTAACTGTAAACAAACTAGAGAGATTGAAAAGTAGTAAGAGTCCTGCATTTATTTAAAATGATGCACAATGGTAGGGAGCATTAGAGGTTGCAAAAAATACAAGCTATCAATTTTTTGAAATTACCAAAAGCTTTTTAATGGTGCAATTTGAAGGAGAGCTCATGTGGCAATGTGCACCAAGGAGTATAACATGATACTGGTAGCTTTTTATGAGGCAGTTTGAATGAGTCTCCAGGAAAAATACAGCAACAATGTGCGACAAGGGGCATAAAGTCAATGTCAATGGGTCAGTTTTAATCATTGGGGGTAATCAAGAAAATTGCAAAAGGACAGAGATGCTAAGAAATTATTGTTTGTGGAAACTTAAAGCCATGGTCGACACCAAAGGCAATTTTGTTCATACTCATGCAATGAAGTAAGGTGTAGCAATGGAGACAAAGGAGTTACTCGGAGATTTTGAAGAATCACAGCTGACTTGTATCATCAGTGATAAAAATGGGAAGGCAGATACATGAATGCAACTAAGTTAATTGGAACTTAGTGATAATGGAAAACAATTCCCAGATGGTTTTAAACGCTTGAGCCAACACACCTTGGTGTTGCCCTAGATTATTCACTGGTATGTACCTGATTTGCAAAGCCCCGAGCGGCAAAACCTTTAATTGTGCGCACAACTCTATTTTCATGTTTCTCGTGTTTCACGTATAACATAGTTGCAGCAGATCCGAATCTGATATTCAAAATCCTACCATGATTTAATTATTGCAAATTCCAATATGATGTTGCTGTTATGGAGTTCAGGGTAACAAGGCAATCCCTGAGTCAAATGTAACATGGATGTTCCAGTTTCCACTGTGAGTAATCTTAGAATGACACTCACAAAGCCAGCGTTGGAAGTTTTTGCCATTCTCTGCATCCTTCACTTTAAGAATGCATGAAAGAAAAGCTACCTTACTTTTAAAAGTGGGATTAATGTTTAGGTTTTACAAATGGGGATCTCTCAATCAGTTTAGAAACGTAGAACACCTACAATTGAAATTTGAAATATCAATATCCACATGCTTAGAACACATCTCATCCATTATAAGGGCGCAGAGCATCAATGTAATCTGAACTCTGTAGTAACTGTTTATCATTTAAAACTAATGATTGTAACAGTCCTGCCAATCTTATGAACATCAAATCCAGGTTGACTTTCAAATGCATAGGTAGCATTTGTAACTGGAAACACCATTGAGATGAGAAAGTATCCAGAAATGAGTGGAACAGTCATGCCAATCTTATGAACATTAAATCCAGATTGTCCTTCACAAGCATAAGTAAGAAGGCATTTGTAACTGGTAACATTATTACAATAAGAATGTATATACTATATAGAGTAGCTCCACATTGCACTGTATTGATTTATTCTTTTGAGGAAAAATATTATTATGGATGTTTTAAGACACGAGGAAAAATTCATGTGCAAGGACCTATTTATCCTTTTTGTTAGTGGAATGACAGTAATGTGGTATAAATGGAGGTGTTGGTGCAGTGGTGTTGATAGTAATGGGAATGTTGGTTTTACCATATGCTGCAGTGAGTTTTGGAGATAGAAAAGACAGTGAGGAGAGGTTTCAGAGATGGCAGGATGATACCATCAATTTCCAGATGTCAGCAACACCAAAGATATTGGCTTCAACATGTAAATGATGTTTAAAATCCACGCCTCAGTTAAGGTTAGACAATATTGAAAAACACTTGCTCAACTCTTGTGAGATCAAGTTGGATGATTGATTACCAATATTTAATTATGCATGGGAACAAGTCACTTTTTGAAACACTTACAAAAGAGAATAGGAGCAACCTCTCACAATTTATATATTTCTGAAAGACAGAAGGAATACAACAAACTTTGCAAATAAGGCACTCCCTTCACTAAATTTTTTATTTGTCCTCTTACAAATTTAATATTTGAAATTTTAAACTTGTGAAAGACAAAGAAGGAAATTAGCTTATTGCATGGTGTTGAAGTTTAATGCCACCCATTTATTATAGTGCTTGGTAATAAGCTTTGCAAATAAGACACTGGATACTCACTAGATTTTGTCTTCTTTTTCACAAAGGCACTGGTTCTGACAGGATATGGTCAAACGTTCCCAGGACTATCAAGGAACAACTGCCACAGGGACAGTGGACACATTGCAGAAACATTGCCAACTTCAAAGGTAACATCCCGGGCACATAGGGTACACCCCTTCAGTTTGTTTGCATGTGTTCATATTTAAATATGGTGGAAAGAGGTCAAATTTTACTCATTTTTTTAATTTTCACATATTTTTCCCAAGTATTTCCTGAGTCAACAATTCCAGACCCTGGCCAAGTGATTCCAGTGTCCAAGTTCTACAACATTGGTGCAGATTATGCTTCCTGGCTTCCAGCAAAAGATAAAATTGTAACACAAATGAGTACATAAAATTCCTTAATTTACTTCACATTAATTAGAAATCATATATATTCAGATGGCTTTCAAAAGACCTAGAATCCCACTAATATTTATGCAAGAAAAAAGAAAGTTGTGCTTAGTGCTCTGCATGTTGGTTAAGCAGCTTGAAAACATCCAGGTGTTTGATAGCAGTGGGTATGGGAGGAAAATATTTTGAAGGACACATCTATTTTGTGAAATTGATGTGTGAAAATCAAAGTCAAAAAAATACGAGGCAGGTAGTCGTGATCATCGAATCCCAAGACGCCATGTAACAGGGCTGTTCTCTCTTCATAGTTTTGCAAAGTAGAGAAACAATCCTTCAATATCCAAAGGTGCTGTATATGACAGAGAACAGCCAGTCATTCCTGGGACAATCAAGGAACACTGACCAACCCAGGGACATCGGAGACATTGCAGAAACATTGCCAACTTCCCAGTTAATATCGCAGGCACCTGGGGTACATCACTTCAGTGTGACGGTGGAAGAGGGAGATGGTGTTTAATCCATGGCAAAGATACTTTGCTTGCATGTGTTCATATTTAAATTTAGTGGAAAGTAGTCCAATTTTACTCATTTTTTAATGTTCACAGATTTTTGCTGAGTTATTACTAAGTCAAGGATTACAGACCTTGGCCAAGTGATTCCGGGGTCCAAGATCTGCAACATTGGTGCAGATTATCCTTCCTAGCTTCCAGCAAAACATATATTGTAAGTAACACAAATGAGCACATGTAATTCCTTAATTTACTTCATCAATTAGAACACATATATATTATATTTAGATGACTTTTCTGACACCTGGAATCCCACTAATAGTTATGCAGGAAAGAAGAAAACATACATATGCAAGTTGCACATAGTGCTCTGCTTGTCTGTCAAGTAACTTGAAAACATCCAGATGTTTGATAGCAGGGGGTATAGCAGGAAAATATTTTGATGGCCAAATCTATTTTGTGAAAATTATAAGTGAAAATAAGACAGGTAGCAATAGCCATCAAATCCAAAGCCTCCATGCAACAGGTTGTTCTCTATTTATAGTTTCGCAAGGCAGAACAAACAATCCTTCTATATCCAAAGGTGCTGGTTTTGACAGGGAATGGCCAAAGATTCCCAAAACAATCAAGGAACGCCTAGCTACCCCAGGGACATTAGAGGCATTGC
Source organism: Pseudotsuga menziesii (assembly GCA_001517045.1). NCBI lineage: Eukaryota > Viridiplantae > Streptophyta > Pinopsida > Pinales > Pinaceae > Pseudotsuga > Pseudotsuga menziesii. The sequence continues at coordinate 326,561 of LPNX011206173.1, read as the reverse complement.
AGAAACATCACCAACTCCCCAGGTAATATTCGAGGCACATGGGGTATACTGCTTCAGTCTGACTAGCATGATTTACTTCACCTCAATTAGTGAACATATATTTAGATAACTTTCTTGAGACCTAGAATCCCACTGACAATCATGCAAGAAAGAAGAAAATGTACTTAAGCATGTTGCATTTAGGGCTCTACTTATCAGTCAAGTAGCTTGAAGACATCCAGCTGTTTGGTAGCAGGGGGTATGGCACAGAAATATATCGAAGGTCACATCTATTTTGTGAAAATCAAAGAGATAATCAATAATAAGATAGACACGCAGTAAGGGGTGGCAGGTGCAGGGGGGATCTTACTGGATCCCGGAGGACAAACGGAAAAAACCTTTGCTTGGGGTCTGGGCCACAAGACGAATAACGAAGCCGAGTGGATGGCTCTCTTGCAGGGATTAGAACTTTTAGACACGATAGACACCTCCAAGATAGCCGTCTTTGGAGACTCAAGACAAGTCATATACAAAATGATCAATGGATACTCCTCAGGATCCATCAAGTGCAAAAGGCTGTATGACAGAATTACTCCCCTTCTCTTGAATAAAAGGGAGTTTTTCCATATCCTTCAAGCAAATAATGCTCCTGCAGACGCTCTGGCTAACTTAGGGGCCTCCCTTCCCCAAGGTCATTATTGTTTCAACGGCCTAGACATAAGGTTTAAACCCATTCCCTAATGTCACAAAGGATCTACCCCCCCTTAAGAACCCATCCCTCCTTAAGTCTCATTGTAATAAACCCTATGGACTATGGTCTCATCTTCGTTCTTTCCCAAGGCGACTTGCGGCCTCCACCCACCTCCATCTCCTCCATGATCCCTCCTGCTTTAATGAGCCATCCCCTCCGGATTAATTGTTCAGCCAAAAGGCACGCTTCAGGTCTTATCCCGCTGCGTACCATGGCTTCTTCTCGAAGCTTGCTCTACCCTCCCGCTCCTTTTGATAGCCTTAACCTCATTCATTCTCACGCTGTCTGTTTGGAAGAAGCTCTGCTTGCTATTCTTTCTCAAGTTGACGAAGGCTCTGCTTAGGGGATCCCATGGGAGTCCTTGCCTCTGATAAGGAGTTTTGTTAAGGAGAGGCTTGCCCTTGCTGCGTTTCTGAACTGCATCTGCTCATCTCGCAGCGTTGTTGGTCCGTCGTGGCGTTCAGCCTTAGGCCCTGCGACCAGTGATTTTCTCTCCGGACATTCTCTTTCCGAAGGTAACACTCTGACTTTTGGTTGTAATCGCTCTGGTTGGAAGGAAGGCACGATTGGAACGCTCTCTTGTCACAGTAGGAAAGAATGCAACACCCTTACAGCAAGAAATCTTTACCCTCATCTCTGTTTTCAATAATTTGCCTTCCAGATTTAGTACTTTTTGCAGTGGGCAGGTTCACGATTTTTCAGGCTCTGTTAAGGTTATGCTTAACAGTTTTTCAAGTCTAAACCTTGCTAGTCTCAGCTCCGGTCAAGAGAGAATGGACCGCGCAGGGGAAAACGCAGGCCTTGCAGACCTGAAGGCAAATCTTCGACGCTTACATGAAATGGTGGCTATAGGAATCATGGACAGTAGGGAGACAGCCAAAGAAGTAAAAAAATCTTGTTGATGTGGTTGGATATACATCCTATCAGATTAGCAACCATGATGCTAGGATAGATGATAATGAAATGAATTTAAAGGAAATCATGGGGAAAGTTGACCGCATTCAGGAGGCCCTCCAGCGTCTGGTGCAAATGAATCAAGGAAGCCAAGCTCATGAAAACCTTCCAGGGGCAGCTCAGCACATGCAGGAGGAATCGGTCACACAGCCCCTGGGGCATCCAGGCAACCCTTAATGTGTTTGACAAGCAGTCTATGTTTTTTTGTATATTACTTAATCAGCAGTACATTCGAGTATATACTACTTTGTATTTAATCGTTATGTAAGAACTCTGTTCGGAAGTTTAAGGTCCACTCTATGGCCTAGTTTTGTCTGTTTTTTTCTCAGATCAGGAAGAACTCTTCAGATGCTGTTTTTTTTGTAATGAATGGCTGTGCACAGCCTGTTTAATATTAAACCCTTTTATAGTTTCTGTTAAAAAAAAAGATAGACACGCAGCAGTGACAACTGAAACCCAAGCCTCCGTGTGACAGGGCCGTTCTCTATTTATAGTTTTGCAATGTAGAAGAAACAATCTTTCTATATTCAAAGACACTCATTCTAACAGGCCTTGGCCAGACAATCCCAGGACGATCAAGGAACACCTGGCCACCCCAAGGACATTGGACGCATTGCAGAAACATTGCCAACTTCCAAGGTAATACCCCCAGTAGATGGTGTACATTGCTTCAGTGTGATGGTGGAGGGGGGAAATGGTGTTTAATCCAAGGCAAAGATACTTTCCTTGCTTGTCAGTCAAGTTGCTTAAAGAGATCCAGGTGTTCAATAGTAAGGGGCATGGCAGGGAAAAAAATTTAAGATCACACCTATTTCTGAAAATCAAATTATAACCAAAAATATGATAGTGACCATCAAATCCCAATCCTCCATGTGACAGGGCTGTTCTCTATTTATAGTTTTGCAAGGTAGAAGAAACAATTCTTATATAATTTGTACTTACTGTTCAGTTCTTTTCATTAATCAAGTAGCTCAAAAACACCATGTTGTTGTGATGGCAGGGATGGCAGGGAATTATTTTGAAAGTCGCATATATTTTGAGGATGGAAACTTAATCTATGAATAAGACAAGCAGGAGCAACCAAACAATATCAAGCCTGGGTGTGACATGGCCATGCTGGATTCCAATATAGCAAATGCTTTAAATTATTATGTTGATTGCTTAAGATTCAAACAGGAATTTGAAGTGCTAGAATATAAAAAAGAGAATGGAATCAAGGCCATCCTAGTAGAGAAATGTTTTATTGTGTTAGTATTTAAAGTAAACTATTCCCGGTTTTCTCAAGAATTAGTATTTCATTGTAATATCCATATTATAACATATTAGTGGATGGAAAATGGTCAACCTTGGAGTTTGAGAATCACATGGACCTCAACACAAAGTCATGGCTCCATTAAATATCTTTAAGGTGATCTTAGATGTAGTTATGAGATTACAAGACAAATTTTTTATTTGATTTTGATCACTTAAATTTTGAAATGGACCCCAAAAAAGGTTATTCTTAGATACTATCCTTCTAATAATCAAACATTAGCCATCCTTTTACCAGAGTTGTAAATAGCTTCCTAAGGAAATCTACAACATAGAAAACACACTGCAAACACTAACAGTTATGTGGCACAATAATTTTTAAACAGTTACACAGCACCACTTACTTAACCTAAAATTTCACAAATCTTGTTTCCAAGTTTACTTTAGAAGCCTATTATTGTTAAATCAAAAGCTAAACACCTTGTTTCCATCCCATCGAGGTATGTGCTGAGAGTTGCCACTCAGGGTTCCCCAACTCACATTGGAAAGTTTCTGAGACTAAAATTGACATAATTCCATCAAAAGGCTTGATATACTCCACCAATGACACTTAGGGCTTCATTACCCCACCAATGACATATAGGGCTTCGCTTGGTATAAAATATTTTCATTCCAAGTTCCCCTTCTATAGTATATTTAAATAAAGATAATTTAATGAAGAGAAATGACTCAAGGCAACTCTGCCTATTCACCTATCGCCCAGACTAGGACCAAAGTAGAAATACACTTTTAGAGGATGAGTCTATATGACATCTAAATAGAATGTCAACAACAAGAACAGACATATAAACTGAACAAATCCCAACCTATCAAATTGCTAAACATGTACAGCCTGTCAAAATGCTAAACATGTACAGACTGTCAAAATGCTAAACATATGCACATTATGTAAAAAAACAAGCTTACAAGCAACTGACAACAAGAAACAGTCGCATTTAAACAAATATTAGAAGTTAAAACTAGCAACATCTAGCCATAAAAAGAAAAATATCACAGCCTTATACAGTCATTCTGAGCAAAAAACTTTGTACGCACCTGCATCTTGCTGGGCTTCAAAAACACCATAACCTCTCCCACGGCCACGATAGCCACGACCCCTCCCACGGCCTCTGCCTCGGCCTCGGCCTGAACCACGTCCCCTTTCCCAGTTTCCATCACCATAGTATTCACCACCCAAATTGCCATTACCTAAAATAGGGATACCATTTGTCATGATAATCAACAAGGACTTGTACCTAAAATAATAAGAATCTGCTTTACTATTTCAGTCGAAAGCAATAATTTTCAAAACAGCTACTCACCTCTTGCTCTACCTCTTCCCCGAGGACCACGCCCCCTGCCTCTTCCACCGCCAGGAGAACCCTCTACACAACAGAGAATACAATTGAATTAACGCAGAAGAATATGTTAAACATTCAAAATAAGGTAGAAGATGAACCTAAAATCTACAATCCTGAATAAAATTGATTATGATTACCTCCATCATATTCTAGATCAGTCCATGGTTTTACTTGATCTGCTGGCAATGGTGGCTGATATCTAAAGTAGAAGATGAAGTATGTTAGAGAAAATAAGATACAAATAAAAGAACATTTTCAATAAACAAACACCATAAATTCCTGTAAGAAAACAGATAGCTATGCAAAACCTATTACCCTGTGGAGCTTGTGTCCAGTTCCTTGGTGGACAATGTTATTGTAATCATGGACACATGTCGTGTGGTTTCCAGCCTGCAATTGAAGCCATAGAGCAAGATGTCAAAAAGAAATTATAACCATATAAAAATCTTGGGGCAGCTATAACATTAAGTGAGCCTGAAAGAAATGCTGCACGCGCAAAGAAACAGAACAACAGGACTCTTCAAATAATACTTACGGAAGAAGTCCTTCCTCTATTGGCTGCCATGTATCAGTTATATCAGTTGATCCAATAATTGTATTTTGATGAAGATCAGGAATCCTTCTCTGCAGTGGGTAGTTATGAAAACATTTTTGACAAAGTGAGCTAAAGCTTGAATTGAAATGAACTCGGAATAGACACTGTACTAACCCAACTAACCTGTAAATCTGCAGCTTAACTCTTTAAGCATGCGATGTGGACTTTCTAAGGAAAAGAGTATATAATATCTATCCTATTAAAAAAGGTCAGCAATAAGCAATGGCAAACCTTGATTAACTCAGCAATAGTCACAGTCTTGTTGATTGCTCTCCCCATAGCTTTCAGAACTATTTCGGATGATCCTTTATCCTTAAAGATGGAAGAAAAAAATTAATTAGATTTAGAACATCAATTTATTTTCTTCAGTGTCACAGTTACTTTCTAAATTAATACCAATGTTGAATAGATATTTTTGCCAGAACTTGTACAATTTGAATTCCATATGTATATGTAGTATGGTTCTTGTAGCAAAATTTGTCCAAAAAATGGACGGGCAGGGAAGAATATCATCCTCAAACTAAAATATAGCTATGCCAAACAATGGAATACCTTGTCTCAATTTGTTAAAGGAACCTACCTAAACTTGACCCTACCTACAACCAAATAGTAAATGTAAAAAGGCCAGGCACGCAGCTAAAAATGGGCACTATTTATTAAATAATTTTGACAAACATGGCACTTTTTATTTTTAACTTGTTCGGGGAGTCAATTTGGACAAGAAACACATAAGCATTCCCAAACTATCTCAATGGTATAGACATCCCTAAAGTCAAGGGGCACCAAAGACATTTCCTGGCTGTCTATTAGGAAAGAAACACATCTCTCATTCCACAGGGGCATTCCCATAGAAAACAGACCATTGTCCCTAATCCCCAAGAGATGAGAAAACACAGGGAATGCATTCCTCAAGGGAGGAAAGGATTATGGGTGTAAAAGTTACAAGGATTATAGACATCTCATTTCAGATTACACAACTCTGTTACCAAAAGGTCAGGCAAAGAAGCAAACTTACATCAGTCTGAAAGAAGATTTTTCTAGAAATGGGGAATAAAACAAAGTTCAAAACCTTGTTCAAGAGGGTAAAATAGTCTTTGCCAGTGTACGGCAAATGAAAACACATGTGGAATCATAGGAAGATCATAAAAAATTGGCACAATAAAATGAAAGCAGAATTTGTACCTGGCAATTTAGGGCCATCATAAAGCAATCACTTGATATAAAGAGCAAGATAATGAGAAGATTGAAAATCCAAAAAGATGAGATATTTCAAAAACTTCAAATTTCCAAGATGCATCAAAAATTAAGGAATGAGATCAATTCTGGCATGTTAATAGAAAGATTTAAAAGAATCTATGTGGTATTCATTGAATTAAGTAGAATGGTTCATTTCTCTTCAATGGTGGTATGGAATCAACAAGTTCAAGATAATAAGATTACACTGAGTCAAATAAAGAAGAATGAGTATGAGACACATCCACACCCAAAAAATGTCAATCCCAAGTAATAGAAGAAATCGTAAAATCATTTATCAAATGCTGATATCAAATCACACACACACAGTAATTTTTCCTGAAAAATTAGTCATTTGAGTCCAACATTAATTGCCGCATTACTCAAAAATTAAAATAGGAGGTTTCAGGTACTTACTGGATCAAAACTTGTTATGATTTAAGAATGAGATTACTAACTCTGTCTGCTAAGATTGTTTCCAGTGTGTAACATTGAATAGGTAGAATATCTCACCAGATTAAACAGGGAGAATTGATGCATTTTTTATATCAGTAATAATGGTATTCTAATCTGCAATATATAATTTTTGTCAATAAACTAGTGTGTGTATAAAATAGCCTAGTTTTTCTCATTGATGTAATCAATTACAGTTATATTGTGTTATATTGTTTGCCAGAGAACATATTTCATGAAATATTATGATTTGCACTGTTGAGGACATCAACATTGGCAAAAGATCATCAGGTCATGAAATCAGAACATCAGAAAAAATAGGAAAAGTTCCGAAAAAGCCAACAAACTTAAAGTAACAAAACATATTAATTGTGTGAAAATCAGCAAAATTCATTAGAAGGAATGGCAAAATAGGTTCAAAAACATCATGATTTATTAAGGGCAATTTATTGTTTCAGAGTAAACAAACAATGTGGCCAATAAATCAGCGATGCTTGCAACACTGATTTGCATATAATCCAAACAAATTTAGTCTTCCTTATATAGTCACTAACTAAAAGGGTGACGTCTCATAAGCTTAAATCTTGTGAAGGAATATCTCATGCGATCACAAAAATAATCTCAAAAGTAAAGTCATAGTCGCAACCAAAATATGGTTTGCAAATTCTGTTTGACAGAGCAATCAACCAGCCGCGTACATATCACTCATTCATAATTATAAAAGGCTTAACTAATTTACTTCAGAGAAAATCATGAAACAAGCAAAATATGCATATAAATAAATTTATAGGATTCCATACAAACAATATAAACTCTTACCTGAAGCAATGTCGTTGCATAGGTTATGTAATTTCGCATTCTCCCCTGTGTAGTAATACGGATTTCATTCTCACTTATTGGAGTCTCTGGTCGCGGCTTCTCGACTCTCTGGTACCGATCCATCTTTGCCAAAAAAAAGACAAACACCGTAAAATATATTTAGAAATCTAGAACATTACGAACGAAAACAAGCTCGCCCTTCCATAAGAGGAGAAACTAAACTTGCTAGCAGACAACAAAAGGAAAAACTATCCCGAGAAACTGCAAAGAAAGTAATAAACTCGCCTCAATATAAAATCAACCGAAACCCTAAACAGGCAGAAAACTAAAGAAACGCGGCTAGAAAACACAGAAATGGGTCCGTACAGGCATGCTTGAAGAACCTGAGCTTTTTTAAATAGAGTGAAACACGAACAATGAAAATTTTAAAATATAAATAGACATAAACATATCGCATTTAAAAACAGAAAAGGTCAATCTTTGTGGGCATGAGACGACTAAAGCAAACTCAGTTCTATGAATAAACTGAAAGTTTTCCGAATAACTACAAAATACATTAAAATATAAACAAGAATTGAATTATCGATCGCTGATCTAACCTAGAAGCCGAGCATTTAGTTTGGAAACATTACGGGCAGTAAAATAAACGCCGGCCGTAAAAAAATCGCCGAGTTGCTCTAAAAACTAAATATAAAATACAAAGAGGCCCTAAAATAAACATTTACATAGACGCTCAAAGAGGTAAATCCTAAGAATTGCAGAGACAGAAATTAAAGCTCTCGAACAAAGATCTAAAAGAAAAAACGAAAGCACAGTCCTGCAATCAAAATCTTAAGGCGCGAAAACCAAAATAAAGAGCTTCAATTTAATGCGTAGTTTAGTTTTCCTTACCTTGAAATGTCGAAGAGGCGAGTCAGATGCTCTGGTGTGATAGATATTTTGCCTTGAAAACCTCTGCACTGCTCTTCTTCCCTTTAAATTTATCGCTATTCGCTCTGCGAGCTCTCTCTCGCTGTTTTCTATTCAGCTCTAATGAAAACTCGCCCTTCTTTGGCCATATGTTTACAACGCTCACCTACGGGCTGTGGTCACATGCCGAAACATTCTCCGCTAGCCGCTTTCTGCCGCCAAGCTAGATAGGGTTTGTTCCCGGGACCCCGGATTAATTTACCGTGGTTTTGGGCTTTTCGCGGTGATTGTATTTGTATGTTGCCGGGAATTATTTCACGGCACTAGACTCTCTTAACGGGGCCGCCTTTTGACGAGTAGAGGCAGGAAGGTTTTATCCGCAAAGGGACCAGACAGACAGACCCACCGACACGACAGACGTTTCTTTCACCGTTGTGGGGTCCACTTTCGTGTTCCCTCGGCGCCCGCCCGTGGAATGCCGTACGTGGCTAGGGTTCAACTCCCCGCCCACGTTGTTTTAGGGCCCTGGGGCGGGTCCCTAGGGCCCTAGACAAAGACATTAAAACATGGATTTAGTCTCTTTGACAATAGGACAGTAATCCCTTCTAAATGATTTTGAAAAGAAAAAAAAAATTATTCCCTGCCTATGCCTTTCCATCTTTTTCTATGCAAGTACACTAAAATATTTCAAATTTATAATGTTCAAGGAAATATTTTATTTAACCGTAATTATTTAATAACATATATCTTTAATATGTGTCTAATTATTATTAGACCAAGTATTTAATTGGACTATTTTTTATTATTATAAAGAACAATCATTTTTATACATCTAAATATAACATCGAAATTTTTTTTGGTAGTGGACATTGTTTTTAGAGAGTTTACGAGTTGACATTGGGTTGGGAGCTTGATTAACAAGGATTGCAATCTTGAGATAAATTCTACACCCATTTATTGACATATGTTATAGTGGCATGCCCTTCATTTTTCTAGTGCCTTCCACAGCATTCACCCCATACGAACGCCATTTCTTAGAATCCTCGAATCTTAAGTTCAAGTCTCTCCTCGAGGAGTATGAAGATCTTTTCCCGCAGAGCTTCACAAAATTGAAAGGTCAAGAGTACTTATTAGGACAAGGGAGAAAAGGTAATATGGAATAAATGAAATTTGATCTGCAGCCAGACGCAAAGCCGGTGAAGCACAGGCCATACAGACTCAATCATAGGGTCAAGGAGAAGGTGAAGAAGGAGATAGACTGTATGTTGGTTGTGGTCCTTATTTTTGCGATTGAGGAATCAGAATGGATAAGTCCGATTGTCAAGGCAATAAATTTAAGTCGTGGTCAATGAAATTCCTTGCTTGCCTCAAACCCTCAAACAGGTGAATAGTAGCAAAGCATTTTTAGTTGTTTATTTTTTCTTTATTTAACACTTAGGAATTGTAATATCTCGAATTGAAAATTAGGAATATTAGCTCCAATTATTCCAATGGTGATTATGTTGATTTTTAACTATATCCCAATAATGGCTTATGCATATGAATTTGGATTTGAATTAGCATGTGCAGACCATAAAATACGCTATCATACCATGATAAGGTGCCCAATTAGGTATGAAATATCACCATTGTAATGTCCCCAATCCAAAATCAAAACTATCAACCCCAGAGAATCACTGGATTCGAAACTAGGAGCACTAGTTCAAATATGCCCACACAAAACACTAGATTGCCAACTCTTCCCAAATGGCTCCTAACTCACACGAATTTCTCCCAAGAAGCTTCAACTCGACATAAGCTTTAAGCATTGAAACTCAAACAACACAAACATTTCTAACTAAGGGTGCGCAAGCATAAATGTACCAATTAACCAATCGATAAAATGATTGTATCTCGAGCATACGGAAACCTTTTTAGGTGAAATAAAAAGTGTTTTCCACTAGAATGACACTCCATGCGCAATGGAATGCGTCTCACAATCCATACTCGCAGTAACCATTTGGATTTCAAAGCCTAAATTTTGGTATCAAAGTGGTTCTCCTTTCACTTGTTAATTTACTGTCGGAGAGGTTGGATGGTAAATACTAGAAGTGGGTAACATGCAAGTGGAAAATCTTTGTGAGGATGTGTATAAACCATTCGTAGAGAAAGGATTTATTCATAAGAGATCATGGCGGGAGAAGAGGACCGTGTAATAATTTAATAGGAAGAGTTTTAGTCTCCTCGTGCAAGGCTACTCAAAATTTGTTGAACCAAAAGATGACTTTTGACCCCATTAACATTGGTACAATATTGAGAACACCCACTACTGTAGAGCTTCCAAACACACCTGTTAACACCAAAAATTGTCCACAGAGCTCTCTATGGTCCAAACCATAATTATACATCATAATCCCGCTATTATTCCCTCCATTTTGACCTTCACAATTAAATTCCACCCAAATTGGTCCAAAACACCATTATTCCTCCCCCCATTGGGCATTTATTGCAACATAACCTCCATTCTACCAAAAAACCCTAAAATGAGAATGGGTAAAAAACCACACACTATGAAAAACCATGGATCAATACCATGGGCAAGAAAATATTGGATCATCTTATAAATACATTGTGAAGGTCTACCCACAAACACTTTACATTACACGAATCCATAACCTTGCATTCCTACACCTTTTGTCACATCATCCCACGTTGCATGTTGAGTTTACTCCATGCAACCCTTGATTCCTTTCCCATTGACAACCCTTGTTGGAGAAGATCTGAGAACCAGATCGTGGGAGTCGTCGAACCATATCCTCAAATGGCTACAGTGGCCCATCTTATTAAAGGTATGTTGTATTTTGTTTTATTAGTTAGAAGCAAATCACAAAATTTTAAAAACAATTATTGTTACTTATTTGATAGTCAAGGTTGAGCACTTCCCTTGCACCACGAACTCTACCCTTAGATCTGGTTGATCTAAGGTAGGTACTTTTGCATGTAGCTGGAGAGAAATCTCCACTACATTTTTGGCGACTATGTTGGCTCGATCTTCTTGGATCTTTGTTTTTGTAGGTTTTTTGCTGGTTTGTTTTACTTGGGTACCTTTAGTTGTCATAGATCTGACCCCATTTTGGCAAATCCGAACAAGTCCCTTCCCAGTTCCTACTCCCTCGACCCTAATCGGTGTTTTTCATAAATAAAAAAATTTAGTTATGACTAGATCCCACCTTTTCGGCAAAAAGACGTGACCCAGGTCGCACCTTTTTGCCCGATAAGTGCGACCTAGGTCACGCCTTTTTCCCTAATAGGTGCTACCTAGATCCAAAGTCCAAATCGCGTCTGTCCTACTTTCCAAGGCAACTCAGGTCGCTCCTGTGACCCTTTTTAGTGCGATTTGTTGTGTGAAAACCCTTGTTAAGTGCGAGCTTTGCTTTTCGGCTGATTTCCAGTCTCGGTCGTGGTTATGTATCAATCTAATGCGACCTCTACCGCACATGTTTCGCTGACAAGTGCAACCTACAGTTTTTCCAATTGTTTGAAGCATTTAAGACCCATTCTAGACCCCCTATCTATGATATGCCCCTGTACTGAATGTGTTTTTCCAGATCTGATTTCCTACAGCCCCTTGGTGTGTTTTGCAGTCTTCTTTTGATTGTATGTGAGCCTATATTAGTCGAGCTCAATAGTTGAGACCCCCCCCATGTGTTTCCTACACCCTACAGAAGTTCCTTGTGTGCTTGTTTGCTTGCATATGTTCTTTTATATGGAAGAATTCGTTTTTATGTGTTAAAAAACATTTACTTTCAGTATTGTTCTTTATTTTTTAGCAAATGAGTCTCTAGCATGAGAGCATTGGGTCTTTAGAGATCACACTCCACTTGTGTACACATCTCACACATTAAAATAAACGCTTGGTTCATGACCCCAAGTTGAGCCTAAAATTTATCTTAACTGAACCAACATTGTAACCTCATTTGAGGACCAAAACAATATTGTAGTTAAGTTGGGACACTGGAGATAGGCATCCAAATAACACCCCTTTGTCACTTACATCTAAGACATAGTTGTTGTCTTCTGGGGAACAAAAATCATCTAGTGTTTGTTTACATGGTCAAAACCAGTTTATCGGGGGGCCTCCCACTCTACGAGGGTAAACCACAATGAAGGGGTTCTGAAAGTCAGGGTGGAATACCGCAGTCCATTCTGGACCGAAAACAAACCCTTCATAGTCCTCCTCGTGCATGTCGAGGACCATATTAGGTGTCTAGGACCAAAGGGATGAAGTGCCAGGAAACCATCCTGAACCTGTCATGAACGAGGTATCCTAGTTGCTAGTCTTTTAGGGCTCTTTTACCCGAGGTCCCTCTCGGTAGTGGGATTCCCTTAGCCTTTGGTTCTTCCATTTCGTATTGTTTAACTGTGGATTTCACCACCCAACAGAGGATATGATTTGTGAGGGGCTTCCATCTTGTAGCTAGGAGCTTGCATGCACTTATATGCCATAGGTTTGTGTGTCACTTTCTCCATAGGTAGTGTTGCTTGTTGGATTTTTGGTCACTTTGTTGTAGACTTGCCTGTTGTGACACACTATTACAGTTTAGTTTTAGAGCTTGCTTTTTGTCCTGTGTGACACCATTTATCAGCTCTCATTCTGCACACTCGATTGTAGCTGGTTTTTTTAGCTTGCATTTGCCACCCTTGAGCCTTCATTCGCCATATAACACACCATCACGTGATCATTGCTCCCCCACGCTACTCCCAGAGACTTAGAGGGCATACCCCTCAGTTCAATTCCTTGAACCGTCATCGTAGGATCCATATTCGACGTCGTTCAAAGTCATACACTACATCTGAGTCAAATTCAAATTCCTATCAATCTGAACCTACCTTGTTCACTGTCCCATCCAGCCCCATGGTTGGTGCACCTCCCAACCCCTTCCAGGGGAATTGTTGGTAGTGGACTTGTGAACACTCCACTCGTCATACCAGATATCATTTATGTTGGCCCTACAGGCCCTGGTCCTAGTGGGCCCCTCATCACTGCACACACTACTGTTGGTTTGCTAGCAACTGGTGGTGGCCCCACTCCAGCCACCATGGTTCACAACATTCATGCATTCATGCATGGGGGTATAGGCCCTTCTACCACTATTTCGACTATTCAAACCATTCCAGTGACTACTTTTACCGTCGGAAGTTAGCCCTACCAACCCCCATTTTCCCATAGTACCTACATGCCCGCCAGCCGCAGCACCATTGTTGCCCCTCCCAGATATAGTGCAGGTCCTAGTCTATCGTTCATGGCTAGTCTCAACCTGCCCAATTTGGCATGGTTAACGAATGACCCCATCCGTCATGACCCGTTGTGGCCTCCCATGCCTACCAAACTCCCATAAGATATCCATAAGTTTTAGGGAAAGGTGGGAGAAGACCCTTGAAACCATATCATGTCCTTCCACTTATGGTGTTCCTCCAACAACATAGGGGACGAATCTATCTGGTTGCGGCTATTCCAGCGCACATTGACTAGTTTTGCAACCAAGTGGTACATTTAGTTGTCCCATGCCACTTGTCCTAATTTTTCTCTTTATTCTCGATGTTCCTCCAGTACTTCCATCTACCTATATGTTACGATGAGGTCATGGAAATCTTATTATCCTGTAGACAGAACATTATTACCCATATCACGATTCACATCCATGAGTAGCATCGTCATCGTAGCTTGTGCAAAATCCAATTGGATGACATGATCTTCCTTGATTGGTTTCTTAAAACCTTACTCCCCCTATCGCCAAGGATTTTGCATCTGAGCGCCCACAAACCGAGGAAGAAGTAATCCTCAAAGCATAGTAGTTTGACCTTATCTATTCCCAATCAAGTTACCTTTACACCATCATACATCATGCTCCTTGTGTTGGCTCCTCGCGACGTGATACGTCGGGGGCATCCCATGTTGTTGATGGAGTCATTAGCTCTATCACCCAACACCCCCACCTGTACACAGCCTCTCCTTCGATGTCACCTCACTTCGGTAACACCCCTATTGTTGCCCAACCTGGCTATGCCCCTAACTTTTCATGCGCAAATACTCAGTCCAAAGCCACACCTTCATATGTATCTCCTACACCCATTCCTCATGTTCATCGAGTGAATTTCCTGGCACATGCATGTAATGGCCAAACAGTAGGCTTTACAGCCCCTCTAGTTGCTCCTGCCTACTACCCACCACCTGTGCAACCCACACTTGCTCCAACCCCACACCTGCTCCGACCCATACTCCTCTTATTCCTCAAGGACAGGTCTATGCTCAACAAAACCTCCTTACTCAACCCACCCAAATAACCAACAAGGGCAAGGAAGAAGACATAGAGTTAGGAACCAGGGAAACAACCAACCTCAAGGGGGAGGTTAACAACCCAACCCTCCTAAAAACAACAGAGATAATGCCCTTGTACAGAACCCCCAACGTCCACCTAGACCTTGGAAGAACCCTCAGTTACGGACTAACCATCCGTGTACCATTTGTGATGTATATGGCCATTATACACACCATTGCCCATTAATGCATCGAGTCCTCCACATATTACAAGTCGAAAATCAACGTGAAACCAATGTTGTCGCTCCGACATAGCCAAAGCCCAGCACCACAATGTCCTCTGCTTATGGTACTGCAGAACCTATTACCGAATCAAGGTATGGTTGCAACCCAACCATTGGTCCAAGTAAACACCGCAACCACTTCTTCAAGTCAAACCATCAATCATGGTGTCCATCATCTTATGACATTATCATTTGACGTCAACTTACAGAATCGACGCAACCAATATGGCTCCACCACGGAAACCATTAACCCCTCCATTGCTCTCGATATGTCCTTACATTTACCAAGACCCCCCACATACAGGATTGCCAAAGTCCCTAGGTTACCTTTGTATCACGTTGCAAACAACCCCACTGTTAGAGCCGCTCTCAAATACAATATTGTCGATGACTTGGCCCAGTCTCCCTCTGCCATGTCTGCTCTAGAAGTCTTAAGAACTTGTCCTTCGCAACACAAAGCCTTGTTATCTGCTTTAGGTGTCATCGACCCCTCTAATTCCAGGTTGATCACTTTTGACTTGGATCAAGGAGAACCTCAAATGCCATCATCTGTAGCGTTCTAGGCTCCTGTCACCGTTCGGAATTTTGTCATTCATCGATGAAGGTGCATCTACTTATGTTATGTCAACCTTCGTTTGGCAGAAGTTTGGATTCCCAACCCTTCAAATCTCAACCACCGCCCTTCGTGCTTACGATGGTCACGCTGCCCAACCACAAGGTGTTCTCATGAATGTCCCCATTGAGTTGGCAGGTAAAATTGTGTTGATCAACATTGAGGTTGTAAACACCCAACTAGATTACAACCTTCTCCTTGGATGTAGTTACATGTACCCAATGCGAGCCATTACTTCAACCGTCTTCCCACTCTTGATGTTCCCCATGATGGGAATATTGAGACCATCAACCAGTTGATGTACTACGATCCGAAAGGACTGGCCACTTCGGAGCATGTACTCCCTACCATCGACACCACCATCAATAGCTTATCCGTCCCCTCTCTTTCTATCGTTGGTCCAAGCCTATTTACGAGTGCCCCTTTGACTAACACCTTTTTGTCCCTACCGCCTCCTCTCTCTAGGGCTGAAATATCGGATTTATGCACCAGCACATCTGGTAAACTTTCGACCTCATTGCAGATTGTGTCCACCCCCAGTCTTTCTCTGGGGAATTATTGGGGTTCATTTCCCATACACACCGTCCCGTTTCTCTTTCCACCCTCTGGAACCATGAGTAAACTAATCATGGCTACTCTTAACCTTCCAGGATTCACTTTGGGCATTCTAATGTGGTACCTGGACCCACCCAACACCATAAATCATGTTGACACCAATCCAACGTATTGAGACAATGTCACACCCTCCCCTTAGTACACAACCAGTTGCTTCTGCATCTACACATGCATCCCCTCCTCCCATGAAGACTAGGGGCAAAGTGCCAAAAGCCCTAGCAGAACCACTTCCACCTCCTACCTATGCCTTATGCAATGTCATCGTCCATGCGACGCAAAATTGTCTTGATTTATCATTTCTTCACACCCACATATGCACCATAGTAGAGACTGATGACACTCCAGTTGTTAATGTACCAACCATCCCTGCAATTAAGAACAAATCGCTGCGAACAAACCACTCGTGTGCAGTTTGTGGCCTATACAGTCATTATTCCCAAAACTTGCCCGAGTACCGATCTCTCCTCATTAACTTTCACAAGCACTCCCTTGAGTATGAAATCACTGTCCTGTTATCACCAGACTTGTAGTTGCCCCTATGAGATGGATTCAAGATGGATTGGTAGAGGGATGGGCAACCAAAGAGGTGAACCAAGATATCCTCGACTCCCAAATGGATGGTTGTCACGCCAATCGATGCAATCTTCACTTGATGTTATCATAGCCCAAGACAAGAATGGGGGAGACCTGGACCTACTCCTGACAGGAGAGGTAAAACCAAGACACCGGATCAAATCAATGGAAGATGGAATACGTAAGGTGTAAGGTGAAGTAAACCCTAGATCTATGGATGAAGTCACAAGATGAGTTTATGTCCTGGATCAAGAAGATTATGAGATGTGAAATCGATCCAAGGTTGAAATACAAGTGACTTGTGAGTTTTACTACTAGATCCAGGATCAAGGTACCAGCAAATGATGAAAATATCCACTGCCTTGGGAATCGTGTCCAATGTATGGAGGTTAAGAATAGGATTGGGGCTATCTAGTACCGATGGATAGACTTGATGAAATGTATGACAGTATCAAAGTACCCAAGCCTCAGAGATAAGATCAAAACACAAGAAAAATTGGCCAAGTGAGGAATGCGCTAGGATTGAGGGATTAGTTCCTTGGAGTTTGGGCCTTGTGGAGTCACCCAAGCATGACACCTAGGAGAAACCACTTTGGGTTTGACCCGATCTATAATACCCATAAATGGTTTGCCAAATGATCAAGTAGTTTGATCCATAGAATTTTCTGATTATTTTAAATGAGGGTTTTAACAATAAAATAAAGGTGTCAATGGATTGGAACCAAGAAAAGAAGAACTAAGTTGTGGATCTTGCCTTGACAACCTTGTAGATGCCTTGATGATGATTATCTATGCCTTCCCGATCAATTTGAGAAGATTTGGATGAGTATTCTATGCAAATCGATTTGCCCAAGGAAGCCAATGCGCCCTCCCTCCTGCACAACAAACGTCAACAATATCATATTTGATGCATCAAGAGAAATGGACAAATGCTACAAACGAAATAACAAGATGCAACCATAGATCACAACGATACTAATGATAACCCCCTGATACAAGCGATGCCAAACAAGCAAGTTGAGGAAGCCTCGCAAAAACGCCCAAGTGAAGTCGCCCTCCTGTAGACAAAGACAAAGGTCCCACAAAAATATAGATCTCACCACAAATACTCAAATGCTAGGATGAAATAGACTTTCTAAGAACACCAGATGTAAAGGAGACCCGTGAATTTCCACAAAATAGTTTTTCTATTATCAAGATTCTAAGAGCCAAAGACCTTTTTACAATGAGAAGCTCTCTCCTTTAAATAGGATGGAGAGATACCAAAATCCTAACCACCTTTTGAATGGATGGCTAATATTAAAAGATCAAAATGTTCTAATCAATGGCTGAGATGAGATCAACATAAAGTACATGGATCAATATAACAATATAACACATTAATGGACCAAATCGCCCTAGGAGAGGGGATCCCACTCAATATGACAAAATAAACATGAATAAAGCTCATGGTGGGTCTAGGGGGTAGTGTCTAACACCCCTAGTGTGTCCCCATGGCACAATATGAATAAAATATAACTCTAAGTGCAAAATCGTGCCCCTCTAGGAAAATTGTGAGCCTCCAAAAGCTCCAGAAAACCATAAAATATGCTGGAGAGATGGGTGTAGATCTTCCTAAATGCTGCAACTGCTGGAGAAGGGGTGGAGGACATCACACTCATCATCAAAACTCATCCCATGCCATTCTCTTGCCTCAGTATCCCAAATCGAATTCCTCAGTAGCCATTTTCACCATTTTTAATCTGCCTCGGGAACTGTGAACATGCCCAAGCTGCCACCTAGAATGCCTGTGTTGTCCAACTGATCCCACCAGGCTCTCTGGGAGGGGGGTATAATGGTAAAAACAAGTGGCTGGACCACCCCCTCCTCATACAGCTCCCTAGGTGAACCAATCAAATCATCCTTCTGCTCTAACAGACCATTTAACATGGAAAAACTGCACCAGAATGGTATAATGAGACAAATCACAACTGTAACTACCCAGAACTGAAAACAAACTATCTCATTGGACTCGGGGAGCCCAAATCCATCTAAGGTGTATACTTGTACACCCTACAGATCTCTGTATGACCATGTACAATATCTAATATCCCCAGACCGATAAAATAATAATAATCTGTAAATGATCAAATAATGTTGAGTACCCAGTCAACATGACCAATAATATGACCCAAGCTAACATCAATCTGTTGCAAGTGTTTAGAGGTTAAGACATGCTTTACAAATCATTCAAGTAACAATTATAACAAGTAGTAATCATTTCACTAGTGGTCTACCAACCAAATATATAGAGTTTTGTTAATTATATGGCTCAGACCAGACTTTCAAGACCATACTCACTTCATAGTTGTAATCAATTTGCTAGTGAAGGATGAATGCTAAAGATCAAAAGGCTAGGTTAAAGGGTGACTACTAACTTGACACGATGACACTTTGGATATGGAAAGGGGATACTCACTCTAGCATATGCCGGGTAAGCAATAACGCAGGGGATGGCAATGTCTCACAAATGGGTAAGTTATGTTTAGAGGTGCTTATTCACCTTGGCAAATGCTCACAATCCAAATCAAATACAAGTGAGGCCAACAATATTTAGATATAACTTTTAAGAACCATTGCTTTTTGGGCCTTCGAGTTTCCATACCCTTGATCCATGCATTTGTTGCACGGATTTTTATTTTATCAAGGCTTCATGCGTGTTTAAAAACACTTGTTACATGGGTTTTACATTTCACATTTCACATTTACACTTCAAAGCCAATTTCATTAGGCTTGCCTTGCATTCATGTATGTTCAGAAACACTTCTTTTCATGAATGGGCTTTTCGCAAGATATTCATTTCATTTCCATATACATTGTATTGATGGCAACGCTATTTGTTTCAGGTTTAGCCAACACAACCTAGGTAACTCAGAGCCGAGACACAAATAAACAAGGAAGCTTATCCAACAAAGAGGCTATAGTGGGGGAAGGTCCTCCATGCCACTAGTCAAGTAATAGGGCAGTTTATAAACATAATTGGAAGGTAATGGATGGGTGGAGATAGTGAACCATGAGACCAACACTAACAACCCAAAGCATGGTGGAAATGATCACCTCTATTCTCCCTAAGGAGGGTAAAACCAATGAGTATGGGTCAGGAACTTCTAGGTCTAAGTAGGGACATACATACATAATATCAATGCAACCAAGTCCACATGTTTATTTAATCGCTAGATCATGACACTAAATGCTAAGACATGTCACAAGAATGAGTATAAAAGCAATAATAACCATAACATAAGATAATACCTGCTGAGTCATATACCTGTAAATAACCAATCTGAACCAACATCTGTCCACTAAGAAAATGTTGCTGCAAATCTGGGCAATACTGACTGCTCCGTAAATGGCTAAATGGCTACATCAGTCCTCAAATCCGAGTGTCTTGAGGCTCAGTCATGGCATGGGAAAGTACTATAGTCCACCATCAAATAGTGATCCATCATAGATGCTCATCTCAACATCTCATATGTAAGCGAACTGGCTGAAAAAAAGTGTACTGGAATCTGAAAAATAGAATATGGTAGCATGGCTACTATATATTTGATAACATGTCCTTGAGGAAATCCACCCTTTGACCTCTTCTTCTGACACCAACAACACCATCTATATGATCTCCACTTCCAGTCGTCCTTGCCCCTCAGCGACCATGAAAGATCCCTCTGATCTATCTAGGAGCCACTTTCACAACGACGAAGAGATCCTTGAAGCTCTTACGACTCCTGAATATCCTTGGGATGATCTACACCATCACTCATTTTTCATCCCCAATGAACCTTCCTCATCGTCGGACCAATTCTCTCTCAAAGCAAAAGACTTTATTCATGGAAGTGTCGATTGGTTCAAAAACCCAATCCTGACCCCTGAAGCCTTTGAAGAAGGTAACATGGCCAATATCTCACCAACCATCTAACTCGATATCTCAACGAAACTTGGGATAGTCGAGAATATCACGATCGGTGCTTCATGCTTTCCAAAGGAAGTCACTGCCTACAAAACACTTTCTCAAGAATATCATGATATTTTCGCTTGGTCCTATATCGAGATGCATGTGCTTGATCTGTCTATTGTTGAACATCACATCGAAACATGGCTTGATGTTGTCGTTCACCCAAATAAATGACCCGTCCACTGGTCAAAGGCCCCTGTAGTCAAAGCTAAGATCGAAAAACTGCACCAAGCAGGATGTATACACCCCATCACCTATGCCACTTGGGTTTCCAATCATGTTCCCATTAATAAAAAAATAAAGGACCATTTGTGTGTGTACCGACTTTCGTGATTTGAATTTGGCTTGTCCCAAAGGAAACTTCCCCACTATGTTTATTGACCAAATCATAAATGCATGTGCCAATCATGAAGTATTTTCCTTCATGGACGGTTTTTCTGGTTACAATCAAATTCATATCCACAAAGAAGATCGGTATAAAACCTCTTTTACAACCCCCTGGAGCACTTTTATGTACTGTGTCATTTTGTTTGGCCTTAAAAATGCTAGAGCCACTTTTCAGCGAGCCATGACCTTTTGCTTCCACAACCTCGTTCACATTATCCTTGTCTATTTGGACGACCTCATGGCTCGATCTCGGAAGTCTTCCCAACATTTGGACGACTTACGGTAAGTATTCCTTCAATGTCACAAATATAATGTCTGTCTGCCCTCCTCAAATGTGTGTTCTCCGTCCCAACCAGTCGCTTACTAGGATTCATTGTGTCTCAGAATGGGATTATCGTGGATCCCTTGAAGGTTTAAGCCATCCTGAATCTTCCCCCTCCACATACTTAACGTTAATTGCAGAGCCTTCAAGGAAAGGCCAATTTCCTTCACCGGTTTATTCTGAATTATGTAATGAAACTCCATGGATTATTATGCTTACTCCATACCAACATTCCTTTTGTGTGGGATGAGCAAGCGTAAGCCGTTTTTGATGCATTGAAATAAGCTCTGACTTTTGCTCCCTTTTTGTCTCCTCCCGATTTCACCAAGGAGTTTATCCTCTACGTATCAACATCTGAAAATTCCCTCGCTGGATTCTTAGTCCAAGAAGACGATGCTCACCAAGAGCATGCGATCTATTATGTGAGTTAGAAACTTTCCAAAGCACCATTATGTTGCTCCCACGAAGAGAAAATGGCTCTAGCCATTGTCTTTTCGGTGCAGAAGCTACGTCATTACATTCTCATGAGTCGAACTCGAGTTGTGGCCGATTCCAACCTCATGCATTATCCCTTGAGTTGTTTCATTGTTCAAGGTCGTGCCTCCAAGTGGATTATCTATCTTAAAGAGTACGATTTGGAATTTGTCGCACCCAAAAGCACCCAAGCTTTAGTGTTAGCTTCCTTGATGGCATACTTCCCATCGTCGTCTACCTCGCCTCCTATTAGGATCAATATACCCGATGAATTCCTATTTGTCATCTCTACGAAGGACCCATGGTATGGGGGCATCCTCCTTTACTTGCACACCCAAAAAATCGGGCCCCATTTAAGCCACAAAGATCGTCGTCGCATCCAGTATCATGCTACTCAATATATTATTATCGGTGATGTCTTGTACCGTCGCGGTGTAGACACAATACTACATTGTTGCATCACCCATGATGAAGCCAAACAAGTCTTGAATGATTGTCATAGTGGAGCTTGTGGTGGCCACCTCTCCGGTTTGGCTACCGCCTAAAAGATTATTTGCGCTGGTTATTTCTGGCCCACCGTCTTTGCTGATTGAGTTCATGCAATTAAACATTGTCGCAATTTCCAACTCTTTGTCCCAAAGATAAGGACACCTCCTGCATTGTTACATCATGTTGTCACAGTCGATCCCTTTTGCAAGTGGGCGATTGACTTCATGACTTGTAACCCTCCTTCGGTCGGTGACCATAATTACATCATTGTGGTTGTTGATTACTTCACCAAGTGGGATGAATCCATGCCAACCTTCAGTTGTAAGGTTGAAGCTATGACACTCTTCTTTCTAAATCACGTTATCACTCGTTTTGGTGTCCCCCTCCAACTAGTCTTAGACCATGGTTCTCACTTCAAGGATGTTATTTGGACAAATCTCTCCGCTATGTTGAAACTTGAACACTAGTATTCCTCTACTTGTTATCCTCGGGGCAATGGCTAAGTTGAAGCTGCCAACAAGATCCTCAAAACCATGCTCCAATGAATGGTGGACAAACACAAGACCAACTAGCATCACTTTCTCTTTTTTTCCCTTCGTGCTTACCGAACATCGACCAAAACTACCAACGATTTTACCCCATTCCATTTAGTCCACGGTGTGGAGTCAGGTCTTTCCATTGAATGCCAGATTCTGTCACTCTACCTTGACGTCGAGATTCTACCTGATACTTTGTCGTTGGAAAAATGCCTACTTATGCTTGAACAAATCGATGAGGACCGTCGCACTACTCTCCAAATGATCGAAGTGGCTAAGACCCGGTCGAAGTTCCGTTATGACTCCTACGTCCACCCACGCACATTTAACTAGGGGGACCTTGTTCTCGTCTATGATTAAGCCAATTATAAGATTGGAAAAGGGAAGGTCGAATCCATGTGGTATGGCCCTTACGTAACCCATCACTGACTCTAATAGTTGCCTCTTCAAGAATCCCCGCAATGGGCTCTACCTCAAGAGATTTTATGCCTAAGCCGACCAACCTGAATACCCTTGTATCATAGTTTTTCTTTCTTGTTTTGCATCGTTTTTACCATGAGTCTCATAGTTTGTTTCCTTGGTTGTTCCAAATGGATCCTACCTTTCCCTCCTATGTTGGTTCTAATTGCGCAAGTCTATGGTCTCCTAATCTTGCCTCGATTGCATGGGTCATTTATTCCCTGTCACATGAGTTGATCCATATCGTCGAAATGTGTGTTGGTACTATTACCAACAACCATTATGAGTATGAAGGTGTCATTGGTCTCTTGACCACTGCCCTTCATTTGGGTATTTGTCGCCTTGATGCCTTCCTAGACTCTTAGTTGCTTGTCACCTAGTTGAATAACTGTTACCGGGTACGTGATGCCTGCCTCTTTAGAAAGTTCCTATGCACTAGACAATTGGTTAGACATTTTGAATCCATTTTATTCATGCATGTTCCTAGAAGTCTCAATATTGTAGCATATCAAATGGATAATGACATTCTAGAGTGGCACATCAATAATCACATATAGGAAATAAACTGCATCATGCATCATCATATAGGCATGCATACATATATCATATACATCATATAGGCATAGTCAACATCATAACAAGAGACTCATAAAACACATAAAAATACAAAAATATGTATCCATGTGCATCCATATCATAATATCATAATCAATACAAAAAAAAAGAGAAACCCCATAGGATTTCTCATGATACATATAATACAAAATTCACCATGCTCAAATGCATTGGGGGACAACACCACATGTTGATATTTTGACTTTGAGTCCTCTAACTTTGTCTCCTCCTCCTCATTCGAGCTCTCCTCCTCCATCGACACATCTCCCTGTGATGTTGCTTTGACATACTTAGCAGCCACCACGATCCTCCTCATCAGAGAGATGCACTTAGGAGGGGCTCGATATTATGCGGTGATCAAGTAGTCGTCTAGATACTTCCACCCATCATCAGTGACTCCCTCTAGTAACCTCTCCATGTCCAGTCGCATCGAGTTTAATTTAGCACTTCATCGCCTCCTTTGCTCATGAGCAAGTGGATCTAACCCCTCCACTCTGCGCCTGCGTCGGTGGTGTCCCGTAGGAGGATGTGGTCCCATGTCTGCACATGCATGTAGTATGTCATCAGTATCAATCACATGTATGATCTAGCTACCATAATGCTAGTAAACCAATATATATGACTGAAACCACAAAGATTCATGTATAGATACCATATGGTCCCCATACATATCTAGGAGGTTGAGGCATCTCCGAATCTCCCTGGTAGTCCATGCATGCATATGGATAATCCTCAATGAGGATAGGAAGATGTTGCCACTATGCAAAAAGCTCCTCGGTGAAGAAATGACTTATCAATTTGGCTCCCTCCCTGATCATCATCTCACACCATCACCTCAATCGAGGCTCGTGTGGTCCCCCGTCGCGCACCACCAGATGTGGTCGAAGTGTCGGTAACCGATCAAAGAGGAATGAGCACAAAAATGATGGGAAGTAGAAATCCCCATCCGCTAAGCCAGCTTGGTTCAACCCATGCTAAATCGTTGTCAGGAACATTTGGTCCCACCCATAGTAGGCGTCCCTCAACATAGTATCGACCATTAGTAATTGGTTGCCCGAGATCTTATGTGGACCTTTCGATCCCAGTATCAGCAACACCATCGTTGCCACTAGACAAGTCTCCAGACTCTTGATGTCACACACCAATATGTATGACACATGCACATAAGTTGTGGCATAACAATGTCGGGCACACAAGTCATCCATTAACACCCTCCTCTATATTTTCGACAAGATATCGCTGATAACACCCAATAATGGGAGGCCAGTCAAAAAGTACACGTCTCGAAGGGTGATCTCCAGCAACTCACCCTGTATGATGAAGAACTCTACATCCCTATCCCAAAATCTCACTGGCTTGTTTAGCAATAACTTTGTTGAATGCATAAGACGGATCTGGAAGAACTTTAATAGCCCACTCCGGGCCAACATATCCTGTACTGCACCATCCTCCTCAACCTCGTCTCTGAGGTCCCTGATGTCTCTCTCCCGCCATCCAACTCAAGGCATCTAGAACATCCTAGAAGTCTCAGTCAGACCACGTTCAACAGATATTTCCATTCTGGTCCAAGTCGCTCCTATCGGGCTTTTTTGTGCGACCCAAGTCACGCAAAAACCTTTGACAGGTGCGACTTGGGTCGTTCTTGTCTCTTGAACAGGTGCAACCCAAGTCGCACCTGTTTCCCCGACAAGTGTGACTAGATCACGTCTATTTGCTCGATAGGTGTGACCTAGGTCGCTCCTTTTCCCTTGAAAAGTGTGACTTGACCCTGAAACTCCTTTGGGCTTAGACAAGGCCCCAAGAAAATAACAAAATAAATGCATAAAAATGACGGATCGGTGAGAGCTTTTACCTGCAACCCACAAATCGTGAAACCACCAATCCAATCGGAAGAAATCAACACCTTTCCTTTGGGGCCCTCCACTCCAACTCAACACTGAATAGTGAAAATGACATGTGTCATGTAGTCCCCCTTGTTTATAGGCCTCCATTTGGTCAACTCCTTCTTTTGTGCTGGCATAGAGTCATCCAGTGTCCATTTTTTACGCCGTTCGCACTGATAGATTCTGTTTTTTGCACTCTGTCCATCTATGGGACTATTGTCTCATGCTCTCCCTATCGTTTTTTGGGCCATTTCCTGAACTTACCTCGATTTGTGTGCCACAAGGCACGTCGAACCCCTTCTGTATTGCCATGTTCACGATCCCTCTATTCCATCCATACTACAAACTTACTGTTATTTTACCACCATTCACCACCCTGCAAGGAGGCCCCATCAGTGTTCCGCCGTTATTTTTCTCCCTATCTGCCATGATCCCAACATCACATCTTTTGACACATTGAACACTTCCTCCTTGCTTGACTACCATTACGAAGTTTCTATTAAGCTCTTTTCTAACACCTTAAAGAATGAAAATATTAGCGAGTATGCTTGCTTCCTTTCATGCTCATTAAATTATTTGGAAGGCCGTATATGTGGTATCATTTATCCCTTTTTCGGACTACGTATACCAATTAAAGAAAAGGACCACCCTAGCACCTTCCAAATAGGAACATTTTCCTTTGTATCCTTTTATGTTTTTTTGGACACTGGGACCATAACTTACGAAAAAGCTCACATATGGGTTGTATTTAAGCTCTTTTCCACCCTCTCATAAAGAAAAGATCATCAAGCAAACTTGGTTTCGTTCATGCTCATAAAATTATTTGAATGATCGTTCAATCAATATAAGTTTATCCTCTTTCGGCGTGGTTGGACTACCTATGAAAAAGAAGTCTCTTTGCCCCTTTCGGCTATGAGAGTTCTCCTTTGTACACTTTTATCCTTTTTTTGGGCTTAGAAGACTATTGTATGAAAAAGAGACCCATTGGAGTTTTCTTCATGTTTTCAGACTCTCTAAACATGAAAACACCATCGAGCATTTATCGTCTTGGGTTTGACAAAAATCCATGAGACAGTATCATATTGAGCATACTTCTATCCCTTCTTCATGCTCCTTAAACTACGAAGAAGGCCAAAATGGTGCCTTTCGGTGCCCACATATATTTCATATAGTCTCACATTATGACAACTTTCCCTCCATTGGGTCACCTTTATTCAGAGTACTCTGCGATGAGTCTCCCTTGGATCCCTTAGATATCACTTGTCTAGTTACTTCCCCAAGTATCTCCCATTGCAGTCATCTCCTTAGTTCCACAGCTATGATTCCCTCCCCATGAGTCGCTGTCATTTGCTGCCAGGTCAGCCATGTCATTAAACTTTGAACACAGGAAGTTTGATTCCCTCGTACTCCCCTTCCCCTATTCCCCATTCATTATCTTAATCCCATTATTATTCCATATCTCTGGTTGTGCCCCTCTTGCTTCTATCAAGGAAACCTTATTGCCTTGGTAGTTGCGAGTCTCCCTCTATCGATGTCAACACATCTATTACAGAGGATAGACCTAGAGGTCCCTGTATCTCGGTTTCATCCACCTCTTTTGTGATTTCCTTGGACCACTTGAAAGGAGTCCTTAGTGCCTTTTGGGTTGGTTGTGTCTCACATGCTCTACTTCAGCCGCATTATCACACCCTTGATATTTGTACAAGGTATTGGTTCCTTCATTATTTGGACGAAGACCCCGGTTATCACTCGACTCTAGCACATTGGTTAGTCTATTTGGGACCCATACAGTTTCATGTCCCTTGTGATATCTGGGCTGCATTGGCGACAGTGTTTGGAAGTCTCTTAGTATCATGCTTCTGTATATCTCTAGTATCAGATGTTTTTTATTATACTTCGGAGATTATGACTCTCAGTCATTGAGTTCATACAATTGTGTACACCTTCAAATTCAACAGAGCACCAATTGTTGTGATTGTTTCTATGTACCAGTTATTTAGATCTGTATTTGTATTCAGCCTCCCATTGAGGCCACCACTATGTACTTCAAGTTTTATGTATTGATCGACTCCCATTACTTGAGCCTCGATCCCCATTTGTATATTGATACATTGATACGAGCATGGATATGCCCTCCTCATCCATATATATGTATGAGATTATATGTACCTCATCCATTTTGAGAAGTAATGCAAATCAAAAGCCATTGTAGTTTGAATGAGGAGACTCCACTCCCCCATGGTCGTGTCTGGTTTCTCCACCGTTTCTCCCTTGATCCTATGATCTTTGTCAACCATACGATGATCTCTTGCCCTCATACATGAGGGGGCAGTATGTTAACACCAAAAATGATCCACATAGCTCTATATGGTTCAAACCATAATTATATATCATAACCCTACCATTATTCCCTCCATTTTGACCTCCACAATAAAATTCCACCCAAATTGGTCCAAAACATCATTAATCCCCCCCCATAAATACAAGGAAGATGGGCAGTTATTGCAACATAACACCCATTCTCCCAAAAAGGACAAGAAAACCCTAAAATGAGAATGGGTCAAAAACCATGAACAAATACCATGCACTATGAAAAGCCATGGACCAATACCGTGGGCAAGAAAATCTTGGATCATCCTATCAAATACATTGTGAAGTGTTGATTTTTCTTTAAAATTGCTTAGATGATATCTTAAAACAATTAGCCACTAGAAGATCACTGAAAGAACAACATGCACAAAAACATAAGAACCCAAGAACACATATATTTTCCTCAAGGAAACCACAAGGGAGAAAACCCCACAAAACTTCCTCGATATAGAACTCAACCAGTGCAGTGTAAAACTTAGACAACAGCTGCTCCCTTCTTTCTAGCGCACTACTACTTCTCTCTCTCGCTAAGAACAGCTTGAGTGAGTGAGTACAAATGAAAGGGGGCACCTCTTATTTATATTCTACTGTTGACTTGACCTCTAACTTAGTGAGATCGACTTCACTAGCCGTCAGGGCCGACTTGTCCAACTGGACATTACAAATAGCATTTTTTATAATGACACTTGGGTACTAATGACCCGACTTACATTCGGATATTTACATTGCTTCTTTCAATGACACTGACAAGACCAAACTCATCTCCCAAAGGAGGAATACAATACTACTTGGAATATCTTCCGAAGTTACAATAAATAAACACTCCCTCTTAACTAGGAAGGTATTCAACATCTGCTATTACAACTGTACAACTGTCTGGTGAGACTCTATATGTCATAGGAAGTTTTGGAACATTTGTCTAACATTTTCATCATCGATCTCAGCTGGAACATCTTCTGTATGTTCTTGGACATCTTTTGTTTGTCTTTTACTGAATCATCTTTTGGCTCTTCTTCTTGTAGTCTTCGTCTTTCGTACATTCTCGAACATCTTCTATTTGTATTCTACTTAGCCATCTTCTGGATCTTCTTCTTGTAGTCTTTGTCTTTCGTACACTTTCAAACATCTTTTATTTGTCTTCTACTTGAATCAACTTCTTGAAACATTAGTATGTGAATACTGAATCAACGTTTGTCTATATCATCATTTTGAGTACTGGATCATCTTCTATTAGATCAGTATGAGAATACTGAGGCATGATCTTTAATTTTATTACCTGCAATATATGTGTAAGGATATTGACAACATCAACAATCATCATCAACTTGTTAGTGCTAAAGACTCAACAATAACTAATGCTAGAGTATTATCTACATAATCAGCATAGAGATATCAAAACATCGATATCATTATCAATATGAGAATATTGAAGTAACATGTAACTATAATCATCAATGTATCATTACTGATACGGACTCAATCAATCACTGATCAAGAAGAAAACATACATATCAATAATAACAACATAATAATTATTGACAATTGCCATCATATCAAATAATCATCAACATCTTAGTAGTATAGAAATACTGCACCAATCATCAAGCCTTTCAGTAATCAACAATCATCAACTACTAACAGTATCTGCAGCAACTATCAAGCATCTCATCAGTCATCAACAATCACTATAGCAACACTATAACAACCATCAAGCATATTAGCAGTCATCAACAATCAGTATAGCAATATTGTAACAATCATCAAGCTTTTCAGCAGTCATCAACAATCAATAGTATAGTAATACTATAAAAACCATCAAACATCTCAGAAATCCACAACAATCAACAGTATAGCTGTAACATCCCCCAAAATGCAAAACATTTAATTAAGAGTTTTTATTTATTTTATTGTTAAATAAAGTGGGCTGATGGAAAATCTGCCAAGAAGTCCTAGAAGGATTGATGTAATAAACCTTATGATTTAAAATTTGATCAGAATAAAAGTGGAACAACCAGGTTAAATGAGGAGATCATTCATGAAACAATAAGCGACAAGTAAGGGTTAACTTCAGGGAGGCTGAAACATGTGTCGAAAGTGCATTTATGGCACTAGACACCCCCTGGAAATCAGGGATTTTATTAGCTCTGAAAATTACATGAGGAATTGGCTGCTAATGAAAATACCTAGGAAAAAATCTATAAAAAGAAAAGCATATGGGAGAGGCAGGATGCTGCTAAGTATGCTGAGAACATAGACTCTTGATGTGTGAGCACATTGTGTTAGGCAAGGCTGTGTGAAAAAGATCTGAGATCTGAAGTTGTGGTTAACCTTCCCTATTGTTGGCATGCATGGTTTAGCTCGGGGGTGATTAGGAAGGAGCAGAGTTGAACCTAATCTACGGTTGGGAGTAACGTGGTTGTTCCCACTGCATCGAGATTTTAGATTTTCCAGGTTTTCTTTGGAAATTATTCATGTTTACATATTTTTGGTTCTATTTACTGCAGAGTCTACATGAATAGAATAATGGCAAAGAACAACGAACTGAGACTAGGAGGGACCCAGAAAGGGAGGTAAGTGCAGAAAGAAAAGGTAGTTCATCTAATGAGACACAGAAATCAGAAAATCAAGTCAAAACTAACAGGAAAAGAAAAGTTGATCACCTGGAAGGTGAATTTAAAAAAATTAAACCCACTAGTTTCAACGGGGAATCAAAGACTAGGGAAGAAGCAAAAGCATGGTTGCTGGACATTAAGAAGTATTTCCATATTTACAACTACTCCAGCAACATGAAAGTGCGAATGGCAGTCTACAATTTGAAAGGAAAGGCTAGCATTTGGTGGCAGGACCTCAAAATTTTGCATAGACTGAAGGAGAAAAATCTAGAATTGGTCGAGTTCAAGAAGATGTTTAAGAAACAGTATTTGTCCAAAAGTTATTATGAGAGGAAAGCAACAGAGTTTTATGAGTTAAAGCTTGGTCAAATGACCATGGAAGACCTCATTAATAAGTTTCTAGATTTGTTGCGGTTCGTACCCTATATCAAGGAAGAAAAGGTAAAGGTACAAAGGTTTGTAAGCTGCTTGCCACATGCTTATAAAGACTGGATTGAATTTGACAATCCAAAATTTTTGGATGAGGTACTAAGAAAAGCAAGGTTATGTTTTGAGCAGTATAAACAGCGGAATGACCTCTCCAAAACATGGAAGGACAAGAAGCAAGAAAAGTTTAACCAACGAAAGAAGGGCTTGAAACCACCACCCTTTAGAAATATGCTGAGAAATTTCCAAGGAACCTCCTACAACAAAAATGAACAACTACCACATTTTTTTTAAATCAACTTATCTGGGGATAAAAGAGGACGTTGGGACACCTAAAGAAACTCTAAAATGTTGGGAGTGTGGAGAACCCCACTTACGAAGAAATTGCCCACATTTCAATGGGACAAGCAGAGTGTTGCACAACATACAAGAACCATATACTGTTGGTCAAATTGGCAAAAATTACCACAGAAATAATGCAACCCTGGAAAATCGACAAGCAAATCACCAATCTACAATAGTAGAAATCGAAGGTACTATTTCTAATCACACCCTTGCTATATTAATTGATCCAGGAGCCACTTTAAGCTACATTACTCCAAAGATGATGGAGTTCTGCCAACTTACCAAGGTAAAACATATGAAACCCTAGCTGGTTCAATTGGCCACTGGAGCTAAAAGAAAGGTACCAGATTTTATTGCTGATTGTGAAGTTAAATTACAAGATCATAAAACCAGATTTGATTTGAATGTTTTACCTTTATGATCTTACGATATGATAATTGGCATGGACTGGTTAGAAAGAAATAAAGTAGTGCTGAATTGTTTTTCAAAAACTTGTACTTATATTGCGGAAGATCATATCCTTTGAACAGTAAATGGCATACTCAAATTGTTTTCTGTAAGACAGATTTCTGCTATGCAGCTGAAGAAATGTATGAGAAAAGGCTACAAACTCTATGCAGTTAGGGTCGCAGACCTACTTCTTAACGAAAATCAGACATCTATAAACGAACATCCCATTTTAGGTGAATTCCTTGATGTATTTCCAGAGGAAATACTAGGACTACCCCCGCAATGAGAAATTGATTTCTCCATTGAGCTCATGCCTAGATCCGCACCAGTATAAAAAATACCTTACAGAATGAGTATTGCAAAGTTAATTGAACTAAAAATTCAAATACAAGAGTTATTAGATAAAGGTTACATAAGGCCTAGTGTGTCACCCTAGGGAGCACCAGTCATGATTGTTAAGAAAAAGGATGTGAATTTAAGACTTTGTATTGACTATAGACAGTTAAACAAAGTAACCATAAAGAATAAATATCCTTTGCCCCGAATTAATGATCTGTTTGATCAAGTGGGGGGAGCTAAAGTATTCTCCAAGCTGGATCTATGCTCTGGTTACCACCATATTCGAATTAAGAATGAGGACATAAATAAAACATCCTTCGGAACCCGTTATGGACACTATGAGTTCGTAGTGATCCCCTTCGGTTTAACAAATGCTCCCGCCACTTTTATGTGCCTAATGAATGGTATTTTTAACAAGTATCTAGATCAGTTTGTGTTGATCTTCATTGATGATATCCTAATCTATTCTAGAATAGAAGAGGAACATCAACAACACCTAAGGATTGCACTGCAAACTTTAAGAGAGCATCGACTTTATGCCAAGTTGGAAAAGTGTGAGTTTTTCAAAATTGAGATTCAATACTTATGCCACGTTATCTCGAAGGATGGTATTGTGGTAGACCCACAGAAAATCAAGGCAGTATTCAACTGGCTAGTACCCAAAGATGTAGCTGATATCTGTTCTTTCATGGGACTTATCGGCTATACCGGAGGTTTATTGAAGGGTTCTCTAGAATTGCCTACCCTATTACCTCCTTGCAAAAGAAGGGTGTAAGGTTTGTTTGGTCATCAAAGTGTCAAGAAAGTTTTGAAAAACTTAAGGAGTTATTAACCAAAGCACCTGTCCTAAAAGTAACAAACCCTTATAAAAACTACACGGTCTGTACAGATGCTAGTAATGAAGGAATAGGAGGAGTGTTGTCTCAAGATAGACATGTGGTATGTTACGAATCCCGTAAGATGAAAGAACATGAACGCAACTATGTAGTTCATGACATGGAATTAACGACCATTGTACATGCATTGAAAATGTGGCGCCATTACTTACTAGGGAAGAAATTATTGTTGCTAACTGATAATACTTGTGTGAAGAATCTTTTTACCCAATCGGCACTGAATGCCAGGCAAGCAAGATGGATGGCTTTTCTCAACGAGTTTGATTTTGAGGTAAGGCATATTATAGGTAAAGAAAACAAGGTTGCAGACGCACTTAGCCGAAGAAATCACAAGGTCTATGAGATTATAATGAGTCATCCCAAGAGCGACCTCATGGATAAAATAAAAGCCACAAGTACACAAGATGTTGAATATACAAAGCTACTTAGTGAAATACAAAGTAGCGAGGTAAACTTAAACGAGACATATTTCAAAGTCGATCAAAAGGGTCTTATTTGGTTTAAGGACAGATTGTATATGCCTAAGATTGCAGAAATCAAAATTTTTATTTTGAATGAGATGCATAAACCACCTTTTGCAGGTCATCCCGGATACTAGAAAATGATAACTGCTCTCAAGAAGCAATTCTTCTGGCTAGGTTTAAAGTCTGATCTAATTTATTATTTGTCTAAAAGTTTGGAGTGCCAATAGGTCAAAACATAACATCAACATCCAACTGGCCTGTTACAACCTTTACCCATTCCCAAATGGAAATGGAAAATTATATCTCTAGATTTTATCACCGGTTTGCCTAGAACACAGAAACAACATGATTCCATTATGGTAGTGGTTGATAAATTAAGCAAGTCTGAACACTTTATTCCAGTGAAATCAACACATAAAGCAACTGATATTGCAGGAATATTTTTAAAGGAGATATTTCGATTACATGGAGTGCCAAAGATGGTGATCTCAGACAGGGATGTCAAATTCACATCAAATTTATGGAAATCGTTATTTGCAGGTTTAGAAACCAAGATAAATTTCAGCACTAGTTGCCATCCCGAAACAGATGGGAAAACAAAATGTGCAAACCAAATTATTGAGGACATGTTAAGGATGTACGTCATGGAAAAACCCACTAAGTGGAAACACTACTTACATCCGGTGGAGTTCGCTTACAATAATGGTTATCAAGCCTCATCCAAAATGAGTCCATTTGAAGTTCTGTACGGGAAAAAGTGTACCACCCCAGTAAGTTGGGATAACCCCATGGACCATATACTGATCAGAACAGATCTGTTACAACACATGGACAAACGATTCGTAAAGTGCAGAAGAACTTGAAGGTGGCACAAGACCACCAAAATAGCTATGTTGATTTAAAAAGAGAACATAAAGAGTTTTCTATTGGAGACCACGCATACCTACGGGTCAAACCTAAGAAGAGTTCTCTTAAGCTGGGGAACTGCACCAAACTAGCTATGTGTTTTCCTGGACCTTTCCAAATCGTAGAAAGAGTCGGACCCGTAGCGTATAAAGTAGCAGTGCCAGTTCATTTAAAGATTCATAATGTATTTCATGTTTCAATGTTAAAGAGGTATATCCATGATTCTTGTCACATTATTGATTGGATTTTGGTACAGGTGGAGCCAGAAGGAAGTTCCAAGTGGAACCTTTTCGCATTCTGGACAAGAAAGACACATCACTTTGAAACCGACGAGGAAGCGACGTGAGAATTGGAAGCACTTTAGTCCCGAGGAAGCAACGTGGGAATTGGAAGAAGAAATGTGAGTGAAGTATCCTAACTTATTCTCGAAATTGATGGAAGAAGACTAAAACACCGAGGACAATGTTCACAATAAGGGGGGAAGGATGTAACATCCCCCAAAATGCAAAACATTTAATTAAGAGTTTTTAATTATTTTATCGTTAAATAAAGTTGGTTGATGGAAAATATGCCAAGAAGTCCTAGAAGGACTGATGTAATAAACCTAATGATTTAAACTTTGATGGAACATCTAGGTTAAATGAGGAGATCATGCATGAACCAGTAAGGGACAAGTAAGGGTTAACTTCAGGGAGGCTGAAACATGTGTCGGAAGTGCATTTATGGCACTAGACATTGCTTGTAAATCAGGGATTTGATTAGCCCCAAAAATTCCATGAGGAATTGGCTGCTAATGAAAAGACCTAGGCAAAAATCTATAAAAAGAAAAACATATGGGAGAGGTAGGACGCTGCTGAGTATGCTGGGAATAGAGACTCTTGTTGTGTGAGCACATTGTGTTAGGGAAAGCTGTGTGAAAAAGATCTAAGATCTGAAGCTGTGGTCAACCTTCCCTACTGTTGGCATGCATGGTTTAGCTCGAGGGTGATTAGGAAGTAGCAGAGCTGAACCTAATCTATGGTTGGGAGGAACGTGGTTGTTCCCACTGCATCCAAATTTCATATTTTCCAGGTTTTCTTTGGAAATTATTCATGTTTACAAATTTATGGTTGTATTTATATTCTGCATCTCAATTCATAGAGATTCCTATCGTGGTTGAATGTCCAAGTTCTAGTTAAATATACATTTAAAGATTTAATGCGTAAGTTTTGTTTAAAAGAAAGTTCTATTGTGTTATATGCAGTTATTTATGGTTATATTTATTTTATGCATCTAAATTCATAGAGACTCCTATCGTAGGTTGAATGTCAAAGTTCCAGTTAAATAGACATTTAAAGATTGAAGGAGTAAGTGTTGTTTTAAAGAAAATACTATTGTATTAAATGCAGTTAATTCCAATATGTTATATCTGGGAAGCTACAACAGAGACATTGGATAACAGTAATTTGGTTCTAATCTAATGATAATTGTATTAGTTAGTAACGATGTATGATTTAAATACTAAGTTATATCTATGACTGATCGGTAAACATGTTTTTATTAAGACTTGTTGTAGCCTAACCTAACACTATGTAGTATCAATGTACTTCTATCTTTAAAAGAAAAAGTCTGAATTATTTCCTAAATATTCACCTTATACGAGATCAGATTCTTTCCGACTTTTAAATCGGAAGCCTTATGCCTTTTGGTAGACTGATACGAAAACTTAGTAATTCTTCAGTCTCATGGAATAAGAGTTATTGGAAAATTAATGATGTTATTCCATACTCAGTCATCTCATGGACATGTTATGTTCCTGTTTCTTTAAATAAAACATGACCTGAATAAGTTTAGTTGTCGTGAACAGTTTAGTGCATTTCACCTTCTTTTATTCTTATGGTTGGGATGATTGTAAGCTTAGATGTTTAGCAACTTATAAAATTTCTATCTACAACTTTATCAAACTAAAACCCCTTAAGTCAGTTCGGGGAAATTTTACAGTCGGGTGGATAGGAAAACTAAGGTGATTTAATCCCTTTTAAAGGAATATCACAGTAAATCCCCGCTAATGGATATTATGATAAATCAATCCAATCTGAAACTCATGGTAAATTTTGAATAACCATTGTTTCTGGATCAAAGACGTTCTAAGAAATTACACTATGCAATTATAAATAAAGTATTGAGGTAAATACATATAAGACATAAAAAGTATAAGAAGTACGGAGAGTAAAATTTTACGCAAGCATGGTATTTAAATTTCAAGTTTGTAATACGACTTCAATAAGCACAACCACCCCTGAGTGTAGATTCTACCCATTAGCTGGTTGCTTAGTTCCAGTTCTGATTGTAAACATTGAGTACATAAATAATCTCTTAACTGATCGTTAGCTCCAGATTGGTTTTAATATTGAGTATAGTAAATAAATCTTAACTGATCGCTTAGTTCCATCTATAGCTTTTATTTAAGTCCAACCATCATTCATTAACTCAGAATCACTGATATCCTAGAAAACAAGTATCCACATAAGGAAAGAGTCAAGACTTATGGTATTAAAAATCATTGAAGGTAGAAGTGACATTTACAAGATAAAAGCTAGATGTTCTCCCTATATGGTACATAGCGAAATAAATTATTTTTCCTATTATTTTGGTCACTGTCTGTTACCGGCGCATTTATGCAACTGTCTATTGTTAAAGGAACTGTTCAAAAAAACTTAGTCTTGATACAAAAACGAGGGGACTTCCTCCCGCATTTTGTTTTTAATCTAGAAAGGATGGTGCTTTACTGTAAACTTAAAGACGGTGTAAATGGTGCCAAGAGAATCCTAAATCCAAGAAAATACCAGCGGTATTTTTACAAAGCCGTGAAAGGATCTACAACATTCCTTTCATAGAATTGACAGAGGATCCTTCCTCAACCAAGTTATCCCAACATCAAGGTTTCATCTTAGGTAAATATTTTTGCTTACCGATAAGCAAAGCCAGCATGCACTCAATTTTTCTGTATATACCTTGCATACCTGTAAAAAACAAATAGTGGATTTATGAGTCACGACAATCCTTCTATTTTTTTTTTCAGGAGGAAAAAAGCATGACCTTGATATTCTTATTAAAAGAATCAAAGGGCATTGTAATAATACCCGCCCTAAAAGGGTTACATCACAGAAAGGATACAGTTAAAATAGACTGTTCGAAGGAGAAAGACCATCTAGTCGCTGCCAGGGGGAGTGGCGAACAATAGAAAGTGTTCCCATCAGAAATTTATCTCATCATAAGTGATCTAGTACAGTCAGCCCAATCTATCGTGAACCAATAGGGACAGATATGGGGATCAAAAAAGCTTCTCATATGGAGCTATAACAAGAACAAAAGAGGGATAACAACTCCTTTATGTATCCATAACTCAAAAAAGCTGAAAAGTGTCACTATTGACCAATTGGTCATCAATAAATTCTGAAAAACAGCCATAACCTGGTTCATGAGAGAGAGCTGTTTTTGATAGACTGTCTGCATTCCGGTTGTGTTCACGATAGATGTGACTAAAAGCAAGATCATGGAAGCTTGTGATAAGCTTTTGTGTTTCCCGACACCAGTGAGAGAGGTCTGGTGGGGTGAGAGCAGTGACTCCTTTGGCCCAGTTAATGATGACTTGTGAATCACCATATATTTGGACTAGTGGAATACTCATCATTTGGGAGGATTGCAAGAGGGCCCATAGACCCAAAAGTTCTGCCTTTGTATTGGAGCCACATCCTATCCCCAGCGCAAAATCCAGATGGTGATTCTCCTTGATTAAGTTGTCATTGATGCCAACAGTGCCTGGTCATTGATGCCAACAGTTGAGTCTTGGTGCCCCTTGTGGAGCCCCTAAGGGTTAGTGTTTGTTTTGTGGTTGTCTGTGTCAAGAGGAGACCTTTTGACTTTGTCCAAGCCCAAGTCTGAAGCCCTTGGAGGCCTTGGGGCATTGCCAAAAGCCCTGTAGAGTGTTCAAGTAATCCTAAGTGGGTCGAAAATGTTGCTAGTGTCCAAATAACCTCTTCAGTGGTCTTCTGTGTGCTATTAAGTTCTTGGTACCCTAGGAGTCCCCAAACCCATAATCTTTTAAACACTTTAAAATCTTTTAAAGACTTACACTTGAATACTTTAATAATTTCAAAAGGTTTAATAAATAATTATGTTTAACCAATTAAATATATATTTTTTTAACTTTTTAATAAAAAATATTTAATTGGTTAAACATAATTATTTATTAAACCTTTTGAAATTATTAAAGTATTCAAGTGTAAGTCTTTAAAAGATTTTAAAGTGTTTAAAAGATTATGGGTTTGGGGACTCCTAGGGTACCAAGAACTTAATAGCACACAGAAGACCACTGAAGAGGTTATTTGGACACTAGCAACATTTCGGAACAACTTAATATTTGCGCTAAAGCTTTTAAGGTTACCTGTTACTAGGAGCTAAAAGGTTCCTGATGTGTAGTGGCGTGGTTGGTTACCTCGTATACATGTCAAAATAAACAATGGATCTGTGAGTTGCGACAATCCTAGCATGGAACAACTTAAGATTAGCACTAACACTCTTGAATTTACTTGTCACCAAAGAGCCAAGAGTTAGCTGCTGTGTTTTTGCATGGACTAGGTCACATGGAGCCTCAAAAGGGTTTTTCTGAGAGTGGTTCAGACATTGACAGAGGAACGTTAAGGAATTATGTGTATAGCCTTAACCTCTTTCAGACAAATCGAAGAATGATTTACCTGCTAAAACTAAAGCTTGGAGCATAAAACAATATTGTATGAGTGGCGGTAAACTCTAAGACCCCCATCCCGGTGTTGGGCTTGAAAAGAGTTCCATCATTTTTTTTCTCCAGGCTGGCGGTATTGCAAGAAGGGCTCTCCATAGTGACAAGGGCCAACTTAGTACCGTTTGTGACATGGATGTCGTATTCCTTATTAAGAGCCTCTTAATTACAACAGGTGACACCTCACCATCAACCTTGTAATGTTCAGGTTAGCATCATTCAAGTTTTCTTATCTTAGTCTTGGCGCTTAAAGAAAATGTCGGATTCAGACCCTTAAGATATATTATTTCCAGGTTTGTTTTTAGGATGAAGTCTTTACCTTAGTCTTCGATCTAGGATTGCCTTTGCACCATATATTGCACTATGGAATTAGGAACGGTGGACTTGTTTTCTTCTTGGTCCAAGAACTTGAATAAA
This sequence comes from Pseudotsuga menziesii, assembly GCA_001517045.1. Classification (NCBI taxonomy): domain Eukaryota; kingdom Viridiplantae; phylum Streptophyta; class Pinopsida; order Pinales; family Pinaceae; genus Pseudotsuga; species Pseudotsuga menziesii. The sequence goes on along the minus strand of LPNX011206173.1, from coordinate 286,673 downwards.
GGGTTTATTCGATATAGAAGTTGGCTTCTATAAGACCCAGACCAAGGAAGTAGGAACCTGCATAAGATGTTAAGAAACATTAAATCCATAACTATGGGTAAAAATAATCAAGGAAAGTTGTATCAATGTATGAGTAATAATTAAGCTACATGTTGTTGTTCCCCAAAACCCCTTGGTGTTTACCTGTCATAATAGAGTGCAAGGGTTTAGCCAGAGCTAAGTATGCAAAGTATTTACCTAAGAGGTTTCCTTATTGCTAAGAGAAATTGTAAAGGTAATTATCATAAATGTAGATACAAGGAGTTGTTTATATATGCATGTTTTTCTTGACCAATAAATATTACTAAAGGACTTAGAATCTAAAAGAGTGTAACCAAAAGAAAACAAAAAATTTACTCATTTTTTTTGAGGCATTTCACAATAGCAATACTGAGGATACATCTTTCCCTTTATCTTCTTCGGAGCAACATCACGGTGAGTTATCTGGTAGATTCATCCGGGAATTTTGTCTAACTTACTAACTCTTTCGAGCCAAACAAGCCTAGTTAGATAGATGGATTTCCCCAGGGACCAAACAAGCCTTGTCTGGCTTACTAACCCTTTCCAGCCAAACAAGCCTATCCAGAGATACTAACCCCCCTAGGATCGACAAGTCTTTAGTCTGGCTTACTAACCCTTTCGGGCCAAACAAGCCTAGCCAGACGTATCCTCCCCTAGACTGACCTACTCACCACTGCATCCAACATCTACTGTCACTCTCTCTTTTGAGAGAGGTCCTTTCAAACCATACCAAGCTTTTCTTGAAAGTATTCAAACTTTATACGAGCCAGAGGCTTAGTCAATACATTTGGTACTTGTTCCTTAGTGGGAACATACTTGAGCTTTACAACTTCCTTCTGAACCATATCCTGAATGAAATGATATTTGATCTCAATGTGCTTCAAATTATCATGAAATATGAGATTCTCTGTCATCTTGATACAATTTTGATTATCACAAAGGATATTAGTGACATCTATTTCTGCATCGAATAATCTTGACAACATCTTTTGAATCCATACTGCCTCGCTGCAGGCTGAACATGCTGTAATGTATTCTGGCTCTGCTGTACTAAGTGCAATACTGGTATGCTTTCTACTGAACCAAGAGATCATGCCAAATCCCAAACTGAAACAACATCCTGATGTACTTTTCCTATATTTGGCACTTCCACCCCAATCTGTGTCTGCATATCCATGCAACTTGATCTCTCCACTAGATGTATATATGAGCCCATAATCTAAAGTTCCCTTTAGATACCTCATCACATGTTTTGCACCAATTAGGTGAATGTGTTTAGGATTCACTATGTACTGACTAAAACTTTTTACTGCAAAACATATATCTGGTCTAGTATTGGTGAGGTACATCAATGAACCAATGATTTGTCTATATAGCATGGCATCAACAACTTCTGAGGTGTCATCATTCAATAGCTTCAAACTAGTATTCATTGAAGTAGTCATAACTTTACAATCTAGCATTCCAAATCTTTTTAAGATTTCAACAGTATACTTTCCTTGATTTAGAAAAATCTCATATGAATGTTGCCATATTTCAAGACCTAGGAAGTAGTGCATCATTCCAAGGTCTTTCATTTCTAATTCTGTAGCAAGCCTCTTCTTACATTCGATAATCGACTTATCTTCTCCCGTAAAAAAACAGATCATCTACATATAGTAACAAAATTACAATTCCATCTTCATCAACCTTGTAGTAGAGGTTGGAATCTGCTTTACTCTTAGTAAATCCTAAGCTAATTAGGAATCCATCGATCCTTCCATACCATGCTATGGGTGCTTGCTTTAATCCATACAATGCTTTCTTTAGTCGGCATACATGAACTTCTGATCCTTGATCTCGAATCCTTGCGGTTGTTCAATATAAACTTCTTCTTCAATCACACCATTTAGAAATGCCTTCTTTACGTCCATTTGATGTAGCTTCCATTTCATGGTGGAGGCCAAGGAAAGAACAATTCTTATAGAGGTGTATCTAGCTACTGGGGCAAAGGTCTCTTCATAATCAATTCCCTCTTTCTGATAGAATCCTCAGGCTACAAATCTAGCCTTATATTTTTCTATACTTCCATCTACTGAGTGTTTGGTTTTGAATATCCATATAGAGGATACCACTGATTTGTCCTTTGGTCTAGGTACTATTTCCCACACATCATTCTTCATAATGGATTGGTATTCCTCAACCATTTCATCAACCCACTCCTTTTGTTTTATTGCTTCTTCAAAACAAGTTGGTTCTTTATCGACTAGATCACATATCAAGGCCATGTAATAGGGGTATGACTTTGGCCTCTTTCTCTCTCGGATGGCTCCTTCAGGAGCACCAATTCTTTTTGCTTCTTCAATTGCTTCACGTGCCCAGGTAGGTTTTCTCTTTTGAGAAATAAGTTCACTTGGTAAATATTCAGGTAGCTGGGGTTTTGTCATATCATGCTCTTCAGGTATCGGGTCTTCTTCTTCAACTCTGACTTCTTTAGGTCTTTCAATAGTTTTGGGAGTTTCATGCTCCTCTACATCTTCCTTGTCTTTTCTTGATTTTCTGAAGGCTGAATCTTCATCAAATGTAACATCTCTGCTAAGTTCAATTTGATGGTACCCTGGGATATTTTGACTGTTCACTATATCCTACAAACAATCCTTTCTTTCTTGAAGAATATAATTTTGATCTTTTCTCCTTGGGAATATGAATATATACAGTACAACCAAAAATATTTAGATGAAGTACCTTTGGTCTTTCACCGGAAAACATTTATTCTGGAGTTTTATTCCCAAGAGCACTGTGAGAGATTCGATTATGAACATATACTGTTGTTGTTGCTACTTCTTCCCATAGGTACATTGGGAGATCTTGATCATGTATCATAGCTTTCACAACTTCCATGATGTACCTATTATTTCTCTCCACCACACCATTTTGTTATGGATTGTAGGGAATGGTGAGCTCCCTCTTAATCCCGACCTCTTTACATAAATCATTGAATTCATTCGAAGTAAACTCTCCTCCATTATTTGATCTTAGAATATTGATTTTCTTTTCAGAAAGGTTTTCTACTAGGGCTTTAAACTCTTTGAATCTTTCAAACAATTCATCCTTCTTTTTCAAGAAGTATATCCTAGTCTTTCTGGAGTAGTCATCAATGAAGGAGGCATAGTAAGAGTACCCACTTAATGAAGTGGTTTGCATTGGCCCACAGATATCTGAGTGAATAATATCTAGGGTCCCCTTTTCCTTACTATTACCTTTTGGAAAGGGATTCTTAGTATTCATCCCTTGTGCACATCCCTTGCACACTCCTTCATGTTTTATTTGAATTTCTGGTAAACCAGTTACCACCTTGCTTACAATTGGAAGAGATTTGTAGTGAACATGAGCAAGCCTTCTGTTCCATAGCTCGCTTGGATTTATGGTACTAGTTGTTAATGCAGAATCTGTATGTCCCTTTAGTTTGTAGAGACCTCCTTCTTCAACTCCAATCTCTACTGCATCATTGATGGTTTTGCCTTTGGTCCGCATGAGGACTTTTCCATCTACAAAGGTAACTCTGAAGCCTTTCTTTATTAAAGCTGAAATGGAAAGAGTATTCTTCTTTAGTCCTGGGACATATAGGACATCGTTCATTTTCATAGGGTTTCCGGAATCCAATTTATAATATGCTTCTCCTAACCCTTTAATGGGATATTGGGAATCATCTCCAAGCATTACTTTGTGTGGATATTCCTTTTGTTTAAGGCATGAGAGTGACTCCTTGAAACCAAGCATGTGCTTGGAGACACCACTATTAATCATCCAGGTATCATTTACTGGTGAGACTGATCCAGTTAGGGTAGAGATCAAAACATACTCTTCACTAGAATATTCATCCTTCTTTGCTTCCTCTTCTTCTTCTTGAACAATGTCTTCAGTAGCATGTGCTTGAAATCTTCTCATCTTCTTGAGTCTTTCTGCTTTCATGGGATAATTAATTGCAACGTGTCCTAACTTGTGATAGTTGAAGCATTCAAAGCTTGAGAAATATCTCTTGGGTCTTTTAAACCCTCGAGTCTTAGGAGGATGGTCATGACTCTTTCTTTTTCCTTTGGTATGGGAAGTTAAGGTTTGCTCCTCATTGTCATTTAGTTTTTCCTCTCTGGTTGCTATCCTCTCTTCTTCTTGGACACATTCTCCCCATAACTTACAAAATTTGGTTAGTTTCCTCCTTGAACAAATTCCTCGAATGAAAGCTTCCCAATCTCTTGGAAGGCCATTTAAAGTTGTCATTACAACTTCTGCTTCTTCAACCATGTCACCAATGGCTTCTAATTGATCCTTTATTTGAGCTACTCTTGTAAAGTAAGATTGCATAGTATCTGACTTCTAAGCTCTTACACTTTTGAGTTGATTTCTCAGGGTCATCTTCCTATTAATGTTTCTTCCTTCAAATAGCCCTGATAGGACATCAAACATTTCTTTTAGAGTCTCCATGGAAGATACTTGAGGAATCAGGTTGTCTTTGATTGAATCAGCTATGATCATATCCTTCTTATGCTTTGCTTTAGCTTCAACTTCTTTTGGTTCTTTCACTTCCTCTTTCACAAATTTGTTTAGATCATCCTCTTGGAGGATAAGCATGATTCTGTACTTCCATGATCTGAATTTTTCAACCCCTTCAAGCTTTTCATCTAGCTTGGCATTCTTTGTCATCTTTAGAAAATTGAGAACCTCAAATGGAAATAGATAGAAAGATACTTACTTGCAGAAGGTAGTTCCTGACTCGCCTTCTTCTTGAGGATCTAGGGTTTGGAGTAAAAACCCTAATTTTGCAGCTAGGATCACAGGTGGAGCTGAGTGGTGGAAAAGATGCGCCCTCCTGAGGCGAGTTAGACTATATCTTCCTTTTTTTGAGATTGATGATGAGCCCCTGGGAAAACTGAAACCCTAGTTTGTCTCGACAGCAGTAACATGTCAAAAATTAAATTTTCTTGGAATTTAGTTCTGTCACCATAGAAATATGCACCCTTCAGAGGTGAATTGGAGGAGCCCTCTTTTCTGGTTGATTTATTGAAGGATTTGTTAAGAACAACAAACCCTAGTTGTGCAGTGTCTCCTTTCAGGGTGGCTCTAATACCATGTTGATTTTTCTTTAAAATTGCTTAGGATGATATCTTAAAAGAATTAGCCACTAGAATATCACTAAAAGAACAACATGCACAAAAACATAAGAACACAAGAACACAAGAACACAAAGATTTTCCTCGGGGAAACCATAAGGGAGAAAACCCTGCAAAACTTCCTCAGTATAGAACTCAACCAGTGCAGTGTAAAACTTATACAACAAATCCTCCCTTCTTTCTAGTGCACTACTACTTCTCTCTCTCGCTAAGAACATCTTGAGTGAGTGAGTACAAATGAAAGGGGCGCCTCCTGTTTATATTCTTCTGTTAACTTGACCTCTAACTTGATGGGGCCGACTTCACTAGCTGTTAAGGTCGACTTGTTCAACTGGACATTACACATATCATTTATTATAATGACACTTGTGTGCTAATGATCCGACTTACATTCAAATATTTACATTGCTTCTTTCAATGACACTGACAAGACCAAACTCATCTCCCGAAGGAGGAATACGATACTACTTGGAATATCTTATGAAGTTACAATAAATTAACATGAATGTCTACCCACAAACACTTTACATTACATGATTCCAAAACCTTACATTCCTACACATTTTTCCACACCATCCCACATTTCATGTTGAGTTTACTCCATGGAACCCTTGATTCCTTTCGCATTGACAAACCATGTTGGAGAAGATTAGAGAACCGGATCGTGGGAGCCGTTAGACCATATCCTCAAATGGCTAGAGTGGCCCATCTTATTAAAAGTATGTTGTATTTTGTTTTATTAGTTAGAAGGAAATCATAAAATTTAAAAAATATTGATTGTTACTTATTTGATAGTCAAGGTTGAGCACTTCCCTTGCACCGTGAACGCTACCCTTAGATTCAGTTGATCTAAGGTAGGTGCTTTTGCACGCAGCTAGAGATAAATATCCACTACAACACCCCAAATACTTCCAAACACACTCAAATTGATCCACATTGATTATTAGCATACACCAAAGGCTCTTATGAAAAATTTACACACATGACATTAAGATGATTCTATCATATTTACAAATCTACTCATAGACCAACCCGTGCTTGCATATTGAACAACATATGGGGAAAAAAGATTGATATTTTTACTATAAATGGACATTATTAGAGAGTACATCAATGGATTCTATAGTATCTCTAAATACAAATAAACATCTGCTACAAAGAGAGTATAGATGGCTTATACACAACCACAGAGAAAAGAGGGAGAGTTACTACTCCCAATGAGTGATTTCCTTCCACTATTGTGCCCTCCACAAGTAATATTTCAACCCCAACTTGAATACATGTCACCTATAGTGCGCCCTCCATCGAATATGAGTGATATATAGCCATTAGATCAGCCTTCATGAGATTTGGACAACCACAAGTGCACTCCCCTCAAGCAGAATCCACCATAAAAAATTGTGCTCCCCGATACACCATATATCGCACTTCTACTTACTGGAACTCAAACGCACCAACCTGAATTGTACCCCAGTATTGTATATGAACATAAACACTTGAAATGAAGTTTTTTATAGAAATTTGAATGTGATTTCTCTCTAGGAAGCAAGGTGAAGAGATTTGGATGATCTCCTCCTCATTACTAGCTAGGGTGGAATCTTCACCATCAAAACTAGTTCACAATTGCAAGGGGCACATCTCCCAATATTGAAAATCCATAAGAAATCTCTTATTTAAACTCAAGATGTCCAAAATACCATTCCCAAGAGACCCACATCCTTTTTATAAACTCCATTGATCCCTTTCCCCCTCACTATAGAATTCTCTCATAAAATATTAATTAATTATATTTTCATGAGAGAATGATTAATTGGGACCTTAACTCACTCTCTAATGTTAGTTTGACCAAATAATACTTTACCTTCCTTGGAAATTCTAATTAGAGAGGTTTGAATTGATTTGAGGGAGTTACAACCCATGTGGGTCCACCTACCACCTCATGCGCCCTCCTTGGGGAGTTACACTTCTCTAATGCACCTTCGTTAGATATTTTTAGGACATACTACTCTCCCTCATTTGGTGGGAGTTACACTTCACTTGACTTCTTCCACCACTAATGCACCCGTCCTGGCTATTTTCAGCCTACCTCCTCATTCATGGGATTCCTTGGGAGTTACTACTCCTCTAGTGTGCCCTTCTTGTCCACATAGGTCTAATGTCACATTATTTACAAATTTGGACATCATACTTCATACATTTATGACCCATGTCACCCCCTTAATAATTTTTCATGAACCTTACAAGGTGATTTAGCCATTACCTCCCTACTCTAATGGAGTGGTACATACCCAAATATTTGGGGACATTACAATCCTCCCCAGCCAAGTTGTTTGTCCTCAAGCAATTTAAATTTTGGGGTGACACATGTTCTCCTTCCCCAAGATTTTATGCACAATTAATTTTCCTGCCTCATTTCTTAGTGATCCTTGCATTATGATGTTGTAATTTTAAATGGACTAAGTCATCAACTTTATACTCCACCATTTGAACCATATTAAGGTTGAAAATGATCTCATGGTTCCAACCCAATCGAAAAGAGGTGAAGTATAATCTGCTCAATGTATGATCCTGCAAGGTACATACATATGAATCCTTCTGACCACTACCAATAAGAAGAGTAACTCTACACTGCAACCACTCACACAACTCCCTAATAGATTGGCTTAAGAATCTCATCAAATGAAGGACAAAACTGACTCTCACCTATGGCTTTACTACTGAAAATTATGTCGAGTATTGTAACTCCAAGATCCCTAACTAATCTAAAAAAGGGACCACCAAGTTTTCGTTGCGCCACTCTGATATTAACCATCCCACTATCATACTTTGTCTGCATCCTCCTCTCCTGGATCTCCAAACTAGAAAATTTATAAACATTGAATCCACCACCATAGATATTGGTCTGCATAGGCATCCAAATGAAGGCTACCATACTCTATTATGAATACATGAAAAGGAAGCATGTCCCGATCACTAGTCATGAATTTGGGCTGCTCATGGAATCCAATCATCCCCTCAAGAGATAGCTCCATCTCCCCTACTATCATATCACCAACCCAGCTGAAACAATTGAGTCCAAGAGTGATCTCAAGGTCCCATTTGAACTTGAGAAATGAAAAGTGCATACTATGTCCATCTTTGCACTCCATAGTCTCCACCTAAAGAGTCTCATGTAGTCCCCTAAACCACTTAGCAAGAAAACATTGTATCCCCCTATCATAAGGTCTCCCTCTTGGGAAACTAATTCACTACTCCACATGGATCTGCTCCTAAAAGAGATGGTTGGATCCACCTCCTATGCCGATTGCTAAACAGTTGGACCAAGTAATACCAGGATCCCACTGTCTATGTTGCACCCCTCCAATCATCACTATCATCCGAAACAATCCATCACTCTGAAGGATGCCATTATCCCACCACCACATTGGAAGTTCATCACTACCAATGTTGATTCAAACCTTTGTGAGTCTCTCCAACATAACATGAAGCTCCTCTTGTGCACCATGCACACTGGTCCTCTGGATCACATCACTATCACTTATCCCATCAAATCGACTCAGGTGAAACTCCCATGTCCTACCATGAATAATGAAGGCATTAGACAATAACCATACATGCCTCTACTATTTCCCACATGACTAGAAAGGAACTGGTGTGCCAAATAACCCTCTACTCACCAGTACATGCGAACCTTTTCCCCGCGGGAATTCGTCACTATAGCAACACCTACCATCCGTCGCTATAACGACTTTTAGAAGCCTAAATTTTCGTCACAAAATTATCGTTGCATTAGCCACTCTTCGAATATTCCATCGGTATAGCGACAAAACATCGATAACACGTGGCGATTATGGATTTTGCTTCAAAAAGCAATAAGCATCAATATAGCGATGTGTATGTGTCTCTATAGCCATGGCTGCGCGTTGCTATAGCGATGAAATATTTCCGCAAAAAACTAGGGACTTTTTCATATTCCGTCGTGGGAGCAACGGAAGTTTGTCGCAAAATCAAGCTACTATTTCATATCGCTTCGATTTAGCGACGTACATTAGTCGCAATAGCGACGTAGGTTGATCGCTATAGACATGAAAGTATGTTGACACCAAGAAATGGACAAGTCATTGTCCATTGCTATAGTGATGGTCTATCGTCATTATAAAGATGAGAACCTGTCGCTATAGAGATGAGCGTTTGTCGCAGCTTAGAACCGACTAGGCACTGATTCATCACTATAGTAACGTTTCTATGTCGCTATAGCACCAGAAGTCCGT
>LPNX011206173.1:167654-275103 GCA_001517045.1 Pseudotsuga menziesii | reverse complement strand
ATGTATGTATGTATACATGTATATGTATACATATACATATACATATACATATACATGTATATGTATATGTATGTATATATAGATATATATGTATATATACATATATATGTACATATACATATACATATATATAGATATGTATATACACATATATGTTTATACATATATACATGTATATACATATATACATGTCTATACATATATATGTCTATATATATACATGTATATATAGACATATATATGTATAGACATGTATATCTGTATAGACATGTATATATGTATATATATGTATATAGATATATATATATATGTATATAATTCATAGCAAAGATTGTATTTCAAATCTAGGCATACTTGCATTCTAGAATGGACTTACAGTTGTGATGATGGACTTACCTGGAAATTCTACTCCTTCAACTGATTATGGCATGTCTTTCTATTATTTATTGCTTATTCTCCTATGAGGATGGTTAAGTGTTCACCCAAACACTGAGAACAAAAATAATTACAATTTAACAAAAATAAATGCTCTCAATAAAGAACTAACCAACAGTCTTATGGAAAAGAAAATGCCACTTAAAAGCATTTCATTTCATACAACTCATTGAAGAGTCACTAATCAAATCACATTGAATGCATCTACGTAGAGTATTTCGAGAGCTCAAGAAGTTAATTCAACCAGTTGAGGCCAATATTGTTGGGTTCTATGCCAACATGTGCTTGGTTCAAATCCCCTTGGATTAGCCACATTAGTCTACGACTCTACATTGATATATTTACCATGGATGCCATCAACACAGGTGAAAGCATCACTTGGGTTTCACTTCGAAAAGGTGAATATGAAAATGAGTTGAAAAATATGAAGATAACTTACAAGATTGAACTCACTCAGGTGAATATAAAAATATGTTGTAAAAAGATGGAAAAGATACAAGATTGAACTCACTTAGGTGAACATGAAAAAGGGTGAGAAAAAGATACAAGGTTGAACACACTCAGGTGAACATGGTAAAGGGTGAGAAAAAGGTAGAGACTGATCTAACAAAGGTGATTATGAGAAAAAAAATGTAAGAGTGGTTTATGTTCATTTAAGGTTAAGAAAAAGTGAGTAGGATGACACAGTAAACATGCCATATGAGTAAAACCTAAACTTTGAACTGTAGAAAGAAATCCAACAACAAATGCTTCGCTAAAATAAAACAGGATCCAAGAAGCTTTCCCTATCTGCCTAAACATTCAGGTAGTAAGACAATAAATACCAAATGGAACTAAATCAATGGGCATGGAACAACTTCATTTTGGAGTACAATATCTCTCCTAATGGATTAAACAATGGGTACTTCTCTAAAAGCAAACATAATCCATGTATTTTTTCCCATCTGCTTAAATATTGGGGTAATGAGAAAAAAACACCAATTGGAGGTAGAAATAGGGCCATGAAACAAATTCTTCTTATTCTTCACTTTCCAGTTCTTTGTTACATTGATCATGTGGCACATAATGAGCTAACTCGATACCTAGAAGGTGAAAACAAACCTTGGACTGGATGAAAAGATTTATCTTATTTTGTGACAACAAAAATCCCAACGAAGGAAATGTGTGGAACAACAATACTTTGGAATAAAATAAAATAAAAAATTGGTATATAGGGCAGCCCCTCGCGAAAAAGCAAATACTAAGCATAGCAACGGACAAGGTATCCTAACTGAATGTGTGCCCATCACACCAACACCATAAGGTGAAAGTGTGCCATGTAACAACCTCTCGTGGAATACCATGCCACTCCAATCCTTCAACACTGTACCTTTAATCAATTATAATGTCCTTTAGAAGTTAGAACATAGTCCACTCAAGTTTCCACTGCTGAAGCCTCAATAAATCCTTTAATGTTCATTTGATGACTCAACTGTTGTGAGACATAAGTCCTAGCTTTCTAAATCATCGAAATGATTTAAATGTGGCAAGTTAAGCACTGAAAGCAAGCCTAAAATGCATTATGCTTGTGTGGGATCTCAGGAGAACTATTATCAGAAGCTAACATGTAAAAGAGCACCTCTTAGATCTTCATATAAGGACATTCTTGTACAGATAAACTGACAGTTTTAGGCAATGAATTAGAGAGGACAAAACATCTAAACTTCTATGTGTCTCACACAGTCAAAAGACCTATTGAAAATAAGAAGAAAGTTTTGGTAGGTTATGATTTACAAAGACCTAAAACTACTGAAGAGTTCAAGAAGGAGATTGACATTGGGACTTCCCTTGATGAAGCCAAACTCATAACAATAATATAAAGGATGAAAATGAGAACTTTATGAATTAGCTGTTGATACTCACCATGGACTTGACATTCTAGAAGTTGAGTAATCAGTCATGACTAATGAGCTTTTGAAGCAATCAAAGGAAGTAATCATAGCCTTAATACTTTGACCCTTTTTAGAAATACCTGAACAGTAGAGGAAGGAAACTTAGTGAAAAACAATGAAAAATAAATTTCACACTCCATATTTGAAAATTCACCAAAAGTGAAGGCTCAAAGGCATTCAATAGGAGAAAATTCAAAATTACTTACCTCAGTAGCACCCCATCCTAGTCCTATACAAGGAGCAAAACCTTCTATGTCTTTCAATTCACTAGACTAGACAAGGTGACACTCTAAAGACACAAGATCCATAAAAATGTCTAATGCACATTTCAGCTCATTTAGAGAAAAGCTGCAAACTCTCAGGTAGATTCAACTTAGTTGTATTTTATAACTATTTTTCTCAATTATTCAAACTCAAATATGAAACAATGAGACAAGCATGTCCAACATAGAAAAACCATACCTCAATATCCTTCATGTACATCATGTCCCAGAAACAATGAGTTACAATAACCATTAAATTACTTAAAACAATAACAATAATAAGACTAGCGATCTATATTAGATCTAAGTTGTTAATGAAAGACAACAACACACAACAGTAACATGATATATCAGATCTGAACCAATTATAAACTCAACATAAGATGCTAAGGCAGAGCTCCCTTATCCTCATAAAAAATGCTTCTAAACGGTCTTAAACCTCTTAGCATTAGGTTACTTGCATGAGACTCAACTAGACCAACATACTTTTCAAAGGAGAGAACCCAGATCTAGAAAAGAATGTGAAATAGATCATCCAACCCTCACAAATAAAAAACAATAGCAGCATAGCAGTACGATTAACTCACAATAAAAAACGATAGCAAAGTACTCCAAAAAATGTCATATAAGGTAGCGATATGGTGGATGGCACCTAACGAGCGCTCTTAAGGTGAATGCAAGGGCGCAAGAGGAGTTTCCTTATATGCCCGCAAGCGGAGTCAACAAATGCCAGCCATGCCTCAATAATATCCTCAACCATCAAATATGCCCGCACTTGAGAGTAAAAATGCCCCCATATAGTTAAAAATGCCCACAGGGCAATAGATAAATAAAAATGCCCACAGGGCAATAGAGTAAAAATGCCCGCAGCTTGTAAAAATTCCCGCAGCTAGTTAAATATGCTCGCATTTAACTTTCAAAATACACTTACATCGATTCTCCAATTTGGATAAGTAGTTGATTTGGGAAAATGTCTGCAGCCTGTTGAGAAATGCCTTACAACCAGTTTGTAAATGCCCATTGGATTGATAAAATGCCCACGCTACCTTATAAAATTCCCACATGGGTCAAACATATGCACGCATGTCTAGCCAAATTCCCGCAAAAGTGCACAAAAAGTTGAAAAATGCCCATAGGCAGTCATAGCAATAGATGAAGTAAAATGAAGGAATAAATTAGGTACAATATGTTTGTATAAATCTACAGTTGCGAGATATTACTTTTCATCAATTCTGAAGATATAGGTGAGGCAATCTAAATATATTGAGATGAACAGACCAACAAGTTTTCAGGGGGAGCAGTATGGTTAGATAAAGAAAAACAAATAAAGTGAAGCAACATTGTGATGTTGTCATTGATGCATGCTTACCTTTTATGAATTTACTAGATGACTGTTGATACATTCATTATGTGGGTGTAAATTTACAAAAGGTTGAAAAATGGCCGTAGGAATCCATAGTAATAGATGAAGTAAAATGCAGGAATAAATTAGGTACAATATGTTTTCAGAAATATACAGTTGTGAGATATTACTTTCCATCGATTCTAAATATATATGTGAGACAAACTAAATATCTTGAGATGTACAGACCAACAAGGTTTCAGGGGGAGCAGTATGGTTAGATACCGAAAAACAAATAAAGCGAAGCAACATTGTGATGTTGTCATTGATGCATGCTTACCTTTTATGAATTTACTATATGGATGTTGATACATTCATTCCGCGGGCATGTCCTTACATGTCACGAGCATTTCAATGATAATGTTAAACATTTGATAGGTACAACTAAAGTAAAGCTGTTATGGGAAGCTTGAGCTTATAAAGATATTCTCCAACTATATTGTACGACCACTTTGATGGAGGATTCCCATGACAGGTACAACAGTAAAGGAAAACGGATGTTGATGGCAAAGGATGATGACATGGAAAAAAGGACAAGATAGTTTGGACATCAATTCAACGCGAGGGTAGGTTACCTCGCCTTCTCAATTGTATGTGGTCATACGTCTCATGTGTCTCATGCAAAGAGTGGAAGCTCATTCTCATCATCATCGGATAAGGAAGATCATGTGGTCATCTCATCTTCCTCAGGTTAACTCAGAAAGGGATGGCCAACCCCTTGAGGATAACCATTGTCCTCAGAAGATGTCACACATATTAAAAAATAATCTATGCAACAAAACTAAACAAACATTTCACATATAAATTGTAAAAAGCACAAATATAGGTATATTAATTGTTTTAATAAGCACCGTACATTAAAATAGAGAGCTGCATTAATAATCATTAAAGTAATGAAAACAAAAACATTAATAACCATACTAATTTAAATGCTACAATATTGGACAATACTGAAAGGGGGGGGGGGTGAATCAATATTGTTACTTTTTTTCACAATTTTATCCAGTTTTAAAATAATAAATAACAAATAGAATCAACAAGATACAGAGAACAACAATTTATCGTGGAAGCCCAATTGGTAAAAACAACGAACACTTTCTATAACTTCACAATTACATTTTCAATTTCAAAAATATCTTATATCTTATACTTCTGTCAATACAAAGTACCTAGTCTATGTCAAAAACGTATCCTACAGCCCATCATGAAAGGGTGTACAAAAGAAAGCCTCAATGCAACACCAAAAAGACATTCCACGCAGTCAAAAGAAGCACATAATGAGCCCTGAAGGGTTATCCAAGGAAGCACTTAAGGGGTAAAGTGAAAATCCCCCCAAAGTAAGGCATTTATATGCCATGAAAACAAATCATCCAAAGGAGTAGTCAGTAGAGCATAGTCAAAGGCTCAAAAAAACTTGAATCTTTTCTAAGAAAGATGAGTAAGCCACAACAATTATGTTGAATAACATAACTTAAAAGAATAGGATGGCATCGCTCCCAATAGACTCTCCATCCAACATCTCAATATAGGAGAGTTTTCCCATCTCAAGAGAAAGTGCTTCCTTGGATAAAACATCAGCACTCATATTGTTCTCCCTTTAAATGTGTTGAAAGTCTTGTTCATAGTGGATGTATCCCCAGGCACGAAAAATAAATATCTCCCATACTCATAGCTCCCAAAAACAAAAATAAACCACCCTAGTTCACAATACCTTCATACCTTCACCCACTATTTTGGTTTTTCATGTTGTCGTATGGCCCAACTGGTAAAAACAACAAACACTTTCTATAACTTCCAAATTACATTTTGATTTGGTTTTAATAATTTCAAAAATATCTTATATCTTATACTTCTGTCAATACAAAGTACCTAGTCTGTGTCAAAAACGTATCCTACAGCCCATCATCAAAGGGTGTACAAAGAAAGCCTCAATCCAGTACCAAAAAGACATTCCACGCAGTCAAAATAAGCACATAATGAGCCCTGAAGGCTTATCCAAAGAAGCACTTAGAGGGTAAAGTGAAAATGCCCCCCAGAGTAAGGCATTTATATGCCATGAAAACAACTAATCCAAAAGGAGAAATCAGTAGAGCATAGTCAAAGGCTAAAAAAATTGAATATTTTCTAAGAAAGATGAGTAAGCCACAACAGTTATGTTGAATAACATAACTTAAAAGAACGAGATGATATCGCACCCAATAGACTCTCCATCCAACATCTCAATATAGGAGAGTTTTCCCATCTCAAGTGAAAGTGCTTCCTTGGATAAAACATCAGCACTCATATTGTGCTCCCTTTAAATGTGCTGAAATTCTTCTTCATAGTGGATGTATACCTAGGCACGAAAAAGAAATTCCTCCCATACTCATAGCTCCCAAAAACAAACATAAACCACCCTAGTTCACAATACCTTCATGCCTTCACCCACTATTTTGGTTTTTCATGTCGTAGTATGGCCTTTGTCAATGGCATAGGAGATAAGAACCATGAGATGGTCTTTATTAAGCATCCTCTGTGTGTCAAACTTCGAAATGGTCACCATATTACACTCATATGACAAATCGTTTTCAAGAAAGGGTCTATTGACGATGATGTTCTCTATGATGACGATGATGGCCATAAAGACAATGATCATGATAATCCTGCCGACTACGATGACAACGATAATTAATAAACATTAAAAAAATAACAAACAATTAAAACTATACATCTTACCTTCCCCTTGTTGCGACAACGAAATTTTACATCTTTCACTTACCTCACCCACGAACTGGGCCAGAGGTCATAAAGGAGTTTCCAAGGTTGCAGAGGAGGTTTTTCAGTTACCTTACCCACAAACTAGGCCCAAGGTCGAAGAGGAGGCAACTCTTGTTCATTTAGCAAACCCCTTCTTTGACACAACTAGAAAGCTAGCTTGTGAGCATGGCGAAACCCTTAAACTGCAGCAGAGACAAATCAATTTATTGTTTGACTCAATTTTTATAGTACGAGTTCTTCCTACAGGCCTCTTTTTATTGGGTGGGCATCGAGCTTCAACTCAATTTTAATGGTATCCCAGCTTTGGGGGTTTTCTATCCTCAAGGCTATCCACCCCCTTCATATCCAAAAGCTACGTAGAGGTACATTGGCAGATTGAGATCGAGACCCATAAGCAAAGGTGAAGGTCACTAAGGCATCAGGAAAAGCATAGGCTAAGGCAGCTTCAGGACTGGGTGGTTAAAAACCAGTAGTAGAACTAGTATAAGTATATTTTTCGCCTGCAGAGATGTCTTCGGTAAGTCAACTGCCCATGACATGTAAGGACATTCCCACATAAGTATGCAAGCACCCACACATGAAGACTATATTCCCATGACATGTAAGGACATGCTCACATAATGAATGTATCAACAGTGATTTAGTAAATTCATAAAAGGTAAGCATGCATCAATGGCAACATCACAATGTTGCTTCACTTTATTTCCTTTTCTTTATCTAACCATATTGCTACCCTATCAACCCTGCTTCTAGGTATAACTCTAAGTTAATGAAAGCTTTTGAAGACATTTAAAGCCCACACTTAATGTATATAATGCCCACAAGTATTGCATTATGCATGCAAGACTAAGATAAAATGTCGGTGGCTAGTTAAACATGCCCATAGGGTAATAGATAAATGGCCGCTGAACCCCAAAATGAATGAAATAGAGGTGGAAAGATGCTCGCATGCAAATCGTTGAAATGCTAACAGATCATTGAAATTCCCGTGACATGTAAGGACATGCCTGCATAAGTATGCAAGCACCCACACATGAAGACTATATTCCCGTGACATGTAAGGACATGCTCGCATAATGAATGTATCAACAATCATCTAGAAAATTCATAAAAGGTAAGCATGCATCAATGACAACATCACAATGCTGCTTCACTTTATTTCCTTTTCTTTATCTAACCATATTGCTACCCTATCAACCCTGCTTCCAGGTATAACTCTGAGTTAGTGAAATCTTTTGAAGTCACACTTAATGTACATAATGCCCGCAAGTATTGCATTATGCATGCAAGACTAAGATAAAACATCGACAGCTAGTTAAACATGCGAAAAGGGTAATAGATAAATGGTCGTTGAACCCCAAAATGCATGAAATAGAGGTGAAAAGATGCACACAGACAAATCGTTGAAATGCCAACAGATCATTGAAATGCCCTTGACATGTAAGGACATGCCTGCATAAGTATGCAAGCACCCAAACATGAAGACTATATGCCCCTGACATGTAAGGACATGTCTGCATAATGAACGTATCAACAGTCATCTAGTAAATTCATAAAAGGTAAGCATGCATCAATGACAACATGAGAATGTTGCTTCACTTTACTTCCTTTTCTTTATCTAACCATATTCAACTTTTTGTGCATTTTTGCGGGCATTTTTCTGGACCCACATGCATTTGTTTGAGGCCTGTGGGAATTTTATATGGTAGTACGTGCATTTTATCAGTCCAATGGGCATTTTCAAACTGGATGCGGGCATTTCTCAACAGGTTGCGAACATTTCTCCAAATCAACTGCTTATCCAATTTGGAGAATTGATGTAAATATATTCTGCAACTTAAATGTGGGCATATCTAACTAGTTGCGGGCATTTTTAGTGCACCTATGATGCCATGATCAAGCATACAATTGAAACAAATCAAGGACTTATGGATATTCATCTACATCCGAGTGGTATTACAATATAGTTGAAGAATATCTTTATAAGCTCAGGCTTCCCATAACAAGTTTACTTTAGCTGTACCTGTTAAGTGTTTAACTTTATCATTGAAATGCCCGCGACATCTAAGGACATGCCTGCATAATGAATGTATCAATAGTCAGCTAGTAAATTCATAAAAGGTAAGCATGCATCAATGACAACATCACAATGTTGCTTCACTTTATTTGCTTTTCTTTATCTAACCATATTGCTCCCCCTGAAACCTTGCTGGTCTGTTCATCTCAAGATATTTAATTTGTCTCACATATATCTTTAGAATCGATGAAAAATAATATCTCACAACTGTAGATTTATGAAAACATATTGTACCTAATTTATTCATGCATTTTACTTCATCTATTGCTATGGCTATCTGCAGGCATTTTTCAACCTTTTGTGCATTTCTGCGGGCATTTGTTTGGACATGCGTGCATACGTTTGATGCATGTGGGAATTTTATAAGGTAGTGTGGGCATTTTATCAGTCCAACGAGCATTTACAAACTAGCTGCAGGGCATTTCTCAACAGGATGCAAACATTTTCCCAAATCAACTACTTATCCAAATTGGAGAATTGATGTAAGTGTGTTCTGAAACTTAAATGTGGGCATATTTAATTAGCTGCAGGAATTTTTAAAAGCTGCGGGCATTTTTACTCTATTGCCCTATGGGCATTTATATTTCTCTATTGCCATGTATCCATTTTTAACTAGACGGGGGCATTTTTACTCTCAAGTGCGGGACATGCCAGTGACATCTATGGACATGGCCACATAATGAATGTATCAACAGTCATCTAGTAAATTCATAAAATGTAAGCATGCATCAATGACAACATCACAATGTTGCTTCACTTTATTTGTTTTTCTTTATCTAACCATACTGCTCCGCCTATTGCTCCCCCTCAAACCTTGTTGGTTTGTTCATCTCAAGCTATTTAATTTGTCTCACATGTATCTTCATAATCGATGAAAAGTAATATCTCACAAATGTATATTTCTGCCATAAGTTGTTCACATGCACTCAACTAATAAGGAACTTGCTGCATCTAGTAGTTTCACCAATGGTGCCAAATACTAGTAGGTTGGTGAGCTGTTTGAGACTAGTTAATGGTGAGAGAGACATACTAGTAGGTTGGTGAGCTGTTTGAGACTAGTTAATGGTGAGAGAGACCACATTTCAGAGGGGGTGCACCACCAGAGAAGAGAGACACTAGTCTTTAGCAAGTGTGCATAGTGTAGACCTTCCATGTAGGTCTATATAAGTGTCCATGCAAGCTCCACACAAGTATCAGAATTCAATGTTGGTGGGTAACATATGGAAGTTGGTGAGTTGTTTGAGACTAGATATTTTACCCTAGAATTCGTAGCAAAGATTGTACTTCAAATATAGGCATACCTCTAGGATCTTACAATGATGTTGCTAGGAAACGAGTATTAGAGACTAAATGTCGTCCTCGAAACTGATGTCCTCCTTGACACTGTAATTAACCCAGATTTAAAAATGACGGTCTTCATTGCAGATTAGATACACAATCATGGAGAATTAAGGTTTCTTTCACACCCAGGTTTTCCTAGACTTGAGGGATCAGACTTGTTGTTGCTATTTCACACACATTGGGCTACTGATATTTGAGAAATTAATGCATAGAAGGTTTCTACAGGCTTCTTTTATGCCCAGAAAGCTTCAGAACTCCTTCGTGGACACCCATGCAATATATATGGTAACAGGATGTACACCAAAAACACCTTGGATGATGTCTTGTGGAAATAAAGAGGAATAGGGAAATAAGGGTGCATCCACATAAACATCATAGGAGCAAATACTTAATTTGGGATCAAATTTTCAGAATGATTCTCCTCTAGAGTTTTTCCACCCAACCAAAGGCTCGCACTTTACAAATCCACCCCCAAGTTGAGGGCCTACGTGTGACAAGGGCGGCTCTCTCACTCATCCCAAACCCCAAACAATTGTTGAGAAAAAAAAACATTCATCGAAACCTCCAAACCCTCATAAACTGAGCAAGAACAAGTAATGACTAACAAGTCAAAGACGCCTACTAGATCCTACACAAGCATAAAGCATTCACAACTCAATCAATTGATAGGAAATAACAACAAATTAACAAAGTAAAGAAAACTAACAAGGGTCAATTCACTGGACTACACAAGCGCCACTTGAAAGACACAAGATCCATAAACATGTACTAATGCACATTTCAACTCATTTTGAGAAAAGCTCCAAACTATCGGGTAGATTAAGCTCATTTGTATTTTATAATTATTTTTCTCAAATATTCAAACTCAAAGCTGAAACAATGAGGCACGCATGTCCAACATAGAAAAACCATACCTCGATATCCTTTATGTCCAACATAGAAAAACCATACCTCGATATCCTTTATGTCCAACATGTCCCATAAACAATGAGTTACAATAACCTTTAAAGTACTTAAAACAATAACAGTAATAAGAGTAGCGATCTATATCATATCTAACTTGATAATGAAAGACAACAATACATAACAGTAGCATGATATATCAGATATTACCCGGTTATAAACTCAACATAAGATAACTCAAAACAAGATGTTAGGGCAGAGCTCCCTTATCCTAAGAAAAAATGCTTCTAAATAGACTTCAACATCTTAGCGTTAGGTTGATTGCATGGTACTGAACTAGACAAACATACCCGTGAAAGGAGAGAACCCAAAACCATAAAAGATCCTAAAATAGATCATCCAATCCTCACAAATAAAAAACAGTAACAACACAACAGTACACCAACTCTCAATAAAAAAACGATAACAAAGTACTCCAACAAAGTCACATATGGTAGTGCTATGGTGGATGGCATCTAAGGAGGGATCTTAAGGTCAACGCAAGGGTGGATAACCCCCCCGAGGGGTCATGCTAGTCATCAATAAGCTGGACAACAACATTTAAGGGTTGTATAGCTTAACGTTACCATGCAAGGGTCAATCACGAGTCACCACAAGGCTAAAGATAACATACAAGTAAACATGCAAGTCAACGTAACATAACAACACAAAATGACATCATACTAGGCTCATGCACATCAAGTCAACATGAGGGTAGGTTTCCTGCCCATATATCATGTGGCCATACGTCTCATGTGTCTCATGCAAAGAATGGAAGCTCATGTGGTCATCTCATCTTCCTCAGGTTAACTCAGGAAGGGGTAGCCAACCCCTTGAGGATAACCATAGTCCTCGGAAGATGTCACAAAAATAAGCTATGCACTGACTAATACAAATACAAATCTTAAATGTATACAACTACGTTTTTTTGTGTTTTGCTTTTTATTTTTCATAAAATCCAAGATGGGGACATCTAATTCGTTGTCATTTAACGTTGATTTTTTTTTTTTTTGGACTATAATATAGGAGTAGATTATATAGAGTTCGGTAAACCAGCTACCGCGTGCTTTGACAGAGGTACATAGAGCCGATATTAGTTGGATAAAAAGTCAAAAGGGATCTAGGATCCAATGCTTCCAACGGACAGAAAGTAGAGCTTAAAAAGAGAGGGAAACGCTAACATAAAGATGGCATACTGCTTGACACAGAAAATACAGACATTCTTCAGACTGCTGCTCATTTGCCCATTTTAGTTTGTAGCTTTGCAATAGCGTTTTCCAGAGCACTAATTTGGTTGCCGAAATTTCCATGGACATTGGCATTGTCCTTGAAATTTGTTTGAGTTTCTTCCTTGAGATTTCCCAGCTTTTCATTTGAGTCTTCATGATCTGCTCTCAGTTTTTTGAGGTCTTCATTGATGATGTTCCACGCTGTCTCCCTCGCCTTGTTGGACTCTTCCAGTAGTTTATCTTGCTGATCAAGCCTTGCTCTGAGCCTTCCCAATGAGGTATCCAAGGATTCGAGCTTTTCTTCAACTGTGGAACCTGTTTCTGAAGAGGAAGCCATATCTATCAGCAAGAAAGGAGCTGTCCGTACAGTGTTAGATAGTGAGATGAAATGCAGGCGCTTCAAGCAAACTAGCAGTGGCTTTCCACTTTGAAAAACCTCCTTTGTGAGTTCAGTTTCAAATCTGGAGAGGGTGAAGAGAACAATTTCAATAAATAACCGTCGGCTTGAGAGAGTGGTCACGGGATGTCCTCCTTCTGCGATTTGGATAGATCTCTTGGCAGAGAGATGAGAAAAACGTGATTCAGAGCGAATCTTTAAGCTAAAAGGGATCAGATTCTTGTCATAACTTGAATAAAAACAAGGAGTAGATCTCATCCTTTGCGATTTGGGAAAGCCTGTCAGTGAAAGTGGAGCCAGGGGAGCACTCTGCCAAATGAAAGAAAAACTGCAGAAACTACGGGATGTCACATCTATCTTCCTCTCCATCATAAACTAAGACCCCTCTTCCCAGGAGAGTTCCCTGGTTTGCTGCTTTGTCAGCCAGCGAATTTAGGGCCCTTAGCACATGATAAAAACTTATAGAGTGAAACTTTTTGCTTAAGTGGCGGATTTTATGATAAATTTGAGCCAATCTGAGGTGTGTAGGCCGCTTCTTCCAGTTTAGAGCCTGGATCAGCATTCTAGAGTCCCCAAAGACCGATAACTTGGTGATTCTCTTGGACAAGGCAATTTTTAGACCCTGCAGAAGTCCACAAAATTCGGCGATATTGTTAGATTCAATACCGAGGCCCCAAGAGTAGCTAGTGTTCATATCTCCATTGGCCAAGCTTATCATTCCCCCGCAACTAGCTTGGCCTGGATTGCCCTTTGCTGCACCGTCGAAGAAGAGACAGTGGGTGTTCAGCGAAGACTTCCAACTGAAAAACATTGTTTCCTCAAGCCTGAGTTCCCAATGGGCTGGTTGAGGCAGAGAAGGACATGGTCTATTCTGCAGGTTGGATATGATCAAGTTAAGCCAATCCGATTCTTCAGGCAGTAGGCCAATAGAGTCATTCAGATTATGCTCCAGCACTTCCCCAAGAACTGCTCTGGCTTGGGTCGCAATTTTATCAGGCTGACTTTCATGATCTCTGAAAATACGGTTGTTTCTTTCAATCCACAGCTTCCAGTAAATGGCTTTTGGGAACCAGTTCCAGGTTGTTCGGAGAAGAGGATTCTTGGACAGTTGAAAGGGCAACAGATTCATCCACTTTGAGAGCATCTCTTGAATAGTTTCTGGAAGATTTATTCCCGGATTTAGCCTCAAGGCTTTTGTCCAAACCTTTTTGGAGAATTGACAGCCCAAAATGATGTGATCAGTAGTTTCTTCCTCACTTTTGCAGAGAGGGCAGCGTGAAGGGCCTTCCATACCACGTTTCTTTAGATTTTCCCCTGACAGAATGCTCTTGTGGGCCAAAGTCCAACAGAAAAAGTCAATTTTTGGAATGAATGGCTTGGACCAAAGATACTTCTAGATCACTGGGTTGGGGGTGACTGAAGGGATTGCTTGACTGATCTTGTAGCCTTCTGAAGTTGAGTAATTCCCTGATAAATTTCCCCACCCTCTTCTATCTCTAAGATTTTGTTTTATTGGAGCTTTGCCTTGGAGGAGGCTAGTGAGGATTTCAGCTTCTTTTATGAGTTCAGGGGGAGGGTCACCAAGTGCCCAGCCTATCCAGAGGATGTCATCCCAGGCTGATATATCCCAGAGCATGGTGACTCCTTTAGCCAAGAGCCAAAGCTTGATGTTGCCAACCTCCGAGCAAGACCCCATAGGAGGATTCCCAAGGATTGAGTCATCCCACATTTTAATTTTCTTCCCATTCCCCGGAATCCAATAAAGGTTCTTTTTGAACATATCCAGCGCTTTAATACAAAGTTTATAAATAGGAGAACCTTTTCTGCTTGGAGGTTGCATGTCCAGGCATCTCTTCTTTGAGCCAGGAAAATATTTTTTGCGGAGAGCTTTCTTACTCCAGCTATCTTTCCCGGTGATCATTTGCCATAGCAGCTTTGCTCCTAGGGATAGATTTTGGTTGTGTAAACTCCGAATTTGAAGCCCTCCTTCATCTCTTGGATTTTTGATCTTATCCCAGCTTACGAGGTGGAGTTTTTTTGCATTCCCTTTGCCCCCTTCCCATATGAATTTCTTGAGGAGTCCTTCTATCTTACGGATTGCTGAGCTTGGAGCGAGCAAGATTGAGGATTGATAAATTGGCATGCTGTTCAGAACTGCTTTTATAAGAGTTGTCTTCCCTGCTAGATTGAGCCAGTTTGCATTCCATATTTGGATTTTGTCCTTGATTTTGTCTATTGTGGGATCCCAATTGGCTGGTTTGATTTTGATTTTGCAAATGGTAATACCCAGGTAAAGGAAGTTGTCCCAATTCATAGTGCAATCCATTCCAAGCGCTCTTGCAATTTCCCCTAGCTCTCTTGCTGAGCACTTCCAGCTGAAAATTTTACTTTTTTGAAAACTTATTTAGCTGCCAGAGACCTTTTTGTATATGTCCAGCTCATGTTTAAATTGTTCAGCTGAATGTGGATTTGCTCCTCCTAGCAAAAGAGTGTCATCAACAAATTGAGCATGGTTTATGTCACGTACATTGTTTGAAATTCTAAGCCCTGGCAGCGTGTGGATGTCCTGACTGAGATTGAGTTGAAAGCTGAGCACTGACGCTTGAATGGCATAGAGAAGAGGGGACAGAAGGCAGCCCTGTCCTAGGCCTCTGGAGGCTTTGAAGAAATTTGTTGGTCTACCGTTAATGAGTGGGGCTATCCATGGATCACCCACGCAGCCTTTGATCCAGCTTATAAAGGCTTGTGAGAAGCCAAATTTGG
This sequence comes from Pseudotsuga menziesii, assembly GCA_001517045.1. Lineage (NCBI taxonomy): Eukaryota > Viridiplantae > Streptophyta > Pinopsida > Pinales > Pinaceae > Pseudotsuga > Pseudotsuga menziesii. The sequence continues at coordinate 259,566 of LPNX011206173.1, read as the reverse complement.
TCATAACAGCAAACATGAAATCATGTCTTACACGATCGAAAGCATTAGCTAAATCAAGTTTAATGGCCATACCTTTTTCGTTGCGCTGAAAGCTGGAGTGGATTGCTTCTTGGACAAGAATGACGTTGTCGAGAGTTTTTCTGCCTTTGATGAATCCGCCTTGGTTTTCTGGAATAATCCCTGGCAGAATTCTTTTTAGCCTGGTGGCTATAATCTTGGTGATAGTCTTGTAACCTGTGTTACACAAAGAGATCGGCCTGAATCTATTGAAGGAGTTGGCTCCTTTTTCTTTTGGGATCAGGGCTAGGAAGGAGGAGTTGGTGCTGCCACCCAATTTGTTGACCTTTTGCGAATACCTGATCATTCTTAAAAGATCATACTTAATTATTGACCAACAGCCTGTGAAGAATCTAGTGGTGAAGCCGTCCGGACCCGGGGCGCTATCCGGCTTCATGATCTCGAGAACATCTTTTAGCTCATTCATAGTAACTGGAGAGATAAGGGAGTTGTTCTCCTCAGGAGTGATAAGTTGAGGGATGAGGTCGAAAGGGTGGTCGTGGGTGTCAAGCGGGTCCTCTATGGGAGCTGTGAACAGCTCTTTAAAAGTATCCTCAGCATCCTTCTTTATGCCCTCAAAATCATTGATCAGCTCTCCTTGATAAATTATTTCAGAGACCGCTTTGTAGTTCTTTCGGGCTTCAGCTTGCTTATGGAAATAATTAGTGTTTTTGTCCCCACTTAGGAGCCAGAGATTGCGGGATTTTTGTCTCCAATATTCTTCTTCCAGCCTACAGGCCGAATGGAAACCTTTCTGTAGGTTCTCTTTCGTTCTTAAGTGGCATTCCGAGACGGGGTTGGAGTCCATGAAGGTTTGGTGAGCTTCCAGCTCTGCTTGAGCCACTTTCCTTTTTGAGGTGGGGGAAGTAATGCCTCTTTCCCAATCTTTCAAGTCAAGTTTTAGCTTCTTAATTTTTGCTTCCCAGATGAAGGAAGGAGATCCTTTGATTTGATTTGCCCAGGAGTCAGAAACTACTTGCATAAAGTCTGCTTGTTGGAACCAGAGAGGGCTGAAACGGAAGGGTATAGTGCCAAGGTTTTGCTCAATGGTCAACTCAAGGAGAATGGGCTTATGGTCCGAGGTGCAGTGGGGAAGGATTTTGGAAGAGGCTAGGAGGCCCAAGGAGAGAAAGGAAGAATGGACAAGGAACCTATCAAGCCTGGCTGCAACATGGCCGGGACCACTTCGCTTGTTTGTCCAAGTAAACTTTCCTTTGACAGGTTTGATGTCAATCAGATCCCACCCAAGGATAATGTATTCCACCCATTCCCTCGATGGATCTCTGACCAACGTTCCACCTTTCTTTTCGTTGGCAGCTAGAGTGACATTCAAATCACCTGCTACTATAATATTTTCTAACTGATGCAAGTTAAGAAAGGATTCAAGCATATTCCAACAATCTTTTTTTCCAGAATAAGCAACAGGGACATAGAGATTGAAAAGACTTACAATTTGACCAGTGGATTTGTGGATGAGTTTTGTGAACACCCAGTGCAGTGTTCGAGTGTCATCTTCAATTTCATACAGGCTAGCATCCCAAAAGGTGGCAATGCCTCCAGATGCGCCTCTGGAGTTGTTGCCTATACCAGGTCCTTTTTTCCAGAAATTATTTCCAGCATGGAGGGTAGCCGATTCCTCCATTTTTGTTTCGTGGACTAGCAGAATCTACGGCTTATGGATACGAACCAAGTCTTTCATTGCTTCTTCTTTTAAAGTCGAACCAAGGCCCCTGCAATTCCAGGAAATGTACCGCATTAATTACTTTGAGTGGGGATGGCCCCTTTTGGGGCCGGTGCTATTCCTTTTTTGGATCTGGTGTTCATTATGCCTTTTAGGGTCTTTTGTGATATTGCTAGGTAAGTAGCTTATTCTCTTTTCTTTTTCTTTGATTTCCTTCCTCTTGGATTTTTGATGGGGGTTGCATGCAGGCTGCTTGATGAGAAGCCTTCGTCCGATTCTTCATCCGGATCTGTTTCTAATTGAGGGTCTGTGCTAGCTTCTTTGGAGGATCCAGGTGCCTCAGTGGCCAGAACTCTTGAATCCAGATTTGGTATTTCCCCTGGCTCCAGCGATTCTGCGTCCTCTCTGTTGGCTGGATGATTTCCTTTTGGATTGCTTTTATTGCTTTCAGTGGTTGGTTCTTTCCCGGTTGGCTCATTGAGCTGCTGTAGTTCTTCATCATTTGGAATGGCCGTTGGAGCGATATTGGCTGCCTGGTTCATTTTTGCTGAGCTGGCCGTATGGTTTTGCATGTCCACTTCAGCTTTTTTCCCATTATTTTTGCCAGTAGTTTTCCCTTTTTTAACCGTTTGCCATCCTTCTCCCTCTTCGGGAGCTTGATTTTTGGGACAATTTCTCTGGAAATGACCATGTTCATGGCAGAGTCAGCATTTGAATGGTAATTGTTCGTATTCCAGCTTTTGGTAGTGGTGCCATTCTCCAACTTTTAGTTTCACTGCCTTAGGCAGCCCTGCTTCGAGATCAACTTCTACACAAATTCTGGCACATGAGTATTGACCCTTGTTTTCGGCTTTATCGATGTATCTTCCAAAAGCATTTCCAACTTTTTCAAGGGTTTGTGTATTCCAACAATGCACTGGCAGATTTGGGAGCCTAACCCACACTGGAACTTCTTTCGGCATATCCACTTCTGCATTGAAGTCCGGGGTCCATCTATTGAGATACATACCCTGGGAACCCATGAAATACGAGCCATTTCTGAATATGAGATCTCGATCTTCTTTTGCTATGAATTCGAAGATGAAGAACCCTCGTCCAACAGGCTAGCAGGTTACACTGTTCTTAAGCTGAGGCCTCCAATTCCTTTGGATCCAGTCATCTGTAGTTCTTGTTGAAGGCCAAAGCCCCATGAACTGGCCTACCAATCCTCGCTCCACCAATGCTAGTGCGATCTTGATTGGTTGTTCAGCTGGGAGGTTGATTTCAGGAACGACATCCAGTTTTTTGATGAACTTCATAATAGATGGGGCTACAGGTTTGAAATCTGGAGATTTGAGTAACCGCCGGAAGGCTTCAGCAGTAGAAGAAGGAGCAGAGGGAGGGGAAAGCCCTCCCCCAGGCGTAGCCATGGACGTCCTAAGGCGTTAAACCCTATCAGCGCAACGTCCTCTCCTTGAGATCGCCGTCCTCTCCTCGTTCATTGACTCCACGTTGAAATTGTTGTGCCCTCTCTTTTTGTTGATTATGTGGGCATGCTTTCATGTACCATACTTCTGGTACGTCGAAAAATAGGGCGTGGAGGTCTCTGGTGAGGGGTATCATTATTTCCAAGATCATTACAATGATATTTACCTGTTGGATGACTAGCTAAAACAGTTAGAGTGTTCATTGGTTCTGCCATTTATCTTCTTCCATTTGAGCATGAGCAGGTACATGCTTTGCCATTCATAGAAGAAAATTTATTACTACACGTCATCAATTATATATTTGAATTCATAACAAATACTTCTATTTTATAGCATACACACTTGAATCATGGCTAGGTTGCTCTCCACCAACATGAGGCAGCTCCCCACCACCATCTGGTACTTGTTCGGTACGGCTACAATCGTTGCTTTTGTTTCTCTCACCCTAAAAACCAAAAAAGAAATTTATTTTTCACATATACAAATTTGACATAACATAAAATTCAAGTCCAAAGTAATGTGAGCAAATTGAACATGCACATATGGTTTTATTTATCTCTGTGTGCATCAATGGGGAAATTGGGGTTTATCGCAAGCTTTTTCGATGTTCAAACACATGTTGAAAACCGTTCTTGAAGCTGAGCCTCAAGTCTTCTTCAGTGGTTGCTTCTTGAAAAGCATTTCCTTGCAATACATAACACCATAAAAATTATTTGTTTGCTACAGTGATAAATAAATTATTTGTTCGCTATAGTTACAAAAAATTTTGCTACAAATAATGATCATTAGTTTCTTACAATTCGTGCTCTTAGTTTTTGATATCCACCCTAGCCCAGTTTGTGTTCCCCATGTTTTTATACCCTTTCGTTTGTCGCTTTAGAGGTGTCAGGGAGCCTATGAAAGGTTTCAAATATGTTAGATATCGCAACTTAAATATATTTAAAAGTAAAAAAAAAATATTGAACATTTTTCATTGAAAATATGATATGTGACATACCTTCTTGAACTGATTGGCCAAGTCTTTCCTTGTTTTCTCAATGGCTTCTCCTTTGCATCATCCATGATCACCTTCCACTCCTTTTCTAGAACCATTAGAGGACACTCATACTTAGTGTCAATTTGCAAATTGTCCTGATAATCCGCCCTGACATATTTCAAATTTAAGTCAGTTGTTGCAGTGACACCTTTTTTGTTGAAGGCATCACCAAACAAGTTAACCATGTGGTTCATAAAATCATCTTTCGATTTGTCATTTTGGGAATTCCACCGTGTACGGATGGTGGGCCCAAAAATCTCCAAATCCTTCTCATGCAGGTTCTTATAAAAAACATTATTTCCTGCAAAAATAATATGATCATTCATTAAATTTTTTTTTAGGTATGTGGCTTTGAATTACATGAAAAAAAAACTGAGTTAATTAAATAATACCTGCAATCTTTGGTATCTGTTAGATTTTTATCATTTAATCAATATGATCTAGGATATTATCTGAGAGAATAACATGCACAACAATAATCGCAAGAGACAAGAGACACAAAGAGTTTTCCTTGGTGAAACCATAAAGGAGAAAACCCCGCAACTTCCTCAGAGATAGAATGAGCACCAATAGCAAAAGTAAAAACCAAAAAACACAAAGATGATCTCCAACAACTGTTCTCTCTCTCACTTGTGCGAGCTCCTTCTCTCTCACTCATGCATTATAGTTGAGTGTGTGTGTGTTGGAAATAGAGAGTCTCACTCTCTATTTATACTTGTTTTCCACTTGAGTTTTACTCTTACTGGGCCGACCTCACTAGGAGACTCTAATAACCCTAATACCCCTCAACTGTGGGGACTATTGCCCCGACTTACAACGGAGGGTTAACCTCAACTCAATTGTGGGGATTATTGCCCTGACTTACAACAGAGGGCTAACCTCAATGACTTTACATGACTTTATTATATTAATGACTCTCCCGATTGGAGGAACAAACATATCCGTCGAGGTATAATGAAATACAATAAGAAATATACAAGTGAATACATTCTGAAGTTACAAATACATCAACATTCCCTCTTAACTAGGAAGATATTCTATTGACACAGTTCAACATCACAAGTCTTCATCACTAGATCATCATCAAAGCTGGATCATCATCACTGCTCCCACTATCTCGAGCAAATGGTGCTATCTCTCAATTTTACCCGTCATAGAAAGTTCCATAGAGCCAACCCTTTTTCATGCTGGATGTAGGTCTCACAACTTATATCCGACCATGGGAGGCCCAGCCTGCCACCATGTCGAAAAGTCCCAGCACTTACATCTGACCATGGGAGGCCCAGCCTGCCACCATGTTAGAAAGGCCCAACACTTAGATTTGACCATGGGAGGCCAAACCTACCACCATGTCAGAAAGGCTCAACACTTACATCCGACTATGGGAGGCCCAACCTGCCACCATGTCGGAAAGGCTCATCACTTACATCCGACCATGGGAGGCCCAGCCTGCCACCATGTCGGAAAGGCTCATCACTTACATCTAACCATGGGAGGCCCAGCCTGCCACCATGTCAGAAAGGCTCAACACTTACATCTAACCATGGGATGCCCAACCTCCCTCCATGTTAGAAAGGATTAGCACTTACATCTGGCCATGGTAGGCCCAACCTACCACCATGTCGGAAAGGCTCAGCACTTACATCTGACCATGGGAATCCCAACCTGCCACCATGTCGGAAAGGCTCAGCACTTACATCTAACCATGGGATGCCCAACCTTCCACTATGTCAGAAAGGCTCAGCACTTACATATGACCATGGGAGGCCCCGCTTACCACCATGTAAGAAAGGCTCTCGAACTCATCACTCCCCCTTGGAAGGAACCTTGATCTGAAGACACCAATATTCTCTCTGAAGTACTCAAACTTCACTCTGGATATTTCTGACATAGAATCACATTAGGGCTGATTACGTTCAAGGATAACCTGTGAGCTTCACTAGGACTGATTACATTTGAGGACATCATACATGATTATTTACGTCTGAGCAACCTACGAGCTTCGCCATAATTTTATGCTCAGACAACCTGTCTCATTGACTATGCTAGAACTCCCTCTTTCGAGAGATCTCGATCTGGATCACAAACTAGAGCTTCACTGCTTCTCTTCTTCTTCAGCTATACTCAGTGCCACGCATGACTGCTTCCTGCTAAATCAAGAGATCACACTTGATCCCATATTGAAGCAACACCCTGAAGTGCTCTTCCTCTCAATGGCATTGCCTGCCCAATCTAAATCCACATAACCTTCCAGGTTAGTATTCTGATTCGTATCATACTTGATCCCATACTCAACTGTACCCTTTAGGTACCTCACTGCATACTTTGCAACCATCAGGTGAACATGTCTTGGATATTCCAGGAACTGGCATAGGTCGTTCATAGCAAAACATGTGACTGGTCTCGTATTCATCAGGCACATCAATGAACAAATCATATGACGATACATCGTAGCATCAACCGACTCTGATGAAGCATCACTCAATAGCTTCAGGTTCGATGCTGTCAAAACCCCGAATTTTCACAAAAAATTAAAATTTCGAAACAATATAAAATGCTGAGGCTACAGTTTACTAACAACTAACGGTTAGCAATAAAAGGAACAGTTAATCTATTAGTTTGCAAAAACTCAATTATGTTAACTCAACAATTTTCTTATTAATACAATGTTCAGTTTAACTTGCGCATTATTCGTTCATTCGGTTTACTGAAGAGTTCTATTTATGGCAGTAGGTGGAAATAGACTTTGAATTCCGGGGCTTACTTAGCTTTTATGCTAACACAGATGGATTACTTGTTCTTACAGGTTACAGGTAAGAATAAGGTTTTATTAATGCTGCACTTACAAGGTATTTATAAACCTACCCAAAATGATGTTATGCAAAGCTCCAAACTTGTAGGTTGTGTAATAATTTCATGCCACCATGTAAGTGAATCTGTAACTACTAGATAGTTATTCTTACACCATTAACTAGACTATTTTTATGCCAACGATTTCATAATGGTCTATAATTAGTAATGGTAACAACTTAGTTATTACACCACCTATTTCACAATAGTGATGTTACTATAAGCTTGATAAGTTGTAGCTATTCTAAAAAGGATTAATACCTACATATGTGTTATGTACATTACTAACGACAATGTTAATGTAACCTTTTTATCATTTTCTATGTTGAATATTAGTATAAACTTACTATATAGTAAATATACAATTTTCACGAGATTTACTATTGGAATTTTACAACATTGTTTAACAATAAAATTATGTAAGGTCTTCTTTTGGGTCACAAGGCTATAAGGTTATAATATATGTTATGTCAACGTTATCCTAACGTTGTATACCTTGCCAATGATGAGCTACATACTTACACATTTAAACAATCACCGAAAAATATGAAACCCATGCAAGCTATAGTTTTATATGTTGTTGATTAAATCATTTGAAGGGATAATAATTGGTGATTATTGAATGCATGTGACTATGGAAAGTCGACCCACTGCATGAATATATTACTGCGGCCACGTGGAAATTCCTTGGCCATGCACTGGTTATATAAATGCTTGTCAACGCTAACCCTTGGCTTATTTGAGTTCCGACATTTGCGTTGGCCCTTTGGGCTATTCTGCAACTTCCATGGCGGTCGTGAGTGGATTTTAGTTACAGAGGCTTCAACACTTGCTTTTTGTCGTGTCTTACTCCCTTGAACTGGGTTCTGTTGCTCACCTCCACTGTGATTTCTTTATTTTGGTCAGAGTTCACTGCCCTCCTTGCACACAACATTTCGGCCTTCCTGTAACTCTCTTTTATTTTACTGTCCTTCTATCGTGGTCGATCATTAGTGAAAGCTTGAGCTTATTGTGTGTGATTATGAAGCCCCTTCGTCGTAGGGTTTTGGAGTTTAGTTTTCCTACTTGTGTGTTGGTGTCAGTCCGACTCCATGCTTATTGACTCCTTCGCAGCCATTGCTCAGGCTTACCTATACCCCTACTGTTAGTGTGAAAAGCACCAGAATCCTGTCGTCTTCTTCCTCGGTGAGAATGAGGGTTCGTCTTTTCCTAATGCTGGTTGTGGTGTTGTTAATCCTCCGAGTTCTCATCGTTTTCATTTCCAGCTGAGGTAAGTTATTAATTAACTGCCATTACTATTTACATTTTCAATTTGCATAAGGGTTTTGAATTTTAATTAACTCTATTTCTTTTACAATGCAGGTTAGCTCGTCTTCAAGGTTGACAGTCGTACTACATAAATGGCTTCCCGAGTAGTCTACGGTAAGCTCCGGTTTCGAACATGGTTCTCCCTGCTTGTATAGCCTTTTGCGATTGGAAGAAGTTATGGCCGTGTCGCACCCATTCTTGGGTTGATGTTCTTCGTTTTTAAAGTTTTTACTTTGGTTTATCACCCTTGCTTTTCGCGAGGTGACTACGGCTTTAAGATATGACTTGTAAAGCTCCTCTCGTATTAGTGAAGAACTTACAGTTTGTAATCATTTGTTAATACTTGTGTATACTCCATATCTTAATATGGGTGCTCGACTCCTAGCTGAGGTTTTGTACTCTGTTAATTTTTTGACTTACATTCAGTCTTCGGGCTTGTTGATATAATGTAAATATCTTTAAGACAGTCTGTCTTGAGCTTAAATTCGTTCTCCTTTATGTATTTGTTTTTTTTAATCTCTGTGTAAATAAATTTAATTTTTCTTTTATATCAAAAGAATAAGTATATTGCTTATCCTAGGTTACTACTATAATGGATTTGCATATATAATAATACTGGGAAGTTTCTGCTCAGAAAATACGAGCTAGGGTTTTTACCCTATTTAACCTTTAAGAAGATAATTTCTGTATTGTTATTTAATTATTTTTTATTATTGTTAAAAGAATTTAAGATTGTTTTAGTGGCTCAAGGAATTCTAGGTTAATAGTATAGTTTATAAAAGAAAGTACTATGTAAAAGAATAAGTTATCTACTTGAACACATTGCTATCGTAAAATATTATGGCTATTTCTTTTCTAGCATTCTTATTACCACAGTTTGGTTTAAACAATAATCTAAACTATGAAGATTAATATTCTTTTCAGAAAACAACTATCTACAGAATGAAATGATTCCAATACTCTGAAAAACATAAATAACTCTATTCATTTCAGATTTCTTTCCTATCCTTCCTCTATTTTAAACTATACTGCCTGTGCTAGAGTACAGTTTGGTCCATTCCAGACGTGGAAAAACACAGGTAGGATTATTTTTCATCAAATACAGTTTCAACATTTCAATTAATAAAGTATTATAATCTCTATCAGTTCACTACTAAACATATAAGCACTCCCTAATCATTCAATTTCTCATAGAAACTTTAAAACAAAGAAAAATAAAAGACTGTAGAACCTGTTTTAAGTTGGACAACAACAGCGTTGGGAGGCCGTTCCTCCCTACCAACTCCTAGAGAGCGCTCAAACAATGTCTTCTCAGGACCCCCAAGCCTGTTTCCTGGTCTCCTTGGCTAATAACTAGTGGAGCAGCAACTAAGATACTAATACAAGGACTTAGTAGTCACTCTGCACTCAGTAGTAAGATCCTCCAGCTGAAGAGCTGCACTAGATCACTTTCTGCAGTTTACCCCTCAAAACCCCATCCAAAAATTCCCTTCCCAATGAAATGCTTTGAAGTGCATTCATCTGAATGATTCTCTTCCTGGAAAATGAGCAGCCATTGCTCTCTTCAATGGGCATTTTTATTAAGATTGCCTAGGTATTTTTGTGTTAGTTGTCATTAATTGAGCCACCTACTCTGATCCCACTTTCTTGGGGAATCATGACCCCAAATGTAGGGAGGTTGCCACCTACAACATTGGATGTGGTTTTGAGGATGCTACCACTTGTCTATTTGCTCTCCACCCAGTCACCTCCACCAACTTGACCAGTAAGCACTCTTTTAGCAGCTCTCCCAAGCTGTTGTCTCCACTTTTATTTATTTATAATTAAAATATTCATAATTACATTCAACATCTTTGACTCTGCTGAGTCATCAATTACAACTTGGCATAAAATTTAACATATTGTCTTGAAATAAAATCAAATATAATAATATTATTTTTGCAAAATTGTGGCATGTGACAGATGCCATATGTGTTGTCATGGCCTTGCAGTCCATCATCCCGAACCTCTTCAAGATCTCCACTGCATACTTCCCTTATCCAAGGGAGATTCCATTTGCACTCCACACCTCCATGCCTAGAATGTAGTGCATCATACCCTTCATCTCAAACTCAACAACAAGTCTCCTTCTTGCAACTTTAAAGAGTTCCGTTTTTTTAGTCAGGAACAGGTCATCGACATATAATAGGAGCATCCCTGGTCTTCTGCCTTCAACCTTGAAGCAAAGGTTGGAATCCGCTTTACTCTCAGTAAATCCTAGAGCCATCAATAAGCTGTCCATCCCATCGTGAACCTTAGGATCTTCTGCAGTCACTCCCTCTGAAGCAGAGCATCATTCTACCTCTGCCTTTCGTACTCTATGTATTTTGTACTGGAGTGACAAGTAGCTTCCTCTACTACTAATATTCTATGTATCCATCTAGGGTCACTAGATACCAAGATCCTCTATCTTGAACCTTTTCAAAAGTTCTCCTCGCACCCATTTGTGAGCTTTCCATCCTCTATAGGATTTCATCTTCAACCTTGTAGCAAAGGTTAAGATCTTCATCACTCTAAGCGATCTTCAAGATCCTCATGTATGTGTTATCCCATGGATTCCCTCTGAGCTTGTACAAGGCCTTGTTTAATATGCACAGATGAGTCTGCCTGTCATGTGCCTTAACTTCCAGTGGCTGCAAATGTCTCTTCGAAGTCTATGCCTTCTTTTTGTGAGAAGCCTTGTGCTACGAATCTTACCTTGTGTCCCACGATGTTGCCATCTACTGCATGCTAGATCTTGTAGATCCATATGGAAGACACTACATACTTCCCTTCAGGTCTCGATACCGCATCCTAGACATCATTCTTCTTGAACTAGTGTTTTCCTTCCCTTTCTTCTTGGCTACTTCTTCATAGTTGGTAGGCTCTGCATATATGATGTCGCTCAACAGTGTCACATAACTAGAGTGTGTTTGAGGCCCCTTGAAGTCTCGTCATACTATTCCTCATTTTGGATTATTTCTTGAACTGTCGTCACTTGTTCTTTGAAACAAGTCTCATCCTTATTTTCTTGTAGGTGATTGTACGCGATCTTTCCTACAAGTCAAATGCACCAGTTGTATGGTTAGAAACATTTCATAAGGCATATTCATAATGGCAAATTCTTTATGCATAAAGATATAATCATGCAACTATTTTATCCAATACAACATTAATCCATATCTCACGGAAACTTTCTAAATTCCTTCCATCTCTACCATGGCATCATTGAGATTGTGCACTAATCAAATAGGTGAGCAAAGAGGTTTCATTCTAGATAAGTAGCAATGGAGTGTTGTATAGCACCATGGGATACTTACCCATCACATGCATATTAGTAGTATATTGGTCATTATTCTATCATGCATAATACATTTCACAACTAAAAAGTGTCATATAAACAACTAGATATATAGGAAAAGACAATTCAAATACTTATCTTTATTTGTTTCATGGGTAGACTCCTTCTTGCGCCTTCAGCTTTATCATCTTCTTCATTTATGACATCATCATTTTTTATCCAAATGCTAAGTTGGATAAGAGGTTATTCAAGAATTGAGTCCTTCATATTCCTCATCGCTTGGGGGATCTTCTTTGAATTGTGAGAGCTTGATATTTACTTGCTCCCATCTTCTCTTCTCTTATTATGAGTCAAGCTTCTTCTTGTGTGCACTCTTCCTAGAGTCTGCTGAAGGTAATCACTTCCTTATAGCATGAATTCCTCGAATGAATGAGTCCCATGATCCTGGGAGGCCATTCAAGGTGGTTATAACAATATCTCATTCTTCTTCAATTGCTTCGTCATAGCAATGAACACTTCCTTTTGGTGTCTGCAAGGATGACACATGAGGGATGAGATGATCTTTAATAGAATCTGCAATGATTCTTTTGGCTCTATCCTTATCCTCATCTCCATCTGGATCTTAGACCTTTCTTACTGAAATACTGATCTAAGTCAATTTCTTCAAGGATCATAGAGGTCCTATACTTCCATACTCGGAAGTTGTCAGCTTCACCAAGTTTGTCATCAAGCTGGTGTGATTAATCATTTTCCAATTTATTTTGCAGAAATGATTGATATGGTTTCCGTAGTATCTCTAAAATTACTACTCCTCTATGTCTGAAACTTCACACTAAGGTAGCCTTGTATGTCCCCTTTCTAACATCATATATTAGAGCAGAATTTCTTTCACAAATTGGGACTTATGTGTGTTTTCCCAAGGTGACTTATTTCATGACTGTTCAGAATAACAAACTTGTACGGACTGCCACGTGTCACTGTTTCACCTTCCGGGTCTGAAACTTTTACCACAAAAAGTAAAGTCTATGCCTTATTTGAAACATTTTGATAATTTTCATTTGGACCTCTGTAGCCCAAGATATAGCAATTTTCCCTAGGTCACCTGTTTAAGGCTGAATCTTGGGAGAGGCTGGAACCATGAATTGGAGGAATCATATCTCCTAGAATATAGCGAATCTGAGGCTGAAACTCTTACATAGGGTTCATCAGGAATTTATCTTCAGCCTGTAAACGTTTAAGCTTCTGATCCTTCTCCAATATCTAGATATAACGAATGCACCAAATGACTAGTTTTAGTCTTTTAGGGTTTTCAAATTAGGGTTTGACTTTCCTGAAGTTCTACCCAACCAAAAAATTCGATCTTGGTCTCTAAATTTTGATTTTGAGGAGGAGATCAATCCTATGCTGGGATCACTCAAAAATTCTTCTTCTGTGAAAAGCCCTAATTTCCCACAGCAGTGATAGGTCAAAAATGGAAAATGCTCGGAATCAAATTCTGCTTCGACAGAAAGATGCGCCCTTCAATGGAGAGTTAGCCTAGCCTCCTTTTGATGATGATCCGTGGAGAGAGACCCAAAAAGTAAGAATCCTAGCTTTTGTAGCTGTACAGTGTCTTATTCTCAGGTTAGCTCTGATACCATGTTATATTTTTATCATTTAATCAATATGATATAGGATCTTATCTGAGAGAATAACATGCACAACAATATTCACAAGAGATAAGAGACATAAAGAGTTTTCCTCGGGGAAACCATAAAGGAGAAAACCCCACAACTTTCTCATAGATAGAATGAGCACCAATAACAAAAATAAAACCCAAAAACAGAGATGATCTTTGACAGTTGTTCTCTCTCTCACTTGTGCAAGCTCCTTCTCTCTCACTCATGCGTTACAGTTGAGTGAGTGTGTGTTGCAAATAGAGAGTCTCACTCTCTATTTATACTATTTTTCCACTTGAATTTTACTCTTACAGGTCCGACCTCACTAGGAGATTCTAATAACCCCAATACCCCTCAACTATGGGGACTATTTCCCTGACTTACAACGAAGGGTTAACCTCAACTTAATTGTGGGGATTATTGCCCCGACTTACAATGGAGGCTTAACCTCAATGACTTTACATGACTTTATTATATTAATGACTCTCTTGATTGTAGGAACCGTACATCTCTGTCGGGGTATAATGAAATACAACAAGAAATATACAAGTGAATAAATTTCGAATTTACAAATACATCAACAATATCTTGATTGGAACACAGTCCTTGTCCACCAAGAATGTAATGGGCAATGATCCCTTGCTAACCACACGTACTGCTCCAGGATAACAACTTTCACATTCGATGCTAGTCTCCTCTATAACATCCTGTGAAGTAGTATTGGGTGAAGGGCCCTCATGATCTCCAACATTCGGTGAGGTCGTAGCATCTAAAGGGAATTGCTAGTCATGAGAGTCAAATAGACTCTTTGGTACAATAGATTGACGCTGTGTTGAACCATCGCTACTACCAATACCGACATCTACATACTATACTTGATGCATATGTGTTGGCTCCAAAAATTGCTACAAAAAATAAAACTTCAATTGATTAGATCATATAAAAAATAGAGAACTAAAATAACATAAATGAATATATGTCTCATAGTTCGTATAATCTTTCAGAGATGCCACTTACCCCGTACTGTACTGTTGTTTGTCTCAAGTCATAAATTCTTGTTTTGATTTCTTCAGTAATGGGTCTGATGTTTATCAATGCAAGAAGTTCTTGATTTGACTTTTTCAAATCCTTCTTCACAGTTCCCATTGGGTCAGTTGAATAAAATATATCTTCCTCAGTGACCACCTCATCATCATGATGTAGTGTGCTCTACAAACATCAATTAATAAAAGTAGTTAATTTATTTTTATCATTACAAAAATTCACGCGAAAAAAATAACATGCATTTAATAATAATAAAAAATTACTTTAATCATGTTTAGGTACTATTAGGATAACATTTACCTGATGGGTCACCAGTGGGGATTTTCCACGGTCAGCCTGCCGCAATACAATAAGAAACACAATTTCATATTGAAAACTAAAAATTGAACCATGTATAATAAACGTGATTATGAAGAAAAAAATTAGTGTTAATATGACAATCACGTTTACCTGACCAGAAGTTGCAGGCGTGTTGTGAGTACCCCTCTAAAACAATATAATAAGCATGATATCATCTTCAAATATCACAGTGTTTACAATATTCCCACACAGTGTTTACAATATGTCTGCACGGTATTTACAATACACCAACACAATGTTTACAGTATGTTGGGTTATAGGTGCACAATATGTTGAAAGTGTTTAAGGATACACTAAAGCATGATCACAACTGGTATGGTGATAGGGGGAGTAAAACTAATCTCATGTGATATGATGATGGTTGAAACATTAAACAATTGCAACAACGTGATACAACGATATGCCATCATTACCCTTGTTAAGTTGTGGAACAAATTGTAGTAAATTTTGTGAGAATAAAAGGTGCAGATCCAACATTAAAATCCTCTCAAATCTTGGTTTTTCAAAGGCAAAATCAAGCCTGCTAAAAGATATATTAGTCCCGATCAAGCTCAGAATTTGAACAACCTAATGACTTCTTACATTAACAGTGACAATCTTGGGAACCTGGACTCTTAAGAAGTTATTTTGGCATGAATATAAGCTTACACTGATTTGGGTTTTCCCTTAAGACATTCTAAGGCTACCAAAGCATTGAAGACAATTAAACTATCATGACATGGAAGCTTAAGGAGTCAACAAGTAAATACCACAAGGAAGTGACCTTCTTCACATTAATTTGACAGAAAATTGCAATGACACATGAAAGGGAGTGATTTGTTTTAACAACTTAACTGGACAGTGATCAAAGTGACCAGACTATGGACCTCTCACTGATGTGGTTGTGACATGTTATTGATATGATAGCTTATTACAGATGGAAATGAGAGCACCTTGAAGGCATCCAAGTACTGCTAAGCATATGGATGAAGCTACAGATCTACGAAGTGATCATCAAACACTGAAGTTTGTGATGTATGAATATTCAAAATAGCCTACAGATAGATTCATTTTCAAGTATCCAAAGGATAATTGACATGACATTAAATGGTTGTTCAAGGTACAACAAATAAGGGTCTTTGCATCACACAATAAGTTATGGTTTTTTCTAGGTGTTCAGTAGGAACCAAGTAAGTCAAGTAGCGTTTGTTAAGTATTTAGCAAACCTTGGTGCCGGTAGTCTATGTTCATTAGGGAAAGCAACCAACCCTTCGTTTACCGGTGTTAAGTATTCAAAGCAAGAGCAAGTACAAGTTCCCTATGTGAATTATAAGGTCCCAATGTGACGTAGAAGAGATTAGGACGGGTTATAAGGTTGAGTAAAGTATGAATCTTGGTAGAGTTCCTATTTCAAGTTGATCAAGTTAGATATGTATGAAGAACCATGTGCTAGTTTATATGCTCACTATAAATAACCAGGTGATGCAAGTTGTACAATGTTGGGTATTAATAAGATATTAGAAACGAGTTTGATATTGTTGGGTCTTTAACCCTCAGCACCGGGTGGGCTTTCCTCCTTCCAGGGTCTTTCATCTCAACTACAATCCAAAGAGAAGAGGACTATTATATTTACTATTTTAATTCCCATGATAGTTACTCTTCAAATTAAGCATTCAAGTTACAAGGTGTTTTGTATATAATCACATCTATGCATTCCTCTCCTCACAAGTTTGGATGTATAGGTGTTAAAAACAACTGTGATGGGCTCAACGACCTAGGTATATGTTTTCATCATGTACAGGAACATGATATGTCAGGGTTATTCAAACTGGTTTCATCTATTCCAATTCTATCAGGGTTATTCAAAGTGGGATACTCATCTTCAAAGAATTTTTGGCCTTACTTACCCTTTTATGGCAGAATAACCTTAACCCTTTTATGGAAGAATAAACTTAACCCTTTTATGGCAGAATAATCTTAACTTACATAATGACCTCACATAATTAGTTATTTAAGACCGCCTTAAGGGATTATTTCGGTATTAGTGAGTATTACATGTCTAGAAGTATTACCCCTTTAATTTAGATTTACTCGCTCCTACCCATTTTGTATAAGAACCTAGTGCTTTAGTTATATGTGTAGACCTTAGAGAATTGAGTCTTATTCTTGACCTCATAAATTCAGGATTAGTCACCCCATTTAAGACAACCCTAAGAGCATTTTGATATTTAGTTGTGCAGACCTAAGAGAGAGATCTAACATAAAGAATTATTTTTTACCCCGTTTAAGACAACTACCTAATAATTTAACTGCCTACTTATTCATTGGATGTCTGGTACACTGTAGATTTCTTTTTTATTTCCATGTACATGCAACTGCCTAGACACTCCTCTAGAAATAGTTATTTACTTTTTAATTTATCCTTTTATTCTAAAAAAGCTAATGAATTATTATTATTATAGAAGGAGAAGCCAAATGATGGGTAGGAGGTAATGGAAAAGCCGATGAGAGCTGGAAAACTATAGAACATACTAAGAAGAAACCAAGAATACAATCCCAAGGATAAAAATCCATTGAGTTGAGGCTCTTACACATGCATTGCGAATGACCTTCAGACCTCACTTGAATTTTAGAAGGACCTATTCTTTAAACAAATAATGTATATAAATCACATTGGAAATCCATTAATGATAGAAGGAAAGCCTGAGCTGAGCATAGCGAAGGTGAAGGGAAGTCAGGTCATCACTTGATTCCCATATAGGATTGTGCCACCTGTGATGAGCTAACAACCTTTGTAAAGATAGGTCTCCAGCATGTCAATATGATGACACTACAAATTTTGGGCTTTGCTAACCCTCAGTCCTAAATTTTGAGTGGCCTCTAATATGCAAGCTACAACACCCTTCAAGTCTTGACCAAGGGCTCTCCAAGGTTTCCTATTCTAGGAATGAAACCCTGTATCTATCAATAAAACCTCAACTAGAAAACAATTTAATGGATTAAATGAAAGTAGATGACTTACCGAAGACATCTCTGTGGGCAAATAATATACTGGAAGCTACCTTAGCGTATGCTTTTCTTGATGCCTTACTGACCTTCACCTTTTCTTATGGGTCTCAATCCCAATATGCCAATGTCCCTTTGCGTATATTTTGGAGATGAAGGAGGTGGACAACCTTGAAGATAAAAAACCCCCAAAGCTGGGATACCATTAAAATTGAGCTGAAGCCCGACGCCCACCCAATAAAAAGAAACCTCTAAGAAGAACCTGGACTAGGGGTTCACTAAATGAATAAGAAATGATCCTCTACAACCTTGGAACCTCCTCAGTAACCTTCAAACCTCCTCTATGACCTTGGGCCTATTTTGTGGGTGAAGTAAGTGAAAAACCTCCTCTGCGACCTCGGGCCTAGTTCGTGGGTAAGGCAAGTGAAAAAACAAACCTCCTCTGCGACCTCGGGCCTAGTTCGTGGGTGAGGCAACTGAAAAACCTCCTATGCAACCTTGGAAACAACTCTGCGACCTCGAGCGTAATTTGTGGGTGAGGTAAGTGAAATATGTAAAAATTTAAAAGATGGGTGTAATTCGTGGGTGAGGTGAGGTAAGTGAAAGATGTAAAAAGAGGGAAGGTAAGATGGATAGTTTTAATTGTTTTTTGTTTTCTTTTAATGTTTTATTTATTTATTTAATATTTACATTTATTATTATTTATTTTATGTATGTATTGTATTATTTATATTTATTTTATTTATATGTATTATTATTTTCTTTAATATTATATATATGTATTTATTTTATATTTATTATTTATATGAGGTTGATTAGGATGTCGATGATGAAGATGATGATACCATTGACGATCTTAAAGATGAAGATGATGATGGTGATGGTGATGATGATGATGATAAAATTGACGACAATGATGATTATAACATTGACGCTGGTGAGGATGAGGTTGATTAGGATGTTGATGATGACGATGATGATCATGTTGATGATGATGATGATGATGATGGCGACGATGATACCATTGATGATCTTAAAGATGAAGATGAAGATGGTGGTGGTGGTGATGATGATGATGATGATTAGATACCATTGATGATCATAAAGATGAAGATGACGATGGTCATGATTACTCTAATGAGTATGAACATGATGATGATTATGGAGACGAACATGATGATGATGATGATGATAACATTGATGACGATGATGATTATAACATTGATGAGGTTGATTAGGATGTCGATGACGATGACGATGAAGATGATGATGATGATGATGATGATTATGATGATGATACCATTGATGATATTAAAGATGAAGACGACGATGGTGATGATGATGATGATGATGATGATGATGGTGATGATGATGATGATGATGATGGTGATGTTGATGATAACATTGATGACGACGATGATTATAACATTGACGATGATGAGGCTAAGGATGAGGATGAGGTGTATTAGGATGTCGACGATGATGACGACGACAACGACAATGACGACGACGATGATGATACCATTGATGATCTTAAAGATGAATATGATGATGATGATTATGATAACATTGATGACAATGATGATTATAACATTGACGATGATGAGGTTGAGGATGAGGATGAGTTTGATTATGATGTCGATGATGATGACAACGACGACGACGACGACGATGATGACAATGATACCATTGATGATCTTAAAGATGAATATGATGATGGTGATGATGATGATTATGATACCATTGATGATGATAAAGATGAAGATGATGATGGTTGTGAATAGTCTAATGAGGATGACATGATGATGATGGTTGCAATTATTCTAATGAGTATGAACATGATGATGATGATTTCTATTATTCATCATCAATATCATCATCATTAACTTCTTCATCTGTATCATCATCTGGTCCATAATTGTTATCATTGAAAGGATCGCTCATATCAGCATCATCATCAAAGTCATTTTCGGTTATATATTCATCATCAATATCATCACCGAGTTCAAAATCATCTGCTACATCACTTGGATGATCAATTTCTTGATCAGATTATTCATCTGACACATCTGCGATGACCACCTACTCCTGATTTGCATCACCTTCTTCTTTGACATTGTCTTCTTCCTCTATTGGAATATACTTGACCGGTCTTCCTCTTTGATCATATTTAACAATGTATGACCAACCTGACATTTTTGAGTAAAAGACCTGCTCACATTGGCTTGGAAGAACATAAGGCTCTGTACCCAGTTCAAGTGCCCTTGTATTAACCATGGTAAATCCATTGGCATTCTCAATAACAAATATTCCAGGATCATGTTCATTCATTCGTATCCTGTACCATTTTACCTCAAACAAAACTATTTTAAATGAATTAAAGTAACCCTCAATTATATCTTCCAAATAACCATAACACCTGTTGAATTATTGTAACTTCAAAGTGTATTTACCCCGATGTTCCTATCGGGAGAATCATGTGTATTTTATTGTACCTCGATGTTCCTATCGGTAGAATCATTTGTATTTCAATGTACCCCGATGTTCCTATCAGGAGAACTACTAAGAGTCATGAGGAAGTCCCCTCCTTTGTAAGTCAGGGGACAAAGTCCCCATAGTTGTGGGGCACTAGAGTCTCCCTAGAGAAGTCGACCCAGTCAAGTACACTGGGGCCGACATAGTTCAGTTAAATGTCAAGTGAAGGAAAGAATATAAATAGAGGGAGTCTCTCCTCATTTGATACACACACTCACTTGTGCATAGCACATGGAGAGAGAGAGAGAGAGAGAGAGAGAGAGAGAGAGAGAGAGAGAGAGAATATAAATAGAGGCAGTCTCTCCTCATTTGATACACACACTCACTTGTGCATAGCACATGGAGAGAGAGAGACATGGAGAGAGAGAGAGAGAGAGAGAGAGAGAGAGAGAGAGAGAGAGAGAGAGAGAGAGAGAGAGAGAGAGGTTTCCCAGGATAAATCTTTGTGTTCTTTTTGTGTGGTTGTGCTTGTCCATCTTTTAGTGATCTTTTGGCTTATGGTTATGCTTTTATGATGCTAAATGTTATAAGATCTGATATAACCATAAAAATTTAACAGTACTTATTTTTAGATAATTCTGGATGCTTGTCACTTCTATAGGAAACATTAGTGACTTGAAAAACTGTAGTTATCCCACAGTCTAATGTTTTCTTCTTGTCATCCAACTTTTTGATGCGAAATTTACGACCATTGTACCATAACGTTGTGGTGTATATCCTGCATCATTCCTGACTCAGTAAATAAATATATAAGAAGAAACAAACAAAAGAAATACATTAATATAATGGGAAACAAAAAAAAAAATGACCAGGGTATAAAATATACTTGCCTTTTTATCTTTTAAACCACATGCTAAATCGAATTCCCTTTGTGTAAGTTCACTGGGATATTCTTCTCGATGACGATGCACTATTTTAATCAACTTACTCACCCCTTCCCATGACAAGGTACCATAGAATTCTATACATCGTCTTATCCATTCCTCCATCCAATAAAGATTCTTTGCAATGTACAAATGTACTACATCCCACATGAGACCAACTATACAGAAAAATAACAATTAAGAATTGTAAATTAGCTATCATTAAAGGAAATTAAGTTTACGTTACAATACTGATGGAATAATAAAAATTACATGAGTAAGATATACATGAAATTGGAAAATTAATATTATAATAAATTAAATATACACCATCTAATTAGCTTTCACTTTCCTTGTTCTACGTTTCCCCAACAGGACCTCCCCTTCAAATTTGTTGATGGAGTTGACATGCCAAATGCGAGGAAGATTGATATGCCAAATGCGAGGAAGAATGATATTTTTTGCTAAATTTGGAAGATACTAACTAATGCACACCATGGATTGATATACCATATAGCCCCACACTAACCCTCAAGACGTGCTCTTTGTCTAACAAAAGGCTTCAATGACTTCAAATGCCTTTCCACCATACACATTGATCTTGTGTGTACAGGTCCACACAATTCAATCTCCTCGACTTGGTGTATGAGATAGTGTTCTTGTGCATTGAAAAATCTTGGAGGTAAATACTTATGCATTTCACACATTAGACGAGGAATTTCTCTATTCCAATACCTAATATCTTATTTATGGATTTCTTTAGATGAAAGCCACCTACAAATGATGCAAGAAAATAACAGTGATCAACAAGATTTAGGAATATATAATAAAGTTCTAATATGTAAAACTCAATATGTCCATAAGCTATGCAACAAAGTGAACAAACATTTTCATGCATATAAATTGTTACTTACCTCATGTATTTACCAAGATCATATATAACTTGTTTTATGTTGACGTCAAAGCTATATGGGAGAGATAGACGTAGAACGCACTTTAACAAAAAGAAATTGATCATTATTTATTCAAATTCCAAATAAGAGACCACAATTACTTAAAATATGTACTAAATGGAAATTATATAGGTAAATAATTACCTTAATGAATGTATGCCAGTTATGAGTTTTAACACCACCAAAATTACCATTTTTTTGTTAAGATATTTTGTATGTTCGACAAAAACCCAGTCGGAAACCTTATTTTTTGAATGACCTCTTTTATACCATTGCTTTGTTGCTCTATCAATAACCATGGAAGACTAATTATATTTCAATACTCCTCTCTGAAATCGGAATTAACTACACTTTGCAATGCGTGATTAGATTATGCAATGTCACTACAAATTTTTCCAATTTTATCTTTGTCAGTCCTTCCATCTAAGATTCTCCATATCATTTTTGTTACATTCTTCTTGATATGCATTGTATCGAACACATGAGCTATTTGTAGGTGCTTGTAGTAAGGAAACCTATGGAATTGTATGGGATAACTCTTCATTCCTCGTGGAAGCCCATTCATGCCTTCATGACAATCAATATTAAACATAAACGAAAACACATTAACAATAATTCATGACACCCATGGTAGAGAAAATTCAATAAAAATATAAAATTCATAATATTACATATTTATATGCTACATATACAATTTGACGATGTCTATTATATTCCAACTTCCATAGGTGAGGTGTCATTCTTTGTGGTTTCTTCCCATTCTCTTCTTTACCATTGAATTTTGTTTTCTCAGTAGTTCGATACCTATGGTTCCTAGGGAGGAAGTGTATGTACTCATCAAACACCTCCTTTCTTAGACTTCTTGAACGCCGAGATGCAAATTTTCCCTTTGTTTGAAGACCCGCAAGATATATGTATTAATGTTTTATTTTTTTTATTTTTTATTACTAAAATGGTTATAGGCCTTTTATATTGATCTTCTGGCTAATCAGCTGCCAGTAGCATTACACTTCTATTTTGACATATGCCTAGGATCTAGATATACGGGCGTGCCTATACTCACTGACCCTTTTACAAAAAGTATGGAATTTTTCTGAACAGACATTGAACTTCATAAAAGCATTAACATAGCAGTGCAACTAGAGTTGCATAGAAAAACCAAGCAAAGAGAAAGGGGATTTCCATGCTCCTTGAGCATTTCATCCACCTTCTTTCCCAGCTCATCCAGTCTGTGCCCAATTCCCCCTGAAAAGTTCGCCAGATCCTTCATGCTGGTCATAATAACATCGAAGATTTCTTCCCTTAACTCTTTTAGCTCCTGGTTCATACACTCCCAACGTGTAGTTCCAGTCTTCTGCATTCTTAACTGCTTTGACTCCAATTTATGAACTGCTGTCTTTACTTCATTCAGATAAGCCTGAAGCTGAGAAAGGCGAGCCTCAATAGTTGAGGACGAACTAGCTGCATGCTCTCTCTGCTACCTCAAACTCCCTTGCACAAATACTGAAAGTTACCCAGCTAATCCTTCAGCGATTGGCAGAGTTGAATATGAATAAAAATTGGAGTGATCTTCCTGAAATAGGCCCGGATCTTAAATTCTGATGAGACTTGGAAAGAGTCTACTCGATTTCACTCGATCCTCCTAGCTAGCTGCAAATCTTTGAAGGACAGCAATTGGAGAGTTTTCTTTGAAAACAGGCCAAGTACATAGAGATCATGTGACTAGCGTTTGTCTTACCTCTAATCGAGCTGCTCCTCATGAGCCTTAGTCTTCACGTGGGTTCAAATGGGAATCTTCATAGAATGAATTCTATAATCACTTATTTCTTTCATGGGCAGTGTCAAATATCAGATCTCCCCTGACACTAGGGGATGGGCATGTGATCTTCGTTTCCATTTACTCTAATAACTCCCTTGCTTAACGAGGCTCCAATATTGGCTTCATTATCTGCTGTTTGATTGAGATTATGAAGGACGTGGTAGCACTTAACTTCTTCGAAGGCTTTCAGCTGAGATATGACTTTCCGGTGATAGTGGGCCAGTCCCATGCAATTGAGGTCTTTCTTCAGATTGAGAGCCTGCATAATGATTCGGGAGTCACCAATGATAGCCAATTTATTTATGGACAGACTTCTAGCTTGCATCAGTCCTTGCCAAATGGCTAGGATTTCTGCAATGTTATTGGAATTTTGACCCAACCCCCAGGCGAAATTGAGGATAATATTCCCTGAATTGTCTAGAATGACTCCTCCACTTCCTGCAGGTCCGGGGTTCCCTTTCGAGGCCCCATCCACATGCAGAATATGCTTGTTCAGAGAGGATCTCCATTTTATAAATTCTTGCTCCTCTAGCCTGATTTCCCACGGAGATAAATGCTTAACAGAGTTCTTGGTTCTGGTAAGAAGGGCTGGGTCTAGCCCATGAAACCAGCTGTACTCCTCTTTGGCAGGGCTATCTTCATTGGTAATTTTAGAATTTGATGCTACCAGCTCTCCAATTAACGCCTTTACTTTGGTTGCAACTTGAGCTGGCAAAACTGCCTTGTTCCTGAATAGTCTATTATTTCGTTCAAGCCACACTTTCCAGCAGTATATTTTAGGGACCCACATCCAGCAATGCTTTAGCAAGTTCAGTCTGGAGAGGGAGAAGGGAGCATAAACAGGCCAGGAGGCGAAAAAGGAAGAGATGGAAGGAGGGGGGGACAGATTCAGCTGTGCTAGAAGGATATTCCAGATTTCTAGAGCGAAGGAGCACTGAAGAAAAAGATGGGTCGAGCTTTCCTCATGGCAGGCACAGAGAGGGCATCTTGAGGGCCCCTCCCATCCTCTTTTCATAAGGTTGTCCCAAGTTAAAATACTGTCATGAAGAAGGGACCAACAGGAGTGATCTATTTTGGGAAGAGAGGGAAGAAGCCAGAGGTTTTTCCACCTAGAGAGATCCGGAGCTGCCCAAGGAATGGCTTTTAAAGCTGCATAACCAGCAGCTGCATTGTAAATGCCTGAGGAGGAGCCCCAGCCTCTTTTGTCCTTCAGTTTTGCAGAAGTGGGGGAGAGACCTTGAAGAGCCTCTAAGAGGGAGCTAGCTTCAGTCTTGAGAGCTAGCCCCCAGGTCCCAATTGTTCCACGAGTCATCCGGGCTCCAGCTAGATAAGTCCCAAAGAGTGAATTTGCTGTTCAAATGAAGCCAATTTCTGATATTCTCCAGTCCTTCCAAATATTTTAAGGGGGACTGCCCTAGAATGGAGTCATCCCAGAACTTAATTTTGGAGCCATTTCCCGGAATCCAAGTGATATTTGAGGTAATCATATCAAGATATTTGAGACAGAGAGCAAGGATAGGAGAGCCTTTCCTAGTCTTAGGAGGGTTGTCTAGGCACCTCTCTTTGTGTCCTCTGAAGTACTTTTTCCTTAGCGCTTTGGAGCTCCATGTAGTTTTACCTCTTATCATTTTCCACAGGATCTTACCACCCATAGCCAAGTTCTGAGTGGCCACATCTCTGATTTGCAGCCCTCCTTCCCATTTAGGGGCTTTGACCTTATCCCAGCTGATAAGGTGCATTTTCCTTCCTGTATTCCTTCCCCCTTCCCAAAGGAATTTTCTCAATAGATTGTCTATATCTTTCAAAATTCCTTTTGGGGCTAACAAGATCGAAGCTTGATAGAGAGGAAGGGAGGATAGGACAAAGTTGATGAGGATAGTTTTACCAGTTTTGTTTAACCAGGAAGCCCCCCAAGCCATAATTTTGGCCTTGAGTTTGTCCACCAAAGGCAGCCAAAGGCTCCTTCTGGGTGTAGCTTTGACAAGCGGAATTCCAAGATATTTTATGGAGTCCCACGTGGAGGTTCCTTCCATTTCCAACATTCTTGAGATATCTGTCATTACAATGGGGGGGCAGTTCCAGCCATAAATTTTGCTTTTCCTCAAGATGATTTCACTGCCTGAGATGTCAGTGTAAGCGTCCAGCTCTTTCTTGAAGGATCTTGCCGTGGCTAGATTAGCCTGGCCTAATAGAAGGGTATCATCAGCAAATTGAGCATGGTTGATTTTCTTCACTCTAGGGGTGATTGTGAGCCCCATTAGAGAACGTTGTTGAAGACACTTGTCCAGCTGGAAACTAAGGACCGACGCTTGAATGACATAGAGCAAGGGGGACAAGGGACAGCCCTGCCTCAGTCCCCTAGAGGCATGGAAGAAGTTTGCTGGTCTCCCATTTACTAAGGGGGCAATCCAAGGTCCCGAGATACAGGCTCTGATCCAGCTGATTAAATGGGGATGGAAGCCTAGCTTGAACATTACAGCAAAGAGAAAATTTAATCGAACTTTATCAAAGGCATTAGCGAGGTCCAGTTTAACTATCATACCTTTCTCCTTCCGTTGGCAGCTTGAGTGAATGGCCTCTTGGACCAGAATGATGTTGTCCTAAATTTGTCTGTCCTTGATGAATCCCCCCTGGTTTTCCGGAATGATCCTGGGAAGAACATTTTTTATTCTATTTGCAATGACTTTAGTTATGATTTTGTACCCCGTGTTGCAGAGGGAGATGGGGCGGAATCTAGAGAAGCTTTGGGCACCTTTCTCCTTGGGAATTAACGCCAGGAAGGAAGAGTTAGTGCTTCCTCCTATTTTGCTGCAGTTTTGAGATTTCCTCACCATCTTGACCAGATCCTTCTGAATGATGTCCCAGCATGCAATGTAGAATCTTACCGTGAACCCGTCTGGCCCTGGAGCTTTGTCAGGGTTCATTCCTTGGAGGGATTTTCTTATTTCCTCAGTCGTTATGGGACAGATCATCTTTCTATTATCTTCCTCATTAATTAGCGTGGGGAGGACATTAAGAGGGTAGCGATCCAGCCTAGGAGAAGAGTCCAATTATTCTGTAAACATATCACTATAGAAAGCATGGGCAACATGCTTGATCTCTTCAATTTTATTGAAGGTTTGGCCTTGAAATTGAATTTCTCTGATGCTATTATAATTCTTCCGGGCTTCTGCATGCTTGTGGAAGTAAGAAGTATTTTTATCACCCTCTTTGAGCCACAGACAACGCTCCTTTACTTGCCAGTAATGCTCCTCTCTTCTCAACGCTTTATGGAGGGCTTTTTTCAAATCGAGCTCAACAGCAAGCAACTCTGGGGTGATCGTGGCGCTCTCCATTAGCAGCTGGTGGTTGCCTAGATCCCTTTGAGCTTATTTCCTTTCATCGATGGGGGAGGGTAGGAGCTTAGCCCAGCTTTTAAGGACTTCTTTGAGCCTTCTCAACTTTTCTTCCCAAATGAAGAAGGGTGACCCAGAAACTGAATTTTGCCAGGTTTCCAAGACCAGATCGTAGAAGCCATCCATAGAGACCCAGAGGGGGCTGAATCTAAATGGGATAGGGCCCAGTTTTTCTCCCGAAGACAAGGAAAGGGATATTGGCTTGTGGTCTGAGGTGCAGGCCTGGAGAATTTCAGAAGTTGCGAAGAGTCCAAGAGTAAGGAAGGAAGTATGGACAAGGAAACGATCTAGCCGGGCAGCAATGTGCCCTGGTCCCACTCTTTTATTAGTCCAGGTGAACTTTCCCTTGCTGGGTTTTATATCCTCTAGATCCCATTCCATAATGATGTCTTCAACCCACTCCCGATCCGGGTCTCTTACCGGAGAGCCTCCTTTTTTTCCAAAAGGGCAAGAGTTAAATTCATATCACCAACAAGAACGATATTGTCGTGCCGGTTAGTGGACATGAAGGAATTCAGCGAGTCCCAACACTCTCTTTTTTTCGATAGAAGAACAGGGGCGTAGATGTTGAAGAGGCTAATATGATGCCCTGTGTCTCGATGCTGCAGCTTCGTGAAGAGCCAGTGGGTAGTGCTATGGTCCTCTAGCGGGTCAAGATTTGTGGAGTTCCAGAAGGTGGCTAGACCTCCTGAGGCTCCCCTAGCACTGACTGCTCTACCATCTCCTTTTTTCCAAAATTTTTTATTGGCCTAGATGGTCTCAGGATCCTCCATCTTCGTCTCCTGGATCAGAAGTATCTCCGGGGAGTTCATTCTTACTAAGTCTTTCATTGCTTCTTCTTTGGCCTTGCTTCCCATACCTCTGCAATTCCAGAAGACGAACTGCATTAAGATCCGTAGGGGGGGGGGGTGGCTCCTTTAGAAGCCCTGCCTTTCTTTGAAGATCTGGTTTCCATCATGTCCGGAATGGTTTGCTGGACCCCTGCAGTCACGTCCCTGTATGATTTCTCCTCCTTTTTTTTCCGTTTTGGTTTCCTTCCTCTTGGATTCTTTTCAGGGGTTCCAATCGAGCTGCTGGTCTCAGTAGCCCCCTCATCTGAATCAGCCCCGGGATCTGAGCCTATGGAGATGTGCTCATCATCCGATTTCTGGGATTCTTTTGCTGGATCGCTATTTTCCTTCGCCGAAGTTTTTGAGGGAGACGTGGGTTGTGAAGCTATCTCAGTGGTTTCTTTCGCCAGTTCCTTTGATGTTGTTGTTCCTTCTTTCAATGGTTCCTTCAGATGTCTTGGATTCACCGAGGGTTGATCCTTCGCTTGAACAGCTCTGGGGTCTTTTGGTTTTGGGACTGCTTTGCTTTTCTTGACCTTTTTCCAGCCTTCAGCTTCTTCCTTCTCTGGGGTTTGGATCTTCGGACAGTTTCTTTGAAAGTCCCCATGTTCTTGGTAGACTCTGCATTTAAATGGGAGATGTTCGTAGTCCACTTTCTGGTAATGAGTCTAGGTGCCCACCGTTAGCTTCACAGCTTCCAGGAGCCCTGCCTCAATATCCACTTCAACACATATTCTTGCACAGTTGTAAATGGACTTATTGTCCGCCTTGTCAACAAACTTCCCTATTCCATTTCCTATCATTTGCAGCGATTCGAAGTTCCAGCAGTGGACCGGTAGGTTGGGGATCCTGACCCATACCGGCACCTCCTTGGGCAGATCTACCGTGGGATCAAAATCCGGCGTCCATCAGTTCAGATACAGCCCCTGGGTTCCCATAAAGTATGGACCGTTTCTGAAGATGAGGTCCTTATCCTCCTTGTTAATAAATTCGAAGAGGAAGTAGCCGCTGCTAAGGGGTAAGCAGGTGACACCTTGCTTGAGATGCGGCTTCCAGTTCCTTTGGATCCAATCGTCTGTGGTTTTTGCCGAGGGCCAGAGCCCCATGAACTGACCTACCAATCCTCTCTCAGACAAAGCAAGGGCAATCTTAACCGATGTCGTCTCTGGCAAAGCGATTTCAGGGATTTCCTCAAGCTTTTTGATGAATTTCAGCACCGAGAAGGGGGCTTTCCTCTTGCCTCCACTGGCTACCAGCCTCCTAAAAGCATCCATCTCTGCTGTTGGGGGGGGAGGGGGGTCCCTGCCCCCTGGGGTGGCCATTGCTGCAACCTGAAAACCCTAGAACGCCTCTATCTCGCGCGCGCCCAGCCTGGCGCGATCAGCTCAACTAGTTCCCATATATGTATTAATGTTATAAGGATCAAAAGATTATTAATTTAAATAAAAATGCATGATATTTACCTTTAAAATATATTAATTTAAAGTGCAACATAAATTTACATACCACAAAAATGTGTTAACTTGGGAACGTCATGAATTTTCCATGCAAGTATTCCATGGAACTAGAATTGTTTCTGCCCTATTGGTCTAGAGATGTCATACATAGTGATTCCAACCCATAAATTCAATAGCTCATCAATAAGAGGCTCAATATATACATTCATATCTTTAACTTGGTACTTAACTAATTTATTCAACAATATACGATACTATTTAGTTATGTTTCCCAATATATAAAAGGTGTTCTCATGCAACAATGAAACAAAGAAATGAAATAATATAATTAGTTTCAAAAAACTACTTGGAATAATCATTGCCAACATTGTGTGCTCTATCTTTATCGACATCCAAGGAGGAAGGTTATTGTTTATGACGAAAACATGCCACACTGCGTAAGTAGAACGAAGCTTTCCAAATGGATTGAAACCACCGGCTGCCAATAAAAGTCTAACATTACGAGGTTCATTTTTAAAAATTGGCCATTTTTCTTTGCTCTTCTTCAATGCAGAACCATTTGTAGGCATGCGAAGAACACCATCTTCACTTCTGCTCTTTGTGTGGTAATCCATAAACTGTGCTATACTTTGGCACCTGAATAGTCGTTGGAAACATGGAATTATGGGAATATAAGGAAGAACTTTGCGAGGCACCTTTTTTGTTACTTGATTAGTTCGATATCTACTAATTTCACATTGTGGGCATTTGTTTTATGATGCATTTTGTCCATAATATATAATATGATCATTAGGACATGCATCAATAGCTTGATAGTCCATTCCAATTTCTTTCATAATCAAGAATACCTCTCGACATGTGCATGGTAAATTATTTGATGGTGGTAATAGAAATTCACCCAACAGTCTGTAACATTGACAAAAAATATGAAATGTAAACAATATAAATCATAAATATTGCTTATCACTAATTTATGAATTAATTAACACTAAAAATAGAGGAAAATAGTGAACTTTTCAATATGCCATGTGAATATGCAATTTATACATTACATACCTTAGGATCTGTGTGAAACAAGCGTTTGACAAACCATTCAAAACTTTCAAGTTCACCAACAACATTATAGTAGATAGAATATTTTTTGTTGAGGCTTCATAAAGAGGTTCTTGGAACTTTTCAAGTAGAGGAACATCATGAATATCATGGAGGTTGTCCTCATCCAATGGATCAAATGTGTCTTGGATCAATCTATTTATCTCATCTTTGTCATTTGTATCAATAACATCATCTTCATCCATAGGATCATTAAGAACTTCATATTCAATATTATGATATCCATGTTCATCACCTTGCAAATTAGAATTTCTACTATAATTATGTGGCAAATAGCTCTCCGACGGTTGACATTTAGGGGGCATTGTATTTATAATTACAAACAATGTAATAACATTAGTGTATAATATACAACACATAAATTTTAAATGATAAAACATTTTGTGAATACATGAACAATACTATTACAATAAGTACATTATCTAATGAATAACGTCTTACCAAGGGACGATATTCAGACCCCCTTCAACATGCCCCTTCTCCTTACAATTTTTCTCAGCACTTGTTCTTAAAATTATTCTTGTTCACAAACCCCTGCAATCATTGCAAGGGAAATAAGACTTTCCATCTCCCTTCGCCTTCAATGCTGCCTTAAACTCAACATACCTCTTATTATTTTCTTCCCAAGTATATTTCTTTGACATTCTAATAGCATATAAGAACCAAACAAACTCAATCAATGTATAAGTAAATTAAATAGAGTATATATATATATATATATTAAAGGAGATAGAATTTTAAAGGACGTGACATGAAAAGTGACAAATATAATTAGTAAATCCAAGTTGACTTTACTTCGACATGTTACATATCACAAACAATACCTCTCCTTTCCAAATTATTAAGGAATAAGTTAGTTTGGGGGTCTATTCTTACCACCAACAACTATATTTTCAATATTTACTGATAAAATTTAAATCCCCCCCAACAGTTATGTTCTCCCCCCCAACGGTTATGTTCTCCCAAGTTAGGAACCATGATTTCTCACAAGCACATGGGATCACAATGCTTAAACAATTTTTCACATAGGATATTACCACTTGCTAGTTTACCCATCTATAAATAAGAAACTAAACAAATAAAACATTTTAAAAGCAACGATCTTGTTTCCCTATTTAGTTCATATTCACCTTTTTTTAATAAAAAAATGATTAAGAGACAAATCCCGATGACATTATATTTACTCATTCGAAAAATATTACTTCACTTAAGGAGACAAAGAATTTAAAAATACTAACCTGGAAACCAAAGGAGATCATGCAAAAATTCGATGTGTTAAACTAGTACCAAACTCTTGCACTCACAGATCAAACAATAAGTAGAAAAATTGTTGCAACTATAGCAAAACATTTGATGAAATATGTCTTAAGAACATGTGTTTATAGATCAATGATCATGTGAGTTACAATGAAAATGCACAGTGAACAAATTTCAACAATAACAAAAAGTCAATGACTATTGATTTCCAAATGTTTAGAGATCTGTCACTAGAGCGATGAATGTGTGTCTTCGTCGCAATAGAGATCAAAATTTGTCGTTATAGCGACAAACATTCATGTATGTCGCAATAACGACGATAATCGGGGTCCAGAGGAATTTCTGTTCAAAATATTTATCAATTTATCCACGAAAATAACCATTTTAACTTATTCATGGAAATATTTCATGGAACTTTTGATTCATATGTACTAGTGACTGATGCAAGCTAAAATAGACCTCCCTTATGTCCCCATATTTATTATGGACCTATCCAGCCAATCCATGTATGCACATACTCCTCTGATGGATGGTCCATAAAAAGTGTACACATTTTCCTCCTTCATGACTAAGTCTCTATCCCATAGAGGCATCTCATGATCCTCCTAATGCAAAACAAGTACTTGGTCAACATTCTCCATGTCAACTCTCTCCTTGAGTATCTGAAAATCTGAATGCTCTTCATGTTCAACTCTCACATAAGGCTCCTCCATCGATCCATGAAAGCAATCAACCACATGCAATTGGTTTTATGAAGTGTAGGAGGAAGAGTGTATTCTTTCCACGTCCCTACGAAGCTCTCCAACCTGTATTTCTAATTTTTTAAGTGCCCCTTCAGTGCTCTTCAAATAATCATGTGTGATCTCTAGCTAATGAGTGAGCCTATCAACTTCATCATCTTCTTCCTGTAGTTCACTATGGTACATATCAACAAGCGTAAGAAGATAGTCTCTATCGAAAAACAAGTGTAGTGATACAGAGGGGTATAGGTTCCCACCCATCTATTCCACTGGCTAAAAATAATCCTTCATGTTGGCAATTTTCTTGTAATTTTCTACGGTTTTTTCAGGTCCCAAACTTCCAGGGCCATTTTGAGGCCCTAAATGACATTTTTTGGTGATTTGGGGGGCCATATGGATATCTTTGTCATTCAAGTAGCCCCAGTAGAAAGTTGTAAATACCGAATAGACCTTTCCAATGGGCTATTGAGCGCCCCAAACGGAGATCATATGCAAAATTTATGACCTCTAGAAGTTAACTATTCAACTAACCACCTTGGGGCCACAAACTTTATGGAGATTCATCTCCTAGGGTTATGTTTAGGGTTTTATTCCTCTCCATGGATTTATGATAAAAGGCCCTTCAGCCTCCTTTTGTATTCAGGTTGCCACGAGCGAGCATAGCCACCACTTCTCTTCCTAGAGATAAAGCTACCACCATTCTAGTTGTTTTGCTTTACAGTTTGTTCTGTCTCATTCATTTAATAAAATATGAGTTTACTATATCACTGTGTTTATTACCATATATTTGTGTATGTGAATATACATATGCTCTTTCATTTCATTCTCACATAAATCTTGATCAATGGTATCATAGATTTCTGGTCTTGTGGTTTCTCAGTGCATGTACTCAACGAGATCTGAATACCGAGAGTTGGGTCTCGAATTAGTTGAGCTTGGGGAAAATACCTCTTGTCGTCCCAAGTAGCCTCACATGGCAGGAGAAGAAAAGAGAGATGATGGAGTAGGATATCCTATTAAGTTGTTTCTTGAGGAAGTCCTCGTGCAACAGAGGAACGAGATGATGGATAAATTCGCCCAAATCCTTCAAAGAATGCCGACAGCGGCGAATGCACCTTCCACGAGAAGTCATTTCGGGGGTGCGAATCCCTTCAAACTTTGACATCTCCTTATTTGAAGGAAATATAGATGCATATTCTTTGGGAAAATGGTTGAGTCTGTTAGAGGGTTACTTCTCTGTTCAAAAGTTTTTCCGACAATGAAAATATCACCTTCGCGCTCCTTAAGTCCCTCCCCCATATCAAATACTGGTGGGATGGGTACTTCGAGAGGCATGCGAGGGATGAATCTGAGATATCCAATACATTACCCACTTGGGCATCTTTTGTTGATGCTGTCAAGGAGGAATTCTTCCCTGTTGGAAACTGTACTGACCAATAAACCTGGTGGATGACATTGCACTAGGGAAGAGACCAAATGGTGCTGGAGTATACCAATATATTCCATACCCTATGCTAAAATTTGGGTATTATAGACTCTGAACAAAACTTGTTTTCAAAGTACCGAAATGTCCTGCATAGGTACATTAAGTCGAAGATGCATTTCTTGGACATATCCTCACTGGGAGGAGCTTATCGATATGTCATCAAGATCGAGAATTTTTTTAAGAAAAAGAATAAACGAGATTTTGGGTCTGCAAATAAACAACAGAAGCCAGGAAAAAGTGGCCCTAATTCAAAAAACCCAAATGACAGAGAAAGGTTGGCCAAAGTACTGAAAACCAGTCCAAGCTGCAAGCAACGAAGGGTAATGGGAAATATAAAAAGGACATGCACAAGTGGTCTGAGTTCCAGAAAATCCCTTGGCACAACACTAATGAATGCTGCTCAAAATAATTATTGTTGGATGACACAAAATTCCCAGATCTAGACTCTGACTCGGACATTGATTGTAGAGAAAGAAAGGGGCGAGTAGATCATTGGTGTAGAACCTAATGTCACCATAGCCATCGCAAAGATCCCTAGAAGAGTCATATGAGCCAGAGGAAGAGGAGCACTTCTTCCATTCACAACTATGGGTGCAAGGGACTTAGATACATTTCATTATTAACAATTGTAGTTAGAAGAACCTCAACTCGATCGAGGTCATCAAAAGATTGAAGCTTCATACGGTTCCACATCCTGAACACTATAACATTGGTTTACTGAGCCATGGACGAGACATATGCGTCAGTCAATAGTGTCACCTTTCCTATGACATCAAGACCTTCAAAGATGAGGTAATGTGTGATGTTACCCCTCTTGAAATTTGTAATGTTCTTTTAGGAAAACTATATATGTTGAAACGTCATGTTGTGTATGAGTCTAGACCTCGTAATGTCATTATTAGTTTGGGAAAGAAACTCTACAGGATACCAGAGAAATTTTTTGCTACTACAGTGTCTCTCATCACAGCGAAGCAGTACAGGAAGGTAATCTCCCAGATAGGGAAATTTATATTCTTCATGGTTTGTTACGAGGGTGAATGAAAGATCACAACAACGTCCACCACCTCCACATGGAACCCCTCTATGCAACAAAAACATGTGCACAAGATTGTGGAAGAATACAAAGACATCTTCACCACACCTGTCAGGGTTCTAGTACATTGTCAGGTCAATCATTCCATTGATTTGATCCTTGGTGTGCCTTTACCTAATGGGCCAATATACAGGCATTCCCTCATGGAGAATGAATAAATCAAATGCCAGATTCAAGAGTTAATCCAAAAGGGGCACATTCAACCCAACTCCTCACCTCGTGGGAGCCCAATTGTGTTGGTACAAAAGAAATATGGGACATGGAGACTCTGTATTAACTATAGAGCTCTAAACAAGATCGTAGTATGGAATCGGTATCCCATTCCTCAGATCGACGACCTCCTCGACCAACTCAAGGGGGCAAGTATTTCAGCAAGAATGACCTAAAGTTTGGCTATAATCAAGTTCCAATTGAGCAGATCGATGTTTGGAAGACCGCCTTCAAATATTAGGAATGCCTTTTTGAGTGGTTGGTCAAGCCTTTCAGCTTCACTAATGCTCCAAAAACCTTCATGAGGATGATGGATGACATTCTATGACTATTCACCAAATCCTTTGTGGTCGTATATCTATATGATATCCTCGTCTACCGTAGAACATGGCCAGAACATTTGTAGCATATCCACCAGGTCCTCAGGACCCCGCGACAACACAAGTTATATGCCAATATAGAGAAGTGCTCATTTGACATGGAAAGGGTTCATTATATGGGATACATTGTGGATGAACACGATGTTCATGTACATCCAACCAAGGTCAAATACATTCACGATTGGTCAACCCCGAGACTCTTACAGAGCTTCGCAAGCCTTGCAAAATTCTATCGCAGATTTGTGTTGGGATTCTCTAACATTGCTTGATCCATTAGCCAGGTGACCAAAGGCGAATATAAGGCTAAGTTCATCTGGTCCAATCCAAAACAACACACATTTGAGGGTTTGAAGCAACGCTTATGTTCGGTGCCTGTCCTTACCTTACCAGATCTGCAACAACCCTTTGAGATCGAGACGGATGCTTTGGACTACATTGTTGGTTTGGTCCTCACTAAACATGGCCATCCAATGGCATATCACAGTGAGACACTTGCAGATACAGTCCATAAGTATCCCACCTATGACAAGGAAATGTACTCCATTGTCCAAACCTATTGCCTATGGAATCATTACATCATTGGAAAATAAACACTCATCCACACTTATCACACGCCCTCGCAGTTCATGAAAACCCAATGAAAGTTACAGAATAATCACCACCAGAAGTGGTCCACTTACTTACAGCAGTTCCACTTGAACATTAAATGTAAGAAGGGAAGCACCAATCAAGTCGTTGATTGCCTCAGTCGACCTTCGGTAGAAAAATTAATTACGGTGCTCAACTCTTGCGACCATGAGACCTTTGGGTGGCATAAAATATATGACAATGATATTGACTTCACTCCCATCTATCAATCCTTGTGTGTAGGTACACCAGTGGAATACTTTCATCTTTAGGAAGGATTTCTATGCCACCTGGGCCATCTCCGTGTTCCTTCAAGCGAGCATGCGAAGATGATTTGGGAAGCACATTATAGTCGGGTGGCAGGGAACTTTGGCATTTAGAAGATAGTGGCAGTCTTGCAGAAGTATTATTATTGGTCCAAACTTCGACAAGATGTCAGTCGATATATCAGATCTTGCATTGCCTATGCCATCGTGAAACAAGCCATAAAAAATAAAGGGTTGTACGCACCACTACCCAGTCCGAATGGGTCGTGGGAATCAATATCCATGGTTTACATGTCAGGAATACCTTCAACTAAGCATGGTAATGAATGTGTGTTTGTGGTTGTAGATCTCTTCTCTAGAATGGCCATTCTGGTAGCTTGAAAGAAGAGCATCTCTGCCAAATCCACCTCTAAGCTCTTCTTTGAGCATGTTTGGGTTCATTTTGGGATGTGACAAACTATCATTTTAGATCGGGACAACAGGTTCCTGAGCACTTTCTAATCTAGTCTATGGTCATTGATGGATACCAAGCTCACCAAATCGACTACCTTCCACCCCCAAACTGATGGAAAAACAAAGGTAGTCAACCGAATGATTGTGCATATTCTGATAATGTATAATTCTAAACATCCTCGTACATGGGATGATAGCCTTCCTTATGTTTAGCATATCTATAATAGAGCTCTTCATAGCTCTATTGGTCACAAGCCTTTCCAGGTGTGCCTGGGTTTCCAACACTAACCCCAATTGATGTAGCTTTGCCCCTTGCATCTACACAGGAGGAATCTTCCCATGCTCAGGCTGAGGCTGATAAGACCACCATATTTGTTGAACGAATCTAGCACATTCGCCAACAGGTCTATGACAGTCTGAGGCTGATAAGGCCACCATATTTGTTGAATGAATCTAGCACATTCGCCAACAAGTCTATGACATTTTGGAAAAAGGCCATTACTAAATACAAGCAACAACATGACCAACGCCGGGTTCCACACAAGTTCTAGGTTGGGGATAAGGTTTAGTTGCATTTGTATATAGAGAGGCTCAGAGGACCCCATCGCAAGATTCATCCACTTCGATATGGGCCATACACCATCACCAAGTAAGTTGGTAACAGTGCCTTCAAATTAAGCATTCCTCCATTCCTTGGCTTGCACCCAGTATTCAATGTGGAGCTCCTTCGAACATATTTTGCACCACTGTTGGACCACTGAGTGTGTGCAAGCATAAATGTACCAATTAACTGATCGTAAAATTTTCATATATCGGACATACAAAAACCTTTTTGAAACAAAAATTGTTTCCTACAGGAAATGACACCTCCGAAGCAATGGAATAGGTATAATAACCCAAAAACACTCATAAATTTCTGAACCATAAGATGAATTTCGACCCCCTTAACACCGGTACAAGATTTAAAACACCCACTACTATAGAGCTTCCAAAGACACCCCAAATGATTTCAAACACACTCCAATTGATCCAAATGGAGTATTGAAATAAATTTAAGGATATTATGAAATATTTACATATATGACATTAATATTATTCCATCACATTTACAAATCTACTCATGGACTAACCATTAACTCATAGATCAACCTGTGCTTGCATATTGAACAACATATGGGGAAAAGAACTGATGTTTTTATTATAAATGACACATTATCAGAGATTAAATAAATGGATTCTACAAAACCTCAAAATACAAATAAATATCTGATATAAAGAGAATAGAGATGGATGATACACAACCATATAGAAAAGAGGGAGAGTTACTATTCCAAATGAGTGATTTCCTTCCATTGTTGCACCTTCCATAAGCAATATTTTGACTCCAACTTTAAAATATGTTACCTATAGTTCTCCCTCCATTGAATATGAGTATTATACATCCATTAGAAAAACCTTCATGATATTTGGACAACCACAAGTGCGCCCTCCTCAAGAAAAATCCACCACAAAACATTGCGGTCCCGGATACACCACAAATCACACTTCTACTGAATGGAACTCAAACATACTGACATGAATTTGAATCCACTACTATAGATGAACATAAAAACCTGAAATAAATATCTATAGAGAAATATGAAAGTGATTTCTCCTCTCAATCAATTTCCATGAAGCACAATGAAGAGATTCAGATGATCTTCTCCTCTCTACTAGCTAGGGTGGAATCTTTCACCACCGAAACTAGTTCCCAATTGCAAGGGAAACATCTCCCAAGATTGAAAATCCACAAGATATATCCTATTCAAAATAAATATGTCCAAATTCCCTTTCCCAATAGGACTACATCCTTTTTATAGACTCCATTGATCCCTTTCCCTCTCATTCTAGAATTCTCTCATAAAATATTAATTAATGATATTTTCACGAGATAATGATTATTTGGGACCTTAACTCACTCTCTAATGTGTTTTTGACCAAATAATACTTTACCTTCCTTGGAAATACGAATTAGATAGTTTTGGATTGATTTGAGGGAGTTACAACTCATGTGGGCCCACTTACCACCTCATGCGCCCTCCTTGGGGAGTTACACTTCTATAGTGCGCCTTCATTAGCTATTTTTAGGACCTGCTACTTGTCATAAACTATCATAGGTTATCATAGATCCATTTTCCTTGATTCTAGGAGACTCTCCCTCATTTGGTGGGACACTTCACTTAACTTCTTCCACCACTAATGCCCCCTCCTAGTTATTTTCAGCATAGCTCCTTATTCATGAGATTCCTTGGGAGTTACTACTCCACTAGCACACCCTTATTGTCCACATTGGCTTACAAATTTACATCACACTTTATACATTTATGGCCCACATCACCCCCCCTTAATAATTTTCCATGAACCTTACAAGGTGACTTAGCCATTGCCTCCCTAGTCTAATGGAGTGGTCCATATCCAAATATTGGGACATTACATGAATGTATATAAATGTGAAAGCCTAGTTTAAATGCACATATATGGTCTTAAGCTAGACCATTCCAGTGGAGGAGAAGTGGGTTAGCACATAAGAAATTGACTTGTCCATTAAGGGTCAACTTGAGCATAGTGACTAATGTCCAATTGCAATTACACCAAGCACCATTGACTTCTTTTTCATGTTCCCTATTGTTGATTACTTCATCACAATGTTGGTTCTCAGCAAGGGCATCACTACCATGCTGAGAATATTCATGTGACCAGGTGCTCATAATAGGCGACATTATTGTGGGTAACTAAGAAGGAGGAGTTAAGATGGTCTATACTTGGAAGAGGGGCACTGCAACACCTATGGCCATGGTGAGGATTCAATCCATTTCATATTCAATTTGATTGTTTTTGTGAAATAACAAATTAAACGATGAAGAATTCATTTAGTTGTTATTGTTTTAATTACCATCATTTCATAAAGCAAAATGAGAACCCTTGAGGATTATGATATCTGGGATGCATGCCTTTGGTAAATGGATGCAATGTGAACTTACTGTGAAAAAGGTATGTTCTGATTTCCCTTTGCGTTGAAACTTTGATTCTTACTTCTTATGTGCTTTTTATGAATTCCATTGTTTGGTTTACCTAAGGCCCATCGGACATTCCACAAGGCAAACCACAATCCTTTCTTTCTTCATTGTTGCAGTTCCGTAAAAAATCAAATATATTTTGAGCAAGTACCTAAAGCTACATGGGATAGTCACATGACTATGATGAAGACTTGGAAACCACTCTATCAATATCATGACTCGACAACTTCTCCTTGGTTGCGCTATAGTTGACACTCAAATTCTCTTTTGTTGTGATTTTTCATAAATCCGTCAAATAAAAATTATTAAAATAATGAAATATGTTACTTAAATGGCAATTTCATCCATCTAAATTGATTGGAAACCTCATGATACCTTAACATCACACTTCACAAATTTTTTTTGAGAAAAAAACGATCTAGCGTGAGGAGCACACGAGGATTTGGAGCGACCAGGAGCGCAGCAAGACGGCCATGGCCGCCCTTGGGGGTGGGGATACGGACCCTCCCCCTCCGATCTCTGATGAGGACGCATTCAGGAGGCTGATTGCCAATGGAGGAAAATGCAAAGCCCCCCCTCTGTCCCAAAATTCATAAAAAAGCTTGAAGAAATCCCAGAAATCGCTTTGTTGGAGACACAGTCGGTAAAAATAGCCCTGGCTCTCTCCAAGAGAGGACTGGTTGGCTAGTTCATGGGGCTCTGGCCCTCAGCAAAAACAACAGATGATTGGATCCAAAGAAACTGGAAGCCCCATCTCAAAAAAGGAGTCACCTGTTACCCATTAAGCTGTGGCTTCTTTCTCTTTGAGTTTATAAATAAGGAAGATAAAGATCTCATATTCAGAAATGGGCCATATTTTATGGGTACCCAGGGGCTGTATCTGAATCGATGGACCCCAGATTTCGACCCCACGGTGGAACTGCCCAAGGAGGTACCTGTATGGGTCAGGTTGCCCAATCTGCCGGTTCACTGCTGGAACTACGAAGCGCTTCAGAAGATAGGGAATGGATAGGTAAATTCGTTGATAAAGCAGACAATAAGTCCATAGACAACTGTGCCAGAATATGTGTTGAAGTAGACCTGGAGGCAGGCCTCCCGGAGGCTGTGAAGATATCTCTTGGATCCTGGTCCCACTACCAGAAAGTTGACTATGAACACCTCCCCTTCAAATGCAGAACCTGTCAAGAGCATGGACATTTCCAGAGAAACTGCCCAAAGAATCAAATATCTGAAAAGGATGATGCTGAAGGTTGGCAAAGGGTTAAGAAAGCCAAAGCAGTCCCTAAAAGGAATGGGCAGGTGAATCATCCATCAGCTCCAAATCCAAGCCCACCAAAGGAGCCAATGAAATAAACTGCAGGACATTCAAAGGAACATGGTAAAGACCCCATCGATATAACCTCTTAGTCCCCGACCCCCTCAGGAAGTCTAAGGCCTGTCAATGGAACGCATCATGCAAAAGACCCTACAAACTCGGACGAGGAACATATCTCTGTGGGCACCGAAACTGGAGCGAATTTAGATGGGGAGGCTACAGAGACCAGTAGCTCAGTGGGAACCCCTGAGAAGGTCCCAAGAGGAAGGAAGCCAGAGAGAAAAAAAAAGGGAGGAGAAATCATATAGGGACGTAACAGCAGGGCTTCAGCAAACCATTCCAGATATGATGGAAACAAGATCTACAAAAAAAGGTAAGGCTTCGAAAGGAGCCACTCCCCCCCCCACCGGTTCGTAAATGCAATACGTCTCCTGGAATTGCAGAGGGATGGGAAGTAAGTTCAAAGAAGAAGCAGTCAAAGATCTAGTAAGAATGACTTCCCCAGATGTATTTCTGATCCAGGAGACGAAAATGGAGGAGCCTGAGACCATCCAGGCTAGCAAAAACTTTTGGAAAAAAGGAGAAGGTAGAGCCGTAAGCGCTAGGGGAGATTCAGGAGGGATAGCCACCTTCTAGAACTCCTCATCGCTCGCTCTCCTTGATGAATACTGCACCACCCACTGGATGTTTACGAAACTGTTGGATAAATATTTGGGACATAAGGTAAGCCTTGTCAATATCTATGCCCCGGCTCTTCTAGGGGCAAAAAAAGAATGCTGGGAAACGCTAAACTCTTTCCTAGCATCTAATAATCATGAGAATCTTGTCCTCGCCGGTGACATGAATGTCACTCTCGCCCTCTGGGAAAAGAAAGGAGGCTCTCCTGTAAGAGACCCGGCAAGGGAATGGGTAGAAGATATCATGCTGGACTGGGACCTGGAGGATATAAAACCCAGTAAAGGCAAATTTACCTGGTCCAATAAAAGAGTGGGACCGGGGCACATTTCAGTGCGTCTGGATCGGTTCCTAGTTCACTCCTCTTTCCTGACACTAGGCCTCTTCGCTTCCTCCGAAATTATTCAAGCATGCACATCAGACCACAAGCCCATCTCGCTCACTCTGTCCATAGGAGATAAGTTGGGCTTGATCCCATTCCGGTTCAGCCCCCTATGGGTCTCAATGGAGGGATTCGACGATTTGGTTTCAGCGTCCTGGTAGAAAAATGTTTCAGGCTCTCCTTTCTTCATTTGGGAAGAAAAGATGAGAAGACTCAAAGCTGATCTTAAACATTAGGCAAAGAATCTGTCTTCCCCCATCCGAGAAAGGAAAAAAGATTAAAGGGCACTTGGAAATCATCAGTTACAAATGCAGTCTGCACCGGTCACGCTGGATCTGCTGAACGCTGAGATAGAATTGTAAAAGGAGCTTCACAAATCCCTGAGAAGAGAGGAAGAATACTGGAGAGTAAAATCACGAAGTATCTGGCTCCAAGCCGGTGATAAAAACACATATTTCTTTCATAAACAAGCAGAATGCCGTAAGAATCACAATACTATCAGAGAGTTCCATTCCCAGGGGCAAACCTTCAATAAATTTGATGAGATAAAACAGGCAGCTCACTCGTTCTATAAAAATATGTACACCGAAGAGATGGAGGTCCCTCCAAGGCTGGATCACTATCCGCTCTCTGCTGTCCCCATGCTCGTAAATGAAGAAGACAATAGAATGATGACGGCCCCTATAATCTTTGAGGAGATCAGCAATGCACTCCATGGGATGAACCCTGACAAAGCTCCCGGGCCTGACGGATTCTCGACCAGATTCTTCATAGCCTGCTGGGATATTATCCAAAAAGATGTGGTCAAAATGGTGAGAAAATCCCAGAAATGCAAGAAAATAGGAGGGAGCACCAAATCCTCTTTTCTAGCATTAATTCCCAAAGAGAAAGGGGCCCAAAACTTCTCCAGATTTCGCCCAATCTCGCTCTGCAATACTGGGTACAAAATCATCACCAAAGTCATAGCAAACAGAATAAAAAAAATTCTTCCCAGGATCATTCTGGAGAACCAGGGTGGCTTCATTCAGGGCAGACAAATTCAAGACAACATTAAACTGGTGTAAGAAGCAATCCACTCGAGCTGCCAAAGAAAGGAGAAAGGTATGATATTCAAACTGGATCTTTCTAACGCCTTTGATAGAGTCCGGTTAAAATTCCTTTTTGCTATAATGCACAAGATGGGGTTTCACCCCCAGTTGATCAGCTGGATCAAAGCTTGTATTTCGGGGCCTTGGATCGCCCCACTGGTTAATGGAAGGCCTGCAGACTTCTTCCAAGCCTCTAGGGGGATGAGACAGGGCTGCCCTCTGTGCCCTTTGCTCTACGCCCTTCAAGCTTCGGTGCTCAGTTTCCAGCTAGACAAGAGTCTTCAGCAGCGTTTACTGATAGGTCTTTCGATTTCTCTGAGAACTAAGAGAATTAATCACGCCCAATTCGCTGATGATACTCTTCTCTTGGGCCATGCCTTTCTCTCCACTGCTAGATCTTTCAAGAGAGAGCTGGATGCCTATACTGAAATTTCAGGTAGCGAAATTAGCCTGAGGAAAAGCAAAATTTACGGTTGGAACTATCCTCCTAATGAAATGATTGACATATACAGGGTGCTGGAAATGGATGGAACCACCATGTGGGACTCCATCAAATATCTTGGAATTCCGCTAGTCAAAACATCCTCAAGAAATAGCCTTTGGATGCCACTGATGGACAAGCTTAAGGCCAGGATCATGGCCTGGGGAACCAACTGGCTAAACAAAGCGGGGAAGGTTATCCTAATAAACTCTGTTCTTACTTCCATGCCTATCTACCAAACATCTATCCTGCTAGCCCCGAAAGGAATTGTGAAAGACATTGATAAACTCTTGAGAAAATTTCTTTGGGAAGGGGGAAGGAGCGAAGGGAGGAAAATGCACCTAATCAGTTGGGATAAGGTCAAAACTCCAAAGATGGAAGGAGGGCTGCAAATCAGAGATGTGGCCACCCAAAATGTGGCCATGGGAGGAAAGATTATCTGGAAAATGATAAGTGGCAAAACCACTTGGAGCTCCAAATCTCTTTGGACCAAATACTTCTACGGACATAAAGAAAGATGCCTGGAACGACCCCCCCGTACCAAGAAAGGCTCCCCCATCGTCTCTCTTTGCCTGAAAGCCACTAATATGATATCCTCCAATCTCACCTGGATCCCGGGGAA
The DNA here is from genome assembly GCA_001517045.1 of Pseudotsuga menziesii. Classification (NCBI taxonomy): domain Eukaryota; kingdom Viridiplantae; phylum Streptophyta; class Pinopsida; order Pinales; family Pinaceae; genus Pseudotsuga; species Pseudotsuga menziesii. The sequence goes on along the minus strand of LPNX011206173.1, from coordinate 214,706 downwards.
TGGTAAAAAAATCAAGTTCTGGGACGACTCTTTGTTAGGACAACCCCCTTTATAGCACCGAGAGGGGATGGACAACATAAAAAACTGGCTTCACTCCAAAAGTAAAACCACCCTTTGGGACCTTTCAGTTTGGAATCCTGATGATACCTGGAATAATTGGGACCTGGGGGACTTCCCCCAAAACTTGGAAAATGAAGCGCGGTCCCTTTTGGACGCCCTTCAAGGTTCCACCCCCCTCTCGGCCAAAAAGAAGGATCATCTAGGTTGGGGCTCTTTGATTGGTCACTATTCAGCGGCTGCTGGTTATTCATCCTTGCTGTCTATCCCTTGGGCAGCCCCCAACCCCACTGTTTGGAGAAACCTCTGGAACCATCCCTCCCTCCCCAAAATTGATATTTTCTGCTGGTCTCTTCTGCATGATAGCATCCTCTCTTGGGACAATTTAAAAAAAAGAGGATGGGAAGGGCCTTCAAGATGCCCGTTATGTGCTAGCCATGCGGAATCCTCTGACCATCTTTTTCTTAAGTGCACCTTTGCTTTGGAGCTCTGGAATGTCATCCTTGGTCCACTGAACTTGGCCCTCCCTCCTTCTCTTTCATCGTTGTTTACCTATTGGCCTGAGATAGCCCCTTTCTCATTCTCCAAGCTGAAGCTCTTGAAACAGTGCTGGATGTGGGTTCCAAAAATCCTTTGCTGGAAGCTGTGGCTGGAACGAAACAACAGGATCTTTAGGGACACCGCGAGGACTCCGTACCAAGTAGCTCTTAAGGTGAAAGTGCTTCTGGGAGATCTGGTAGCCTCAAAATCCAATATCAACAATGAGGTAATTGCAGAAAAAGATGAATACAGCTGGTTTCATAACCTTGACTCTTCCCTCCTTACCAGAATCAAGAAAACTCTCAAGCATTATTCTCCCTAGGAAATAAGGCTAGAAGAACAAGAGTTCATAAAGTGGAGATCCTCGTTGGAGAAGCATGTCCTGCATGTGGATGGGGCCTCGAAAGGGAATCCCGGGTATTTGGGAAGTGGAGGTGTCTTACTTGACAACTCAGGGAAAACTGTCCTCAATTTTTCCTGGGGGCTGGGCCAGAATACCAACAACATAGCAGAAATATTAGCCCTCTGGCAAGGACTATCTCAGGCTAGAAGGCTCTCTATCAATAATTTGGTTGTCAATGGTGATTCCAGCATCATTATCCAAGCAATAAACCTGAAAAAGGCCCCTAAAAATATGGTTCTGGCCCACTACTACCGGAAGGTCTTAAACCACCTCAAAGATTTTGAAGAAATTAAGTTTTATCACGTCCTCAGAATCCTCAATCAAGCGGCAGATCATGAAGCAAATATAGGCACCTTCCTTAACAAGGGAGTTCTCCTCATCAACGGTATTGAGAACCATGACCCAATTCCTTAGCGTGATGAATGATTGGATTGAAAGAATCCCCTTGTATCCAGCAAATATTGAAAGGAAGGACGCCATAATGATCCCGTGCAGATTCGAGACTTTGGAGATTGGTCGACCTCATGGAAAAGGCAAAAATCATACTAAAAATCCCGCTAGCAAGAGGACAAATCCTACAGGTAGTCACATGGCTCTGTTCCTCAGTACCAGAGCTGCAAATTGGCACCAATCGCAGTCCACCAGGGAGAAAAGAATTCAGCTCAAGCATGATGAAGAAATCGGCGAGTATCTTAACTGTAGCAGGAGGAGAAGGCAGCCCGATCCTTTATTAGGATGGTCAAGTCTGCATTGTGCCCACAGATCCTTTATTGGCCGAGAAGGAAGCGCCCGCAAAGCTCCATTGTTCAAGGCTTAAGCCTGAAAGAAGATCGTGGTGTGCAAAATGGAGGCAAGCCCGTCCTCCCTTCAAATCGAGACTAGATTAGGACTGATCCAGCATGATCTGGATGAGATAAAGGAGGCTCTGAATCGGTTGGAGGTAAAGCAGACTAGAATGCAAAAGACTGAAACGACTCGTTGGGAGGCCATGACCCAGGAACTCAAGGAAATCCATGAAGAAATCTTTGATGATAATATGACTAACATGAAGGATATTGCCAATATCACTGGAGGGTTAAAGAATCGTATGGAAGATCTGGAAAAGAATGTTCAGGACCTGCTCAAGGAACAAGGCAAGTAGATGAAGATAGACTGCTGAGACAGGCCCATAGTCAAAGGCAGTTGAATCTTTCCTCTTGTATCAGTTTATATTTTGTTTGCGGCATTATGGAAATCTCTATCTATGTTTAGTTAAAACCAGGAATTTTGCAAAGGGAGCGACTATGCCCTGTGTTTCTAGCTTATTGTAGTAGTTGGACCAGAAAATGTTGTTGTAAGGCCGCTGGTAGCCGTTTAGCCAGAAGATAATACTAAAAGTCTCATAACCGTTGTTGTAAAAAAAAACCATCACACTTCACAATATTGTAGTTTATAATGGATGATATCATAAACTTAAATTACAATGATTTTTACAACCAAATTCTTGCCAAAAACACACTAAAGAGATAATAATTTCAATACCCCTGTCATATCTTGTAAACTAGTGAAAATTTAATACATCAATTGCCAAGATAAAATTATTGGTGTGGTTGAAGGGAAAACCAATGACAAAATTGTCATCACCCTTTTGTTTAAAACAAGAACTAGAAAAACTAAAAGAATAAGACAAAAAGTGGAGCGGGTTTCAAAGACTTGGAGTTTATAGTTGAAGTGAAAAAACAAGAAAAATGTTATTATCCATATGGATTTTCCCAATATTATTAATACATTGCACAAAAATAATTTGGTTTTTATTTCAACAAGTCTATCTCTTCCATTAATATCATATTTGGCCTTGTTATAAACTATATTAGATTTGATTTCATAATTGAAATAGGTGAAATATAAAATTTATATAGTTTTAATTTTTTAAATGAGAAGTGAACTCCCACTAGATCATTTGATTAAGGTGTGGGTTTCATTTGCAAGGTGACCTGTGTTGAATTCTCCTTAGGGGCGAGTTAATTGGGAGGAGACACCATGAAATCCAACCATGTTAAGGGTTGGTGTGGCTCAAGTTAGGTGCGATCCCTAGGTGAATTTGACGGCTTAGCCAATGGTTCAATGCATTGGCCCTAGGTGTGGGCATTCGAAAAAAATAAATAAATGAGAAAACATAAGTTACATATTCATAGTTGGATTTAGTTGCAGTTTGGTAAAAAATAGAGTCAGGGAAGAAAAAAACAGACAACCAAAAAATAATTTAGAAAAAGAAAATGTGACATTAGCTTTGGGGTGCACTCAAACATCACATAGTTTTTCTTGTTGAAAATAAAAGAACAAAACACAATGTCAAACAAATGACATGTTTGTTAAAAATAAATAACAAAATCAAAAGACGGTCAATGTTAGCATTAAGATTAAGAGTTGGGTTTTAACCTCTAAATGGGTTTTTATGGCTTTTTTTGGGGGTTCAACAAAGATTATAGGACCAAAACATTCTACTTGCCTTGTTGGTTAGTTGTTGCAACTCTCTAATTAGTGTTTTTCCCCTTCTATTAATTTTTTAGATTGTCGTGGGATTTGGCAAGGATCCCAATGACAACTATCTAATTACTACATTTTATAGCTTGTGGTGTGAAAAAGGTTACATAAGAGTGAAAACTTCCCACTTGGTCAGGGGAAAAGCCTTATAGGATGCAACAAGGCCTCAATATTCGGTGCCCCTTGTTGGTGGGTGAGTTCTCCAAGTGTTTGTTAGTGAAACATAACAAAATAAATAAAATTAAATCAAAATTAAATAAATAACAAAGGGCTAGGAATGCAAACTCCAACAACCAATAGATGCCAAATCGCTTATTGCATTTCCCAATGGTCAAGCATGTACAACACCTTGGAGATGTGAGATCCAAATGGAGGAAAAAAATCCATCTAAGGGAGGTCTATGTAGTCCACACTAGATTTCAAGTGGATTGAGGAACAAATGAGAAGAACACTTGCCCCTTAGAGGAAGGTGGCAAGGGGGCTTAGTGAATGCTAAACAAGAGGAAAATGGTGAGCTATGAGGGAGATCTAACACAATGCTAGCAGCATAACCTTGCTCAAATTTATTCTTATAGTAAGAATGACCATGGCTTCCTTTTATATGCAAAGATGTGTCCAAGAAATAACAAGATCCCAATGTGAACCCAAGGATCCATGATCTAGCTCCAAGGTAAATGAAGGAGGCCATTTAAGGCAACCAAGTGTGTGAAGAGCCAAAACTCGAATACTTGGAGGTAATGGAGACTTCATGAGACTTTAATGTGTTGTTGGTGCGTGATATCCCGCCATTTGTGTCAGTCACATGGATATCAAAGGGAAATCTGTGCTAGTTGCACGAGCGTTGAACTGATAACATGCGTTGTAGCACATATAAACAGACCATTGGTTGTGCGGTATTGCATTTTCATTGATTTTGGGAATTTTTGAACTCATGTTGCTTCTTGGTTCTTGTGAGGATGTCTTCAATGGGATACATGCTATATGTTGATGATGCTTTACCATGTAGATTAAAAAAATGATGCATGTGTGCGAGATTTAAGCATTAATAGATGCCCCCTGATGTATCAGGTTCGAATGGTATTGTAGAGCTGATAATGCATCATCGTTTCTTTTGTGTTATCTCTATTTCTATTGAAAGTGTTGGAAACATAGGTGGATGAATATACCCTTCATGAGGGGGAAGGTTGTTGTTGGAGCATTAACCAAAAAGTGTCATTTTTATACAAACGAGGTGGGCATTCCCATGCACGTGAAGATTTCCAAAAGGGATATAAAATGAAGAGACTGAGGGGTCTATCATAAACTGTTGAGGCATGTATGAAGGTTGCTTCAAACCATGTGAGAGTACATGAACCTGGAATGGATGTCATTGGTGCCGAAGAAGCAAAACTGCTGAAAATCCAATGAAGCCCATAGGGGGTGGGTGTCTGGAATATTGGTTAAGTCACTAAGGGGGGACGACAATGTACCAGAAGTGTTGCTACCATGATTTTCAAACATGAACACTACTACCTTTGAAATGAACGACTCACCTTGATGTGATAGATGTGTTGATCCCGAGCATAGGGGAGACCACTACATTAGGGAGCAATATGGGCTCTCCTTATGTAGGTCGAGGTGGTCCCTTATATTGATTGAAAGGGATCCCAAGGTATTTTTGTAACTTCTTCAACTCTCATAGTACAAGGATTTGTTGTCGATGAGAGATGAATATCTTGATAAGGGGAGTGTCTTATCCTATGAACCAAGATTACGTTGTAACTAATTATGAGACTGAATGACTTGACACAAGACTAGTTGATAAGCATGGAGATTACAACTTCCTTTGTTCGTTATAAACTTAGGGAGTAAATGATGATAAAATTATTCAAATTGTAGGGACAAAGTGTAATAGAGAGAGGCAAACTGCGGATGAAGGGCCTTGTTGGAGACACAATACTTAGAGAATGGGGACCGACAATATTTAGGATGGGGAGACTCAACTACATCGATTAAAAGGTGACCAGGGCAGTGATGCCAAAAGAATGAATGGGTTATAATGGTATTTAGTGTATTGGGGAACTGTTTGTACATAAAGAATAATTGGTGGGGTCCCCATGGTTTTGGCCATGTTGGGGGACCAATTTTGATGATGAGAAGGACTCACGTGAGTTTTGGTGAGTTGGGTACTCAATTTTGATGATGGATGGAGTTCCAATGGTTTTGAGTGATTCTAGGAACCATTTCCAAAATATGTGAGGGGTATTTTGTAAACACACGGATTGGTTCCCCATGAATCAATGGCATGCAGATTGTTCATGCAGGAATGAATAAATAGAATTGGTTTCTTCAGAGGGAGAGGGTCCCATTGGGGTCTACGTGGGGGTGATGATACGAAGAAGATTTATAGTGGGGTCAATGCTCATTGAGGTATGAGAAGTACATGATAAATCTCACTTGTAAACATGTGGCGAGAAATTTGGTTGGCATGAACTGCTATAAGTGGAGGAGTAAATGAACAAATATGAAATGATGGACTATGGGTGGGTTTTTTCAGAGGTGGGAAAAATTCCTCGAACTTATGGGGGGATCGACATCATGGGTTTCAAATAATGATGAGGTTTGCAATGGTACGAACACCCACGTGGGTGTGTGTGGTTCACCAAAATGACGTTGACGGCATGTCAAGACTAGAATTTTGATGACTTGGTGGGATGGAGTCTTGTTATTATAATGCAAAAATTATGGTAGGTATGCAGTTATCAGAGGAGAAATCATTGCTTGTATTCCAGTTCCAAGATAATACATGTGAGAAAACTCTTGCATAATTTTCAATAGGGTCGAAAAATCTCATTTTCCTGGAGTAATTCTGCATAGATGATGCACATACCCAAGTGTAGTAGAGGATACGACAAAGGTATTGACAATGCAAAAATAAAATATCTAAAATGTGGCACACCTGTGGGGTGCACTTGAAAAGTGATCGCCAGGTGGAACGTTCTAGATTGGGGAGAGGTTAGCATCATTTCATATTTCTCGTAGTGTTGGTCGTCATGGTGTGAATGGTTCATCAAACGGAGCTATGGTGTGGTCATAGAGAGGGTTTGAATATTTGGTCAAACTCTTATAAAATAGGAGTGGGGCCCACTTTTTAAAATCATTTGTACATTTTGTGACTTATGTGCTCCCTTGGACCCTATTGGAGATTCCGAGAGCATGGTTCAACTGTTTTAGGGTTCATTTGTATTTTCATTCGGGTATATTTAGGGTCAGGAGGACTAAATTTCTGGACGGTCAATTTTTAGCCACAAACCAACCGGGCAAGCTTTTGTTTTTTAGCACATTGGAGCGTAAGAAAAGGTCTTTATCTCATGTTGGTGTAGTGCGATATAATGGTTAATGGCCGCACAAAGTGCAAATTTTTGAGGTTTAGTTGCGTGGATGTCCCATGCAACTATATAATGGACAGTCACACAGGTACGCGTTCGAGGTTGTGAATCTTGCCCTTATTCCTACGTGTCTGTTCTTAACTCAGTCGCGCTGGAGTGCGATCGAAGTGCTTATGTCTCTCGCAACTCATATGTATAGGTAACATGATAGAATATGTACGAACACGATCTATTGTGGTCTAGTCACGCTATAGTGCAAGTTTATGCAAAAAGTTTGCGCGAGAGAGGGTTTGGGGATTTCTTCTAGTTTTTTCATGGTAACTAGATAAAATTGAGTTTAAACCTATTTGCTTATAGGTGTATAAGGATGTGGAGTGGCATAAGCGTATCTATGAGGATTTGGTCGATGAAATTTGGGGGGACTCGCGAGCCACAAAGGCATTGACTGGTGTAGGGCTCCTAATGTTTTTCAGGTGCCATTTCCTTAGATCGATAGATTATTTGCTACGGGAGTTCGTTCAGATGTGGGATCTATATCGGTCGATATTACACGTAGGAGGGGGAGACCTGAGTATTATGGATTGAGTATATACTTCTTGACAATATTGAGTCACCATTGGGTGCAAGAGTCGACTCATCCAACCATGGGTGGGGTTTGTACGATCCTTGGTTTGATCGACAGTATTGCAATGATGATCAATATTCCTTATACTCGGGTAGATTTTGGTGAGGCAAATCCATAGTTCATTAGTTCAAGCTCTAGATATGGTGGTACTGTTGAGGATACTTAAGGTGGCCTCTTGCCACATGATTACCAGAGGTCAGTTGTTACTGGCTGAGAGGGTCACAGGTGGTCAACAAATTTCTTGGGGACCCATGCTATGAGAGAGCATGAAGAAGGAGTTGAATGAGTTGCGCAAGGGAGGCAAGATGAGGACATTTCATCATAGGAGCGTCCTTTGTTCCTATTTCTTTGAGAGGTATCCCTCTCTAAGACCATTGGTGGTGGTACCGCAAAGGGGGCCTTGAGATCCTCATATGGTATACTGGGGGGATTTGATGCCTCGCTTTGGGGGTGGCGAGGTAGGAGTCTAGTGCACACCACACTTTATGGAGGTGTGGAATCAACGCATTGGATCGATAGAGGGGTACCTGTTATCACGAATCTTGTAGTTTCCCCATGAGGTGATCCTATTTAGGACGACAAAGGAAAGGCAACTAAAGTTGCGGCCTACTATATCCAATACTTATGAAAGAACTCGGATGTCACACCAGTCAAGGATACCGACATTTCAGACCTAGTGAAAATACAGAGCCGAGGGGGCGTCCCTCTGACCAAGAAACCCAAAAATAAGGAAAATGAATAGATAACCTAGGGAAACTTGGTGGAATATCTTAGTGGGATAGTTAATTACAACTTTAAACAATTACAAAAAGATTTCGAGTATCCAGGTGAAAAGCCCCAATTTTTCCTTAAGGTTTTATGCAGAAAAATGGGATCTAAGGAAAAATAGTGAAATTTAGTGAATTTCAATACTTAAACTGATTGCTAGATGTAAGATTGAGAAAATGAAAGTAAAACCAACAATACCCAGTTTGCGGTTTCTGAAATACCCACTCCTAGCAAGGAGGGCGTTTTCCGCTAAGAGGTAGGCCAATGCTTATAGGATGGGAAAATGGAGTCTGATGATGATGAAAATTGAAAATCAGGGGTTTTATGTTTATTCCAAAGTGGGTTTAAATTGGTATAGCTCACCACAAGCTAGAACCTATAGATATACGCAATGAGGGTTTTAATATTATGGAAGTGATGGGAAATGCATGAAGAAAATAAAAGAAGGAGAAATTACCTGTGAGACGTACCTGGATCTTGTACATGACTTTAGAAATGATGAATAATGCCACTTTCTCATAACAATGTGCCTTTTCAGATAAGATCTTGTAGTTGAACAACAGTCAGTCACCCTAGCACCTCCATCAACCTACCAGATCAAAGAAAAATCGAATGATAAGGCAACCGAATGAGATATGCAAAATAAGGAAAAGATAAGAACTAAGAAATCATCAAGAAAGAAAAACTCCCTGATCCAGACACCTAAGAGCCTGGACGATGGTGAGTTCCCCCACAGAAACGTCCTCTCTCTCTCTCCTAGCACGCCTCCTTTCCTGAAGATGAGATGGGAAAAGGAAAATATGAAAGATGTATCCTGAATAAGACTCAATATAGAAGAGTAACAATTCCAGTCATCAGATCATCAAATCACACACAAGATACAGAGAAGAATAATCTTAGACAAAATTCTCTTTATTCAAATTCCTGTGCCAAAGATCATGAATACAATGGGGGGGTCACCTCTCTTAAACAATTTGAGAGAGACACAAACCCTAGCTCACTTTTACATCCAACATTTGATATTAAAACATCATTAATGGTGGAGATCATCAATACATAGATCAATACATGGATCAAGTGATTAAGTCAAAGAGGGGCACACTTTACTTAAGGACACCTATCCTAGGTGAAATTCACATGATAACATAAGATGTGACATGATAATACATAGGAGGTGATCACTAGGGGATTAATTCACCCTAGGCCCCTTTATAACTTCATAATACATGATATAACAACGAAATACATCATTCAGGGGGCGCCCCTTGGTGGGGATTTCCTCACTAGCTGAGCCAAAATAAATAATCCAGACATCTGCTGACTGAATACTGGCGGAGAACTGTCTGGGATGTTGAAACACACCATTGGTCGAAATTCCAAGAAATTTCCTTGAACCAGGAGGCCAAATCGATTTTTCCAATGATTTCTCTAGTTCATTTTTTGCCGGTACAACCTTTGGAAAATGATAAATCCACCATAACTCTATCTAGGGTGCAAACTAGGGAAAAATGACTGTTTTAGATGATATGGAGACACTGAAGAATGGTATAAGTGACTACTCAAACCCCCTGGAACACTACATTGCGCTAGGAGAACCCAACATACTTCCATCTGTAATAAAATTTAATCATTTGGCCAATAATTAAGTGATAATAATAACTTTTCAGGAGAATCGAACCCAAAATGGAAAACCAAAAACCGCAGTATTGTTCCTAGGTATGTCTGGAACAAATATAGGCCATGTTGTATTTTGAGTCAGCACCTTGGGAACCGTGCTTGACTTGGTCAATTGGGTTGACGAGGTCAAAGTACCCAAACTGAAGGTGAGAAACTGTATCCATATGATCCTGTAGGCACCCAGGGTATAAAATTCTCTAATAATGTATATCAAAACCAAGCTTAAATAAGTTATTCACAATCATTGTGACAAATAATAATAATAATAATAATAAGATGTACCCGTGCTTCTGAAAAAATATTGGAATCGTTCTTGAAGTTTGCTTGTCCATGTCATACTTACAAAGGGTAAACAATATTCTATTGTTGGGTGAGGATGGACAACAAAGGCTAAGGAAAAAGTATAATGACTTTGGACTAACTTTGACTTTGTGATCTATTCGAATAATGATAAGTACACACAATCACAGTGACATATGCATGATAGACTGAACAATAGGGAATGGTGGTGTCTCATAGGTGGATGAGCTAATATGGAAAGTGTTCATTCAACCTTAACAACCATGTCTCGACTCACATCCAAGCTAAAGATCAAGCTCCGTGAGGATATTTTCTACGACCCTTGCATTGAGTACATAAGAAACTGTAGTGAAGAGATCCTAGGGGACACTTAGAATTAGTTGTCCCTTACTCCATCTCACGTCAAAACTCATAGGCTCAGTGAGGAATTAATCATTACATTTCAATCAAATGGCCAACAGTCTTTAGATTTAACATTTGTTTATCCACTTCTTTATTTGGGCCTTTAACAAGTTCACTTCATAGCCTTTTTGATTTGTGTCTAAAGACACATTTTTGCAATTTCATAATATATAACATATAGCTCATAATGCATGTAATGATGGTAGACACATTTCTTCAAGTTTTACTTGACAACTTCCTGAGCAACTAAGGGGAATATCCACAGTCAAGAACAAACATCGGGGACAACTGACCAGATAGGTCAAGGCTTCAAAACCCAACTTGCCTAAGCTCAGGAACCAATACCGATGAGTTCTCCTAGACCAGAAGGATCAAGGCTTCGACAAGTTTTGTCGCACAACTTAGAGCCAAAACACAAAAAAACATGGGATCCATCATGCATAGAGGTCAAAATGGGAAAAAGATATTCAATCTCACAAGTCTCAAACAGTCTAAGTCACAGGATAAGTTTACAATGGATGACACTGAATGGGTGGGGGCAGGTGATAAATGGAACCAACCTAGCACTAAAGTTTTCAAATTGTACAAGCGTGGAATGAACAACATTCTTCACATCAAATCCCTTAATTAATCATAACACAAGTTAACGCAACAATATATATAAGCATAGGTTACCATAATAATCATAACCTGATAAGAATAGGTGTCTGACATACATCATAAAGAAAAATCAAACCAAAGGAGTGTATACCTGATCTCACCAATTATACTTGTCTCCAACTGATAGGCCCCTCTATAACTGTGTGTACCAACTCTGGTTTATTGCTCTGCTACAATGAACTAGATCATCACCAAAAGCATCTAAATGGACTCCTGAATACTGGTCCCTACAAGGAAAATATGATGAACAAGGCTCCAAAATAAATGAAGCTATAAAGATTCATGGTGATACCTCACGTGAAAATATCCTGGAATAGAATAGACACAAGTATGTATGCTGCATCATGGTAGACTAGCTGCAGAATTTATATGTGCTAACATTTGGCTCCAATTGGGACAAATGCTCTAATGAAGAGAGTGCTTGAGAACCTCAGATATCTCCGGTCAGCAACACCATCAATGAAAAGAAATACAAGACATCCAACATTCTGTTTCCTTTCCAAGTATTACCTTTTAACTACACACATAGAAGTAACAAATACCAGAGCAACATGTATGGGAAAAATATATGCGTAAAAATAAATTGGCAGAAAATAAATGCTGGAAATTAAATTTTAATCTACTCAATTCAAATGAAGTAAATGGACAAACACAGAAAATAACTCAGTAACTATTAGACTTATTCATCAATTGGACATAAAGACAGACTCAACTACTGCTTGGAGAGCTTATTCAATCCTACCTACTCTAACTGATGGTGAAAAAATGATATGCTAAGTCATTCTAGGGACATAGTCCCTTAAATGAACTTGATTTACAGGAATTTTGAAATTGTGACCATCTTCAGTAGATAAAAAATACATATTGCTTTCAAATCGCTCTACTGTTAGCGGTCCCATCCAAAGGTTTCCTAATTGTCTTGAAATATAATTAAAAGAACGATTCTCAACAATCACCTTATCACCATAGGAATACCTACGCCAGTTAATGGATGAAGACACAACTGGAATATCTCAAGTAGGTATTATGGAGGCATTAGAGTTGCCTCTGGCATGGGGAAAATGCATTGTCCTACTTCTTTTAGGTGTAGCATTAAAACGTGGAGGATCCCCGTCTATAGGAAGGGAAATTATTCCTACCAAAATATCTCTTATCTCCCTTCTCGGATGGCTGGGATGACTCTCAATCTCCTCTAGGTGTGTTGACACTACTTCTTTGACTGTTTCCCCCACAATCTAAAAATATCTAAATACTTCATCATTATTTGCTTCAATGGGAGATATGGGGTCAGAATGATTAACTTGCTTAGTAGATCCTTCTCCATGGGGAACAGACAATTTTCCTTTTCTAGAGACTTTAGATAAATTTCTTTCTACTACCTCTTCCAAGGATACCATAGGTGCAATAGGAATGTGAGATGCATTCGATTGTTTATTTAGAGGACTCTCAGGAGGTAACAAAAAACACGGAAAATGATAAATTGATGGGTAGCAAAAATTACTTAGGTTTGCTCCTTGGTATGGAAGCTCATGTTAATTAATCCAGATTGATTACGAGAAGGAGTTTGATTTTCATTTTCTACTACAAGGGGAGAAATGTTAGATTGAAAAGTAAGCAAATTATTCAGGAAAATACCTCCCCAAAAGCATCGTTAATTAGAACATCCTCCTCCTAACTTAGATTAATCATATTTGTCATTTCGTGTCTTAGATTATCTCTTAGGTCCTGCCTAATATATCAGATAGGGCGATGGATTATTTTGATCAGAGTATTAGGAATATCAGTTGTTACAGACACGGTCCCACTATGAAAGGTGGGTTCAAGAGTCTCAATAGAATAATTATTAGGGGGCTTAGAAAAATGTTCAACATTATTATCCATAATTTTCCCTATCAATTGCTGATGAATAAGCTCTTGTATAGCCCTAACATCATCTTCATCCTCAGAATCAGAACTAGCTACCCCCATAAAGAAAACACGCGTATATTCATCGCCTTTCTTGCCACGTTTATTCTTTTTACACCTAGGGTATCTTTACCATAAGTATTATTTACTCCATCTTCGTAGGTTTCTAGATGTCGATCAATAAAAGGCTCCCTACAAATTCTTATCATATTTTCGTCAGAATTAGGTATGCACACGTAAGATAAATCCATCATCAAGTATCCACCTAACCCAACAACCCATTTCCTATATATCAACATGCCATACACAGGAGGAAGATCGATCACTACTACATCCATCATGGTATTTAAATTAGGGCAAGAAAATAAGTCGGCCTTCAAATTTTTTATTAGGCCATATGCTTGAACACTCTTAGAATAAATTCCATAGAAATTTCCATATGGATGAGTGACTTCTAATCCCATTTCTTTCATAATGCTCAAAGGCATAATGTTCATAGCGGTTACCGAGTCTAACATGCATTTATGGAGTAAGAGGTTGTTGATTTGTAATGTGAGATAGAACGAAGGTGTCCTCCATTCTTTCTCTCATAAAAAATAGTGTCAATATGGATAGGGGGATCTACCTCTACCTCTCGACCTCTAACACTATGAATGTGATGGGACTCATAGTCAATCTCAGGAGCATTTGCTATGGGGATATTATCGAAAAACTGTTGAACTTGATCTTTAACTGATGGTAAATTTACTAGTTCACTCAGAGACACATTGTGCATGACCTTATGCAATTCTTGTTCTATGTTTTTCCCTAATTCATAGTCGCAAAGATATTCTTCTTCTATTTCTTCCTCTTCTATAATTGTATTCTTATCTAGGAAAGGTGTTATGTTTTTCTCTTTGTTTCTGTGTTGATAAACTTGAGTGGTGGGTTTCATTGTTGTGCACACCAACTCTTCTTCTTCTTCTTCCTACTCTTTTTTTCCCAACAGGATTCTACCAAAATCCTCCTCATCAGTGAAGTCTTTAACTAAGTTAATGCGTTGATATTCAGGTTCAAAGACTTCAGGCTCTTATTTAGGTTCCTCACAAATGTCCACATTTCTTCCCTCAGTTGGCTCATTTATCCTAGGTTTTTGCCTATTCTCATCTATAGGCCCTATTTGGTTGTTCCAATAAGGTCTTGGGATGTAAGCATTTTTGTTCCTATCATGCTCCCTAGTTCTTGCTATGTATTTTTTGAACATTGTGAGACTTTTCATCATTTCAAACATGGCCTCTAGAGTGGGTTTCTCCTCAGTAATAGGTTCTTTGGCCTTCCTGGGTCTTGGATCACTATGGGAAGAAGAAGGAGCATAAACATCTAAGAAATTATTCTTTCCCATAGAGGCTATGTTTTCTTCAGCTTTCTTGGCCCAGGTTTGAGCAGTTTTGAGGTCATTTGGGTTTTTTTCCTTAAGTTTCAACCCAAACCATCCTTTAAAAGCGTTCAAATAAAGTATGAGGATATCTTGTTATGTTTCTCTTAGATCTTGGGGAACATTAGAGACCAATTTGTCAAATCTTACATTAAATTAATGAATGGTCTCATTCTCTTTCATTTTGACCTCAAATAGTTGATTCAACAGGAACCTATTGTCTGGCTTGGATGACCAATCTTCTATTTTTATTTTTATTTTTTTTTTCCTGGTAAAAGTATCGTATCCATCTACCGATCCTGGAGGAAAACTATCAAACCAACCCCGGGCATCTCCTTCTAATGATGCTTTGAGGGAAACCATATAAACATATTTAGCTTCGACCCTATATGCGTCCATGTAATTCCATACTGATTCAATATGCTCTTCAATCGAGATCGCAGATGATCCATTGAATCTTGGTAATTTATCAAAATACTTTTCAGGCATATCATGGGGAGCACCTTGAATCAGTGAGAAATCAAAAGGAGAAGGCTTGTCTTGACTTCTGAAACACCTAGGTCCTGCAGGAGGATTGGTGTTGGTCATCAGAGAACTTACTCTGGGAGGACTACTCGAAGGAGTGTAAGAATTTGAACTATTGGTCGAAGAATTAGGTTGAATGAGAACCGAAATTGATTGAAAAGCTTCAGGAGGGTTATCTAAAATATGCGAGGCGAGTTAACTACCCTCCAGAAGAAATTAGAGGATTGATCTTTAAGGTTCTTATTTTGATTACAAGAGTACATTAATTAAATTTTAGGATTACTCCTTCTTCGAAGGTTATACTCGTGGGTAGGTCCCTCAGGGGAGTTGCATTGTGGATTCGTCAGGTGAACAGATTGCTGTGTTCACCAAAAACATTATGTCGTGAGAGAGATAGAAAAAATAATGTTATAACGAATCTTGTAGTTTCCCCATGAGGTGATCCTATTCAGGATGACAGAGTAAATGCAACTAAAGTTGTGACCTACGATATCCAAGAATTCCGAAAGAACTCAGATGTCACACTAGTCAAGGATATCGACACTTCAGACCTGCCGAAAATGCAGAACCCAAGGGGCGTCCCTATGACCAAGATAACTCTAAAATAAGGAAAATGAATAGATGACCAAGGGAAACTTGGTGGAATCTCTTGGTAGAATAGTTAATTAGAGTTTAGAACAACTGCTAAGAGATTTCGAGCATCTAGGTGAAAAGGCCCAATTTTACCCTAGGGTTTAATGTCGAAAATTGGGATCTAGGGAAAAACGACGAAATTTAATGAAATTGGATACTCAAACTGATTGCTGGATGTAAGATTAGGCAAATGAAAGAAAAACCAACAATACCCAGTTTACGATTTCTGAAATACCCACTCCTCCCAAGGAGGGCGTTTTCCCCTAAGAAGCATGTCAGTGCTTAAGATGGTCAAATAGAGTCTGATGATGATGAAAATTAAAAATTAGGGGTTTTATGTTTATTACAAAGTGGGTTTTGAGGACGATCAAATTCTAGATTATATTCTTTACATTGTTGGGCTAAAAGAGCGAAAGATGAGACCATTTCACTCATTGCGGCTATGAATTTTTTAGGAAGAACTGAGTCAAAGTTGAATTTATCATAGAAGGCCATGCCTTCTAAAATGGGATTTCAAAGGTTATACTCATGGGTAGGTCCCTCAGGGGAGTTGCGTTGTGGAGTCACCAGGTGAACAAATTGCCATGTTCACCAAAATAAAATGTTGTAAGAGATATAGAAACAAAACAATGATTGTGTTGAGCTAAGTAATTGAAATGCAACCAATGAATTTAAGGCTAGATGTGTTATGAATGAATAACAATGTTACTGCATTCACAGACATCGGAGGTATGTACAATGAACCAAGGTAAGCCTCTAGCTCCACAACAACGACACCAAAAATGTTATCACGAATCTTGTAGTTGCCCCGTGAGGTGATCCTTTTCAGGACGATAGAGGAAAGGCAACTAAAGTCGCGATCTATGATATCCAAGACTTCCGAAAGAATTCAGATGTCACACCAGTTAAGGATACCGACAATTCAGACCCAGTGGAAACACGAAGTTGAGGGGGCATCCCTCTGACCAAGAAACCCAAAAATAAGGAAAATGAATAGATAACCTAAGGAAACTTGGTGGAATCTCTTAATGGGATAGTAAATTAGAGTTTTAAACAATTACTAAGAGATTTCGAGTATCCAGGTGAAAAGACCTAATTTTTTCCTAGGGTTTTATGCAGAAAAAATGGGGTCTAAGGAGAAATGGTGAAATTTAGTGAAATTCGACACTTAAATTGATTGCTCGATGTAAGATTGAGCAAATGAAAGCAAAACCAACAATACCCAGTTTGCGGTTTCTGAAATACCCACTCCTACCAAGGAGGGTGTTTTCCCCTAAGAGGTAGGTTAGTGCTTAGGATGGGAAAATGGAGTCTGACGATGATGAAAATTGAAACTTAGGGGTTCTATGCTTATTCCAAAGTGGATTTAATTTGTATAGCTCATCGCAAGCCATAACCTACATATCTACGAAATGAGGGTTTTAAGATTATGGAAGTGATGGGAAATGCATGTAGAAAATAAAAGAAGGAGAAATTACCTAGGAGACATACCTGGATCTTGTATATGACTTTATAAATGATGAATAATGCCACTTTCCCGTCAAAATGTTCCTTTTTAGAGAAGATCTTGTAGTTGAGCAATAACCAATCACCCTAACGCCTCCATCAACCTGCTAGATCAAAGAAAAATCAAATGACAAGGCAAACGAATGAGACCTGCAAAATAACGAAAATATAGGAAGTAAGAAATCATCAAGAAAGAAAAATTCCTAACCCAGACACCCAAAAGCCAGGACGATGGTGTGTTCCCCGACAAAAACATCCTCTCTCTCCTAGCGTGCCTCATTTCCTGTAGATGAAATGAGAGAAGGAAAATATGCAAGATGTATCCCAAATAATACTCAGTATAGAAGAGTAGCAATTCCTAAAATCATATCATTAAATCACGCACAATGTCCACAAAAGAATATTCCCAGACAAAATTCTCTTTATTCAAATTTTGGCACCAAAGCTCATGAATACAATGGAGGGGGTCACCTCTCTTAAATAGTTTGAGAGATACGAAAACCCTAGCTCACTTTTACATCCAACAATTGAGATTAAAACATCGTCAATGGTGGAGATCAACAATACATAGATCAGTACATGGATCAAGTGACTAAGTCAAAGAGGGGCACACTTTACTCAAGGACGCCTATCCTAGGTGAAAGTCACATTATAACATAAGATGTGACATGATAATACATAGGAGGGGGTCACTAGGGGCTTAATTCACCCTATGCCCCTTTACAACTTCATAATACATGATATAACAGTGAAATACATCATTATCCAATAAGAGGGGGCGTCCCTTGGGAGGGGCTTTCCTTAATGCCTGAGCAAAAATAATTAATTTGGACTTTTGTTGACCGGGAACTGCTAGAGAATTGTCCGAGATGCTAAAACACACCATCTATCAAAATTCCAAGCCATTTCCTTGACCCAGAAGGCCAAATCGATTTTTTCAGTGATTTCTCTAGTTCATTTTTTGTTGGTAGAACCTCTGGAAAATGTTAAATCCACCATAACTCTGTCCAGAGTGCAAAATGGGGAAAAATGATTACTTTGGATGATCCAGAGACATAGAAGAATGGTATAATTGACTACTCACACCCCCTGAAACACTGCAATGCTCTATGAGAACGCAACATATTGCCTTCTGTAATGAAAATTGATCATTTGGCCAGTAATTAAGTGATAATAATCACTTTTCGGGAGAACCGGGGCCAAAATGGAAAAACAAAATGATAGTATTGGTCCTAGGCATGTCTGGAACAAATATAGACCATGTTGTATTTTGAGTCATTGCCTTGGGAACCTTGCTTAACTTGGTCAACTGGGTCGACGAGGTCAAAGTGCCCTAATTGAAGGTGAGAAACTATATCCATATGATCCTGTAGGCATCCAGGGTATAAAATGCTCCAATAATGTATATCAAAACCAAGCTTAAATAAGTTATTCATAATCATGGTGACAGATAATAATAATAATAATAATAATAATAAGATGTACATGTGCTTCTGAAAAAATCTTGGAACTTTCTGGAAGTCTGCTTGTCCATTCCATACTTACAAAGGGTAAACAATATGGTATTGTTGGGCGAGGATGGACAAAAAAGGCTGAGGCAAAAGGGTAATTAATTTGGACTGACTTTGACTTTGTGATCTATCTGAATAATGACAAGTACACACAACAAAAGTGACATATGCATGATAGACTGAACAATAGGGAATGGTGGTAACTCACAGGTGGATGAGCTGATCTAGAAAGTGTTCATTCAACCTCAACAATCATGTCTACAATTCACATCCAAGCTAATGATCAAGCTCTGTGAGGATATTTTCTAGGACCCTTGTGTTGAGTACACAAGAAATTATAGTGAAGAGATCCTGGGGGACACTTAGAATTAGTTTTCCCTTACTCCATATCACATCAAAGCCCGTAGGCTCCATGAGGAATTAATCATTACATTTCAATAAGATGGCCAACAGTCTTTAGATTTAGCATTTGTTTGTCCACTTCTTTATTTGGGTCTTTAACAAATTCACTTCATAGCCTTTGCTATTTGTGTCTAAAGATACAATTTTGCAATTTTGTTTGTAGGCTTTGTATTTCGGCAAAAGGGTAATGAATTTGGACTGACTTTGACTTTGTGATCTATCTGAATAATTACAAGTACACACAACCAAAGTGACATATGCATGATAGACTGAACAATAGGCAATGGTGGTAACTCACAAGTGGATGAGATGATCTAGAAAGTGTTCATTCAACCTCAACAATCATGTCTACAACTCACATCCAAGTTAATGATCAAGCTCCGTGAGGATATTTTCTAGGACCCTTGCATTGAGTACACAAGAAATTGTAGTGAAGATATCCTAGGGGACACTTAGAATTAGTTGTCCCTTACTCCATATCACATCAAAACCCACAGGCTCCATGAGGAATTAATCATTACATTTCAATAAGATGGCCAACAGTCTTTAGATTTAGCATTTGTTTGTCCACTTCTTTATTTGGGTCTTTAACAAATTCACTTCATAGCCTTTGTTATTTGTGTCTAAAGATACAATTTTGCAATTTCGTTTGTAGGCTTTGCATTTCATAATATATATAGCTCATAATGCATGTAATGATGGTAGACACATTGCTTCAAGTTTTAGCTGACAACTTCTCGAACAACTAGGGGGAATATCCACAGTCAAGAGCAAACATCGGGGGCAACCGAATAGAGAGGTAAAGGCTTCAAAACCTAGCTTGCCTAAGCTTAGGAACCAATACCAGCGAGTTCTCCATGCCCATAAGGATCAAGTATTTGACAAGTTTTGTTGCACAACTTAGAGTCGAAACACAAAACAACATGGGATCCATCAGGTCAAAATGGGGAAAATATATTCAATCTTACAAGTCTTAAATAGTCTAAGTCACAGGATAAGTTTACAATGGATGACACTGGATGGATGGGGGCAGGTGATAAATGGAACCAACCTAGCACTAAGGTTTACAATTTGTACAAGCATGGAATGAACATCATTCTTCACATAAAATCCCTTAATTAATCATAACACAGGTTAAGGAAACAATAGATATAAGCATAGGTCACCATAATCACCCTAACCCGATAAGCATAGGTGGCTAACATACATCATAAAGCGAAATCAAACAAAATAAGTGTATACCTGATCTCACCAAATATAACTATCTCCAACTAATGGGCCCCTCTATAACTGTGTGTACCAACTCTGATCTTTTGCTCTGCTACAATGAACTAGATCATCACCAAAAGTATCTCAATGGACTCCTGAATCTCAGTCTTGGTAAGGAAAATCCGATGAAAAAGGATCTGAAATGAATGAAGTTGTAAAGATCCATGCTGATACCCCATGTGAAAAATAACCCGAAATAGAATAGAGACAAGTATGTATGTTGCATCATGGTAGGCCAGCTGTAGAATGTATATGTGATAATAGGACCCATGGAGCGGGATGGACTACATTGGGGGCCTAGAGTTACTGCAACCAGTCGGTGGCTAGGATTCTTCAGATATGCATTTATGTTTTGTCATTTATATATATGTTTGTGCATATTGATAATTATGCACATATTTTGTGATATATGTATTGACGATGGTTATTTTTGTTTTGTGATGGAGATGTTGGTCCCATTTTCCCACCTCGTAGAGCTCACTACCATCATTGCGAGTAGGCGGTGTGTCCTACAGGACTCGTGGGGGAGGCTAGAGTGGCTGGTGTGACTTGTAGTGGGGCTGCTCCTGTGGGTGGAGAGGTTGGGGGGATGCGTCTACAACGACCTTGGTATATTTGGAGAGACGACTCAGTGAGATGACCATGGGGATCGATGATAATGGGATCACCGATTTAGATAATGAGGAGCTCACGTGGATGTTGCATATTCCAACAAATTATGGGCTAGGTTGGTGGTTGGTGATGCAACATCTAGCCACATTGTGCCATGTGGCATGAGATGCATAGGGAGGATAGGTGCCTTTGAGTCGACAACGACCATGGATAAGGATAGGACCAACATGGGGGGTCGATCTAGAGGTCATGAGAGGCAAGGCCATACAACCACTAGCTATCATGGGGCCTCATGATCCAACAGCTGTCGGGGAAACTTGAGTGCTTAGGAACATGATGTTTTGTTTTTGTATGGAGTTAGGGCCACGAGCCCCTTTTTGTATATGTATTTGATAGAGCCCATGGGAGGTGTGTTTATGAAGTATCCCCCATAAGGCTCATGCTGTATTTTGTATATGCCCCTTAAGGGCCATTTGTTGTACATGATAGCTATTTTTGATGATATATATATATATATACCATTTTTTTGTGGCAAATGTTACCTATTTCCCATTTATGTATGATGTGTCTATGTATGTTATTGATGATGATAATTTGTTTATATGCTGATACAATCTTCATGTAGTGGTAGGTACTTGCATATGATGTCAGATGGTCATCAACATATGAGTATGTATGGATGTGGATATTGTACATGCATAGTGGTAGGTACTCATACATGTATATTTGATGATCCACACTTGGATGTATAGAGACTTTGTTTATTTGTGGAGGGTTAGGTAGACACATGATGTGTCAAGTGCTAGTTCAAGAAATGATTGGCGATAAAGTCAATGAATGCGTTGGCATTTCTTGGGACATGGGTGAAGATAATAGTTCCAAATTGTCACATAAGAAGGCACACTCACAAAAACTTGCAGAAGAAGAGTGGATGGAGGACACAAAATATATATTGGTCAACTGCGAGAGAACGAGGTTGGAACTTAAGTGTACATGTATATGGTCAATGCCAAGATGGATTACGTAGAACAAGAGACCAATAATGACGTCATATTTTTCTTGGTTATTAGTGAGTGCCCCTAGGTAAACTCCACATGTGTGGTATAAATTTTGGTGGGGGGTATAAATGGCACAAGCAGCTAAGGCGAGGTTCTTTGACCAACGGCTTGTGTCGTCTACAAAGCTGATGTAGTTGTCTTGGCAATTGTTCATTGATATTTGTAAACAAAGGTTACTTTTAGTTTTCAATCAATGGGAGTGAAAACTTAAGATGTGATTTTTAAAGTGAAAATGAACAATTGAGTTCAATTAGTCTATTGGTGGGGTCCTACTTACGTTGGGGTTACGAGTCATACCTATGAGGTAGGAGACTCAGATGTTTTGGACATGCACCCAGTGTAAGAAGGGGGGACGGGGGGGCCTTGTTGATATTAATTAGGTAATGGGCATGGAGGATTGTCGTTGGAGGATGATAACTCGTTGTCAGAGGATGATGAATCCTCAATGGTGAGTATATCGACCATGGGGGATACATTCTCAATGGTATCGACTAAGGTGGGAACAAATTTCTCTATGGGTGATTCTGGTGGAGATACCGTAAGGCAAATGAGTTAGTGTTATAGGTGCATGTGTTTGAGGCAAACTTCTCATTTAGCGTGTAGAATGGGACACTAAAATGAATAATGGAAGTATAGCAACATGATCGAAATATGTATGATATCTTGGCACGTATAGGCTCATGTGTTGTCATTGCTGGCGATTGTTGTAGTATATAGGTTAGGAATCATGCAAGAGTGATTCCCACAAGATGTACATGCATCATGGTGAGATTCTGACTTAATAGGGTTTAGTTGTAGAGTGGGTGTGTTGATAGAAGTGTTTGTTGTGATAACCATTTCCGTGGTAGGAACAACTGTCATTGCTACTGAAGTAGTAACAACATTGATATAAGCGGGTGCTTTTGGTTGAGGTGTGTGATCCTCAACCAAAGGGAAGGTAACACAAACAGTTGCCAATGCGTCCTGAAATGGTGGGAGATCGAGGCACTGGTGTGTATATTTCCCAAACTGATAACAAATTGAACATGCTTTATAGGTGCATAACGATTTGGACTTAGGGGTCTGGTTGGATGTTGAGGAGGTTGAAGTGCCCCCCACCACTATTGGGGATGCGTGAGTGACGCTCACAAGTGTGTTTAGTAGATTCCTGAGCTCCGATAAGGTAGGGAATAGGTTTGTCACATGGCCTTGCTGACCACATAGAGAACATGGGGGTGTAACTTGCGTTATGGGTGTATCATGCATGATACGAGCTTTTAATGTGTGCTGAAGTATGCCCCCTAATTAGGTTGAGCGAATCCTAATGAATATGTGGGATATTGGTTGTACATGACGGGGGATTTCAATTTAGGTTAAGTTATGGCTCAGTTTTAGGGATTTTCAGCTTGGGTTGAATGTGTCCCCCATTGGGAGTTTTTATGGGGGATGGTGGTGGATTGATCACAAGTGTCGTTGATTCGACGGGCGGTGTGATGGGAGTATCTCATCTAACTAACACCTTTTCATAGTGTGTTATGGGTTTTGAGACCATCTCCGAGTATGGTGGTGTGAGGTATCACACTGGGATCCATAAAGTGAGCCCGAGGAGAGTTAACTGAGCCATGACCAATGATCCTTCACTTTGATAGGTGTGCATAAGAATGGTATCTGAAACATGGGGTTACCGAAGGTTTCAATATTTGTTCCACTCATTGACTTATGGGGAATGTTGATGATGATGTTGTTTGGTGGGGAGACTCATTCTCGGAGGTGAAAATGGTGTACATAAGATCGTAAATTGAGGTGGGGATTTTAGGTGGAGGGCCTAAATATGCCCCTAGGATATCCGAATATTTGTACACACCTGAGATAATGTCAACGTAAGAGAGTTGCTTGAATTCGCCTACAATAGGTATGACATTCTCATGATTGGTAGTGGCATGGGGGTCATAGTAGTTCAGTTGGTCAAGGGTGAAAATATTCTCATTGAAGCGAAACATCATGACACATAAGACCGAGGAGGCGACCGATTTCATAGAATACATGTAATTGTGACCCAACATGATATTCTAGTCTAGCTGGGCATTGATGACTTCAATATTGATCATTACCATTTCCCCAAAAATCTTGATGGGGCCATTTTGGTACAATCCTCTTGGTTGAGATGGGAGCCCATCATATGCATGGAGGGCTATAGAGGATGGGACTAACTCAGGAGATCCCAATCATTTCTAAACATTAGAAGACACGACACAAGTGGATGTGCCTTCATTTATGATACACTAATGAATCATAATGTTCTTCACGATTGCTAGGACTTGGAATGTGATTGACGAAGGTAGCCGTGATTCACTTTTTTCAAGGTCAAAATTCATGAGGCACGAGTTTGAAGGGTTGATGGCACCAAGCGCATTCGATAGTGCCTTACTTTGTGTCTGGTAAGATTGAAGCACTTATAAGGTAGACATGGCACTGGTAGATTGTGGCAATTCATCCACAATACTGTAATTATGGTCGACTTTCATATGAGGGTTATGAGGTGCACGCGAAGTGGAGAATTTGGTCTCCTCGAGATTTGTTCTGTGCTTGGGTGCAATATCTACTAAGGGACTCCCGAATGGACAAGATCCTCTTCTATGAACAGGGAGGGATCAATATTTTTGTACCCTTTAGCAAGAGTTAGAGGGTTGACGGATGTCGAGTTCATGAAAATATTTTGAAATGAACAATCACCTGTGGCCTGCGTGTCCATTTGTTTAATGACAACCCCTTGATTGGAATTTTTTTTATACAACATAGCTTACCGGGGTTGTGTTGAAGGAGGTGCCTAAGTAGGGTTTGCTACAGTATTTTTGTTTACCTCCACCAACTATTGGAAGTAGGAGATAAGGGGGCAATGATGAGTATAATGGCCATACTCACCACATCTCGAGCAAGAGTAGTTGGTCCTCAGGTTTGTGTTTCATCCTTGTTTGGAGGGATTCCCCCCTTGGCCTTGTGGGTTTTACAGGTTTTAGTTCTACTAGGGAGGGGGGTTTCCCCCTTGATTATGTTATTGGGGTTATTTGTTATTTCCCTTTTTCTTCCCCTGATTTTTAATATTTGGGGGATTGGTGATATTTAAGTGCTCAAATTGTTGAGTTTGTTGTTCTAAAGAGTGTTTGACTAAATTGACCCCCATATGAGGCATGGGATCCAAACTAGGAGGAAAGGGGTAAGGATAGTAAGGGTTATATCCCAATGACGGGATACATGTTGGTTGCATTCCATATGATGTAGATGTAGGAGCAAGTTGTGTGATTTGAGGTGGAGGCACCGATTGTGATTGGATTGCATTTGGGTATGTAGGACTATATGGTCCATATTGTAACTAGCCAAATGACGAATTTGGGACATTAGTAGGGGGATCTGACATAATGGGATGGGTGGATATTACACCGCCATAGGGGGTAGGGTGGGAAATGGTTGTGGGGAAACTTTATATTGAGAATAAATGGACACAATAAGCCCATATGTTGAATGAGACATCCTTGCAATGGGAGGATCTAAAGACCGATGCCGAGGGGCATCGGGAAGGATGATGTATAGGTACCATGATTAGGTGTATATGAGATCAAAGTGTTGGGCCTTTAGGATGGCCTCTTCCTCAGATTGTGGCATGGAGGTTTCCATGTCCTTTACATTAGCTGGTTGGAGTGATAAGAAACCAATCCAAAAGAGATTGAGGCTGAAACTTGATTTTGCACAATGTGCAGCAATGACGCACTCATACATGTGGTATGCAAGGTGGGTCATGGTGTTTTGTCGAAATGTTGTGAGAATTTCGAGATGAAGGTCATGCCATATTGGTAACTAAAAGTAGGTAATAAATGTGGTGGATATTGTCTCAAAAGTGGTATGAGATTCCTGGGGTAGATTCACATACCACTTTGTAGATGTATCGGTGAGGGTTCTTTAAAAGAGGCGAAGCCTCACAGGGTATTCTACTATGTTGTTTGACAAACACCATAGATGGAATGATATGAAATGGTTGGTAGGGTCATCTCCTTGTTTCCCTTCAAACCTAGGAATGTTAGAGGGGTGTTTCTCGACATATCGAGCTAGGCTGCATCATGAGTGATGTGATCATCTACTAACTCTGCTAGCTTAGGGAGATTTAGGATAGCCATGAATGGTAGGATTGGGTTTGGTGTCACCATCGTATTGTGTGTGTAATATTTTCATGAGGAGGAGAATGGGGAATATGTGGTGGTAATATTATTCTTCTATGGGAAGATGAAGATGTTGTATGGCCCCTTCTCAAAGAGGGATAAGAAGGTGGGGTGGTATTTCCTTTGGAGGGAGAAAATAAAGGGGAACTTATTCTATGAGAGGAGGAGGGAAAAGGGTCCAATCCCTCTTCGAGGGGAGAAAATGAGTTAAGAAAGGTGCAGCCTCACATGGATGATCCAATGAAAGTGGCCTTGGAATGACACCGACCAGGTGATCTCGCTCGTGTGCCATGAGGAGAAAATCAGAAAACACCCCTCAAGAGAGGGGAGAGGCCTCGTAGTTTGCGGGACTGACTTGGGGGGAGGGTTGTTCCTCTATGGGTTAAGTATAGTGACAAATTGAGAGTGATATGTGGGAAATCAACACAATTGGACATATGCAAAAATATGCCAACCACAACAAATGAAAAATGGTGCAATAAGTGAGTGGTATGTGCAAAGATGGCTTAGTGAAAATGTGTCCACATGTAGTTTACGATTTAGGTTAACTTGTGTTTAAAGAGAAAAGTAAAATGTAGATTCCCTAAAAAACTAACTCTCTTCCTCTCAAATGTAACAAGGCCTTCCAAAAGCACAATTGTTGGTGACAATGGGATCCATGCAACAATAGACTAGTGAAGGTAACAAATAGCTAGCTCTATCGACGATGGGGCCAATGTTCCAATCAAAGAGACTTGGAAACAAATCCCAACGACAATAACTAACTTGAGGAGTCACTATAACCAACAAATTCTCCTTAGAAATTCCCTAAGTTTGGCCACTAAAATATCTCGCATCAAGTGTGGATTAGTGGTTCATCCTGCATGGTATATTGTAGTGTCCCTACAACGAGCTGAGTGACTTGTAGGGGAGAGCAGGGAATCTATACCTCACCTTTTACCTCCTTGGTCAGAGCACACTTTTGATCTAGGTTTTCTTTTAACACTTACTTATAGTATGATTTTGGTATTACCCTACAAATCAACAATGTTATGTTTAAAAAATGCCTAATGAAACTATACTGTTTGGAATTGTTTGGATGCCTAGCCCAATCAATCCTACCAAGATACAATATTGTTTTATGACCTCCTATGGAGTATTTTAGTTGGTTAGAATTTACAAGGGTTGATTTTATGGGTATTGATTGAATTAAGGTGTGTAAGGGAGGTATTTCACACTTCCATTCCTTTTTTATTCACCAAGATCATATGGAATGCGAGGTGAAGAGCATACTAGGATTGAAAGAGATTTTAGGTCCCTTAGTGTGTGCAAGTGGGAAAACATAAGCGATGTAAGCAAATTGATTGTTGCAATTAAATAAAGAGATCAAACGAAATAAAAATGGAAATTGTAACTTGAACTCTAAAGATATTAATGATGCTAGCAAAAACAAAATGCTAATAATCTAAGTGTGCAATGGAGGTATTTCACACTTCACTCTCATTTCTGTCAAGTTTTATATGCTGGTATAGCTTAAGTCCTAACTTCATAAGCATTTAATACATTTTTCATAATAACAACATAAAGATGATCACTGAAAGAAACACAATCACAAGATACACAACAATTTACCTTAGGAAACCCAAAAGGAAAAAACCCAACAAAAATTCCTCATTATAGATTACCAAAATGAAATGACCAAAGAACATGGTCTCATAAGAGAGAGAGAGAGAGAGAGAGTGAGACCAAACCCCAACATAAGATACAAAACACCAAATACACTTCTCCTCCTCCTTCTTCGTCCATCCTTCTTTCTCTCTCTTGTGCAATACATGAGTGAGTGAGCGTGTATAAATGAGGGAGGGCATGTCCCTATTTATACTAATATTCTAACGGACAATTTAACCTAACTAGGCCAACCTATCAAACTGACAGGGATGAACTACCTAGGAAAACTCACAATAATAATTATATTAATATTTTCTAGGTACTAGTGAACCGACTTACAACATAGGGTTTACCTCATGAATTTTACATGACCTTTTGCATTATTGAAGTCTCCCAAAGGAGGTATACTAATAATTTATAGTACAAGTAGAATATTCTTTGAAGTTACATTATTTCAACACTCCCCCTTAACAAGATGGGTATTCTACTGACAACAACAGTAACTAGTGTGGCTCTACACAATATCATTGGAAGGAGGGAGGAAGCATCATTAACATAACATTTTGGAACATTGTTTGGTACATCTATAGATCATCGAAAGTTTTCAACAACATCATCATATACAAAATGGAGTTGGAGTATCATCATCTACACCATGGAACTGGATCATCACCTGTATCATGGAGTTGGAGCATCATCATCTACAACATGGAACTGGATCATCACCTGTATCATGGAGTTGGAGCATCATCATCATCCGTATCAACATAAAACTATTGGAACATCATCATCATCATCTTCAGTACAAAGCTGAAGTATCAACATATTCAGTGTAAAAAATGATACATCACTGAAAACGATAATGAGGTTGGATCATCAACATAGAGATGGAAAAACAACAGCAAAAACAACATGAGGATGGCTCATCAACATAAAGATGGAGTAACAACAACAATGACAACATGAGGCTGGCTCATCAACATAAATTTAGAATAACAACAACAACGGCAACATGAGGCTGGCTCATCAGCATAAAGCTGGAACAAAAACAATAACAACTACATCTGCAACTGTTAAGGGTAAAATAATGCAAAAGGTCATGTAAAATAATAGCTGCAGCTCAACATTAAGAATAAAAAAACTCCTAAGAAAGGAATATGTATCAAAACAAAGTACTAAACCAAATGAGTACAAAATTGCCAAAGTTCTTCTCCGTCCGTGAGCTGAAAATCAATACATCTCTCACACAAAAGGACACTATGGATAGAGGAGCCTGAATAAAAATTCAGAAAGAAAGGCATGCAGGAGGACTCAAAAGAAAGGACAAAAGTCCAAAAGCACAAAAGGTGCAAAATGACATGGGAATGAGGAACAAATGAATATTTCTGTTTACCATATGTTACAATCCTGTGGTGTCCAAGCTGGAAGCTACCCGAATATAGAGGTAAAAAATGAAACTCATATTCCTGGCCTCAAAAGAGTTATCTTGACTTTTAAATCTGGGTTCCCATTATCCCTAAGTGGACTATCATCAATGATTGAAGTACATATGTGCCATTTGGGAAATCCAAACATCTAGAAAAATTCAACATGTTGGTTTTATTGTCAAACAGTCTACTACTTAAGGAAGAAGTTGTCCAGAGATCTGGGTTCACCAGGTAGTCACCAATTGTTGCAGCTACAACTGTTTTCCCAAATTTTTGAAATTTTGGACCCTCCTTGTTGATTTTATCTTGCTTGGTTTTATTTGGTTTCCTGAACTCGGTTGTTCCTCTACTACAATTTTTATTTTTTGAGTTTGATTCGAGGTAAACTGTTTTCTTTCATTTATGAGGTTGAATGATCTAAAATCATTTGTCTAGTTAATACCTTTGACTTTGGAACTTCAAGTTTTGATTTGTAAATGTTTTCATTTATCGCTGTTGGAAATATTTTGTACAGTGCATCGGGGCCGTAGTTCCATACGGAGCCGCCGTTGCGGAAGCTAAACGATAAATGTTCTGACACATAGCTCTTTTCTTTTCCGATGCCATGATTTTATTGTTTTAACTTTCTTTTTCTTTGCGCTATCAGAAGGGTTTTTTGACTATTGATCAGAGGGCTATTCTATTGCATAGTCGACATGGTGGCGCCGTTGAGCTCATCATCGCTGACTTTTAGTCATTGAAACTTTCGATCGCCGCAGTTTTCATTTGTCGCGGAAGCCGTAGTCCTCATGTCTTCTGCCATTGGGGCTCCTCAGTGCACTAACCATTCGACTTATAGTGTTTCTTCCAGCCGATGAGATTTTTGTCTTCACCTGATGCTTAGTATTTTTCACATCGGTAAGGGTTTTCCCGCCTTTCTCGTGTGCTTTCACTCTATGTTTTGATGGCGGTTACTGTGTCATTTTTCATGCTTTCATCGGAGGATGTTGAGTTGGTCCAGATGCGGCCGGGATTGAGATAAGGAGTTTATTGTTCGGGCTTGTGATTTTAGTTTGGACAGTGGATTTAGCAGAGTTCAGGATACAAAGTGCAGGATTTTATTTGCATTATCATTTTTTCTTTTCATGCATTAATATTTTTGACAGTTCACTTTACAAGATGTATGTTTTAATACAGTTTGTGTTACTTTGTCAAACGCTAAGTGACCTAAGAACTGGTTATTCATGACAGGGTGGTCGCTGCTGTAGAGAAGATATTTCTAGAAGACAAAGCAGAAGAAATGAGGCAACAAGGAAGGAAGAGAAAGAAAATGAAGAAGCAAAGATGAAGAAAGAGAATAAGAAAGTAAGGGTTTGAGATCTCAAACAGATCAATAGCAGCAAAGGCCCAGGCTTGGGAAAAGTTAATCAGTTACCAAGCTGGTCCTTTTTATAAAGTGCTCTTAAAATCTTAATCTGAAAAGTAACGTATAAATCATGAGCACTCATAAAAGAGCAAATTGTGGGACTGAATGGTTGGGGGAAGCTCAAAGGTCATCGAGGGACAACCCAAGAGTTTTGCTTGTAATATAAGTATAGGAGAGTTAGATAGAAGAAAGGAATTTTTCTCAGATAGATTTGTGAGAACATGTTGTAAGAAGAACTATTTCCTTTTGTAATAGATAATTACAATTTTCCTGTTGGAGAAAGCTTGGTGGAATGTTCAAATGTTGTGCTATGGATTTGTTGAATGTGAACTATTTCGTTTTCAGCTGTTGTCCATTAACTGTGAGATCGTTCTAACTCTTTGAACCTATGTTCTTGTATGAATGCTCTCTAGTTTATTCTCTGAAATTTCCAATATGAGTAATGAAGGTTTTTCATAAACAATGCACTATCTTGTTGTTCATCTATCTATTAATGTTCATGTGTTTTGAATAAAGTAACAACTATCTGTGATTTTTCCTAATGCATGCGCATAAAGAAATTACTCATTGATACATGATAATATTGCTCCCTAGGGATAGGTTAGATAGTTAGTTTTAGTTTTTTTGCTATGTGTGATTTAGATGCGAGAGAGTAAAGACGAGAGGTAAGAACCTGCACATCACAGTGTGACCGCTCCTCGTATTCTCTATCAATCTGCATTCTTAGATAGGCACTTGCATATCATACTAAACCAAAAAAGCTAAAAATATACATGGTGGACCGGGCCATAACCGGGAAAACCTTTAATTCGTTACTTGACCTACGGTAGCCAGACCGTAAACTGGACAGATTCCCCATACCAAACAATAACGGGCTTGTTGGGAACGTTTATTGGGGAGAATCCCTAACTGTTGTTACCTGCGATTTTCCAGGCCTCAACAGTTTTTGGTGCTAGAAGAAGGGCCGCCAGAGTATGGCTGGTCGAGGAAACCCGTTTTCTCGAGATTATTCCACCAGTGACAGTTCTGAAAGCAGTTTGTTTCCTAGTCCAATTCTTGAAGAGAAGGGTAAAGAGCATTTGTATTCTATCGATAACGAGGTAGTTAATGATCTGAGAAGACATACTAGGGCATATGTGAAGAATATTGGAGGATTACCAATTATTCCTGTCTTACCCAGAAGAGAATATCGGAAGAAAGACCGTCCTATATTGGAAGACGCAGTATTGGTTGGATATTTTGAAGAATTGGTAGAAACAACCTTACAAGAATTTGTTCAGCCTTTGAATCAAGTGGACCCAAATACACCTTACTGTTCACCTATTCATACTCCTGTTCATTCACCACCTCATTCTCCACCCAGACTCATGGCTAATGTAACAAATCAGCCACCCAACACACCAAATCCACCACCTGCTTGGAAGGCTAGGTCCCCTTTAAACCTAGCACCTCCTTTGCATGACTTACCTCAGGATTTT
The DNA here is from genome assembly GCA_001517045.1 of Pseudotsuga menziesii. Taxonomy (NCBI): domain Eukaryota; kingdom Viridiplantae; phylum Streptophyta; class Pinopsida; order Pinales; family Pinaceae; genus Pseudotsuga; species Pseudotsuga menziesii. The sequence continues at coordinate 182,401 of LPNX011206173.1, read as the reverse complement.
GAGAAAATGTTGCCCAAGTTTGACCCAAGTGAAAAGATTTTAGTAGATGATCATTTGCAAAGCTTCTACTTGGCTATAGAAGGACTAAGGGCTGGAAAACATGAAGATGTAGTCTGCAGATTGTTTCCACATAGCTTGAAAGGAGCAGCAGCCTCATTTTATTTTGCTCTACCTGCAAACTCAATCACAGACTAGGACACATTTGAAAGGATATTTAGAAGTAAGTATGCAGCCCAGAAAACTCATGCAACTCTAATGAAAGGGTTGTGTGCTTTAAAGAAAGAAAGAAAAGAAAAGGTGCATAGTTTCACCCAAAGGTTTGCTGCTTATCTTAAGAATTTTTCTGCAACTGATAAACCATCTGATAAAGTTTTGATCAAATACTATACTTCAGCTTTAGGGCCTGACTTGGCCATGTTTGCCAAGATGCAAGTCAAACCTACATTGTCAGAAACTTATGAAGAATCTGAGAGAGTAGAAGCTGAAAAAGAGAGCATAGAAGATTATCCTGAGTAGTTGGGAGAACAAACTTTTCGTAAGAAAGCCTTATTACTGTCTAAGCCTAAGGAGGAGCAGTCACATGACTTTGAAGGAATGTTGAAAATGATGCAGAAACTATCTAACAAAATAATAGATTTGGAAAAGGAAAAGGAAGCTCAGAAATCTTATAAGCCTTACTATAAAAGGAGAGAAGACAACAATCAATCTAAACCTCCTCCACATAGTCCTGCATCAATGAACTTAACAGAGGTAGGTATGGATAATTTTTGCACCTTTCATCAGCAGCCCCATTCTGAAAAAATTGCCCTCAATGGATCAATTCGATGACATTAGTAATGAATCAGTTATTGGACTCTGAACTAACAAAAGCTGATGATCAGGAAGAAAAGGGTAATAAATCCACTGAAAAACAAGAGGATGATGCTTTGGTTTTATGGGACCATGTCTCAGTTTTTGATATAGAAGACAAAAGTTCACTGAAATAGGAAGATATATCAGAAACAAATGTAACAACAAGAAGCCAATGTTTGTTAAATAAATACAACTCAATACTTCCAAAGATTAAGAAATTTCAAGACAATATGAAGAAAATACAGAAGAACAACATAGATGATAAAATACTTGAACTTACCATCAGCAGTCAAGAGCCGAAACAAGTCAACATGCCTATTAAGCCTATTGAAGACAAAGCTGATAATGTCAAGGAAAATTTCAAAGCACCTAAGATGGGGTACAATGTTGTGGAGGACATTAAAAAGATTAAGGAAAATATTTCATTATTTGAAATGTGTAATGTACCTCAGCAAAAATAAAAATTGTTAAAAGCACTGGAAATACAAGAGGAAGAGCTTCCCACTAACAACCAACCTGTAGAAGAAATTGTTGAAGCAAGTGTGGGAGGTAAGGCTAGGTTTAAAACCCCACCATTCCTTTTGACTTTTGAGATTTTAAACCATAATGTGCATAATTGTTTAGTAGACTTAGGGTCAATAGTCAATGTTATGCCACTGTCAATCTGCAAAAGGATCAATGGACAACCTAAACCAACTACCTGACATGTTACTCAGCTAGACAGGACCAATGTGAAAGTAGTTGGGGAAATGGAGGATGTTCTGATTCGTTTATCTGCCAATGAGAAGATATTTCAGTACATTGATATTGTATTGGCAGACATCCCTGATGCTTATGGACTTGTTTTGAATTGAGACTGGTCAGCAAGGCTAAATAGATATTTTGCATCAGATTGGTCACATCTGTGGTTGCCTTATCAAGGAAGTCCTAATCAAATAAAGGTATTAAGAGAGCCCCACATGAGGCACAATGTTACTCAATTGAAATAAAAAAATGAACCAGTGAATTCTGTGTTTGGATATTATCTAATTGAACTAGAATCGAGAAACTACCAAATGGGAGAAGCTAGCAGTACACCAGACACCCAGCTCGATCTCCTTCGATTTTCACGGGCTGATGAGATTGATTGTAAAATAGTAGATGTAGTTTCTGATTCAAGTACAGTAGGATTAGATAATGGGTAGGCCTTTTTTAGTCAAGCCTAGCCCCTCAACTTACAAGTTGTCAGATTCATAAGGGTGGGCAGAGGACTGACCAGTTACTGGTTTAGTTCTCAAATTTTATTTTTCTTGATTTTTATTTCTTGATTATCTTGTACATAAATAAATTGATTTGATTGTTTATTTTTGATTTATTTAATTTTTGTTTGATTTCAATAAAAGAAGCAAACTTTTGGTTGCATGGAGAGCATCAGAATTATGGGTTAACCAAAATCCTTGATTATAAGACTGTGTACTATTGTTTTATCTAAAAGAATCTCTTCTAGTTTAGTAGTTTTCCTAAATGGCTATGAACACATTGAAGGCCTACTTAATCCTTGTAAAATAACTCAGGATCAAAAGGTCTGGAATACTATTTCGAGGCTCCATCCATCTCACATTTAAAAATGTCCTAGGGGGTGATAGCAAAAGACCCACGGAAAGGAAGCAGGGTAAACAATATATTATATATAAATGATCCCATGTCAAGATTTGAAAGCCAAAAGACAAATAAGACTAAAAAAACTCCTAAGAAATCAATATGTATCAAAACAAAGCACTAAACCAAATGAGTACAAAATTGCCAAAGTTCTTCTCCGTCCGTGAGCTGAAAATCAATACATCTCTCACACAAAAGGACACTATGGATAGAGGAGCCTGAATAAAAATTCAGAAAGAAAGGCATGCAGGAGGACTCAAAAGAAATGACAAAAGTCCAAAAGCACAAAAGGTGCAAAATGACATGGGAATGAGGAACAAATGAATATTTCTGTTTACCATATGTTACAATCCTATGGTGTCCAAGCTGGAAGCTACCCGAAGACAGAGGTAAAAAATGAAACTCATATTCCTGGTCTCAAAAGAGTTATCTTGACTTTTAAATATGGGTTCCCATTATCCCTAAAGTGGACTATCATCAATGATTGAAGTACATATGTTCCATTTGGGAAATCCAGACATCTAGAAAAATTCAACATGTTGGTTTTATTGTCAAACAGTCTACTACTTAAGGAAGAAGTTGTCCAGAGATGTGGGTTCACTAGGTATTCGCCAATTGTTGCAACTGCAACTGTTTTCCCAAATTTTTGAAACTTTTGGACCCTCCTTGTTGATTTTATCTTGCCTGGTTTTATTTGGTTTCTTGAACTCGGTTGTTCCTCTGCTACAATTTTGATTTTTTGAGTTTGATTTGAGGTAAACTGTTTTCTTTCATTTCAAAGGCTGAATGATCTAAAAATCCTTTGTCCAGTTAATACCTTTGACTTTGGAACTTCAAGTTTTGATTTGTAAATGTTTTCATTTATCGTTGTCGGAAATATTTTGTATAGTGCATCAGGGCCGTAGTTCCATACGGAGCCGCCGTTGCGGAAGCTAAACGATAAATGTTCCGATGGATAGCTCTTTTCTTTTTCGATGCCATGATTTTATTGTTTTGACTTTATTTTTCTTTGTGCTATCAGAAGGGTTTTTTGACTATTGATTAGAGGGCTAGTCTATTGCATCGTCGACACGGTGGCGGCGTTGAGCTCATCATCGCCGACATTTAGTCATTGAAACTTCCGATCGCTGCAATTTTCATTTGTCGCGAAAGCTGTAGTCCTTATGTCTTCCGCCGTTGCGGCTCCTTAGTGCACTAACCATCTGACTTATAGTGTTTTCGCCCATCGATGAGAGTTTTGTTTTCATCCGATGCTTAGTATTTTTCCCACCGGTAAAATTTTTCTCGCCTTTCTCGTGTGCTTTCACTCTATGTTTCGATGGTGGTTACTATGCCATTTTTCATTCTTTCATTGGAGGATGTCGAGTTGGTCCAGATGTGGCCGGGATTGAGATAATGAGTTTATTGTCCGGGCTTGTGATTTTAGTTTGGACAGTGGATTTAGCGGAGTTCAGGATACGAAAGTGCAGGATTTTCTTTGCATTATCATTTTTTCTTTTCATGCATTAATATTTTTGGCAGTTCACTTTACAAGATGTATGTTTTAATACAGTTTGTGTTAGTTTGTCAAACGCTAAGTGACCTAAGAACTGCTTATTCATGACAGGGTGGTCGCTGCTGTAGAGAAGATATTTCTAGAAGACAAAGCAAAAGAAATGAGGTAGCAAGGAAGGAAGAGAAAGAAAATGAAGAAGCAGAGATGAAGAAAGAGAAGAAGAAATTAAGGGTTTGAGATCTCAAACAGATCAATAGCAGCAAAGGCCCAGGCTTGGGAAAATTTAATTGGTTACCAAGCTGGTCCTTTTTATAAAGTGCACTTAAAATATTAATCTGAAAAGTAACGTATTGTATAAATCATGAGCACTCACTAAAAGACAAAATTGTGGGACTGAACGGTTGGGGGAAGCTCAAAGGTCACCGAGGGATAGCCCAAGAGTTTTGCTTGTAGTATAAGTATAGGAGAGTTAGATAGAAGAAATGACTTTTTCCCAGATAGATTTGTGAGAACATGTTGTAAGAAGAACTATTTCCTTTTGCAATATATAATTACAATTTGCCTGTTGGACAAAGCTTGGTGGAATGATCAAATGTTGTGCTATGGATTTGTTGAATGTGAACTATTTCATTTTCAGCTGTTGTCCATTAAATGTGAGATCGTTTTAACTCTTTGAACCTATGTTCTTGTATGAATGCTCTCTAGTTTATTATCTGAAATTTCCACTCTGAGTAATGAAGGTTTTTCATAAACAATGAGCTATCTTGTTGTTCATCTATCTATTAATGTTCATGTGTTTTGATAAAGTAACAGTTATCTGTGATTTTTCTTAATGCATGCACATAAATACATTACTCATTGATAAATGATAATCTTGCTCCCTAGGGATAGGTTAGATAGTTAGTTTTAGTTTTCTTGTTGTGTGTGATTTAGATGCGAGAGAGTTAAGATGAGAGGTAAGAACCTGCGCATCACATTGTGACCGGTCCTTGTATTCTCTATCAATCTACATTCTTAGATAGGCACTTGCATATCATACTAAACAAAAAAAGCTAAAAATATACACGGTGGACCGGGCCGTAACCGGTAAAACCTTTAATTCGTTACTTGACCTAGGGTAGCTGGACCGTAAACTGGATGGATTCCCCATAACAAACAATAATGGGCTAGTTGAGAACGTTTATTGGGGAGAATCCCTAACTGTTGTTACCTGCGATTTTCCAGCCCTCAACAAAACGATAATGAGGTTGGATCATCAACATAGAGATGGAATAACAACAACAAAACAACACGAGGATGGCTCATCAACATAAATATGGAGTAACAACAACAATGACAACATGAGGCTGGCTCATCAACATAAATTTAGAATAACAACAACAACGACAACATGAGGCTGGCTCATTAGCATAAAGCTGGAACAACAACAATAACAACAATGATAACACGAGGCTGGCTCATCAGCATAAAGCTGGAACAACAAAAACAACATGTGATAGGTATACATCATTACCAACAACTCAATGCTAGAGTAACATCATCTATGGCAACAAAATGAGGCAGGTGTATCAACAACCAACATTATCCTTCCTTTCAGAATTACAAAATCATGGACAACACATGGCATCCTTTCCTTTCAGAATTACAAGATCATGGACAACAAATGTTATCCTTTCCTTTTGGAATTACAGGATCATGAACAACATAAGTGATCCTTTCCTTTCATAATTACAGGATCATGGACAACATAGGTGATCCTTTTATTTCGGGATTGTGGGATCATGGACAACACAGGTGATCCTTTCCTTTCGGAATTACGGGATCATGGATAACAAAGGTCATTCTTTCCTTTTGGAATTACAAGATCATGGACAACATGGGTGATCCTTTCCTTTCAAAGTTATGGGATCATGGACAACACGGGTGATAATTTCCTTTCAGAATTATGGGATCATGGACAACATAGCTGTGGTACTCAAACAATACTTCCTTTTGGGATTACAGGATCAATTATTTAGAGAGCCACCAATACTGATCACATCTAATACATACATACATATCAAGTCCAACATGGGTGATCCTTCCTTTCATAATTGTGGTATCACCAACCAACATTTTATATGATCCTTCATTTCGGAATTATGGTATCAAGTCCACCAATCAACACCCTAGACGATCCTTCATTTCTAGAATTATGGGATCAAGTACATCACCCAAAATCTTAGATGATCCTTACTTTCAGAATTACGAGATCAAGTCCACCAACCAACATATTAGATGATCCTTCCTTTCGGAATTACATGATAAAGTCCATCAACCAACATATTATATGATACTTCCTTTCAAAATTACAGGATTAAGTCTCCAAGATCAACTACATGATACTTCCCTTCATTATTATGGGATCAAGTCTGAGGATGATCAATCCCAACTGAGATACCTATTGTGATCAGGATACCATAGTATCATCAATACTACTCCCCCTTTCTAGGGAAGTCCTTATGGAAAACACCTAGCTTGTATTGGAAGTGTTCAACTTCACACGAGACAGAGGATTAGTTAACACATCTGCAACTTGCTCATTTGTGCTCACATATTGGAGTTTAATAGCTCCCTTTTGCACCTTGCCACAAATGTAGAAATACCAGATTTCTATGTGCTTCGTCTTATCATGGAATGCAAGGTTCTCTTCCATCTTCATGCAACTTTGGTTATAACGTAGAATCATGGTGACATCCATCTCTAGATCAAATAGATTTCTAACAACTTCTAAATCCATATGGCTTCACAACTAGCGGAATAAGCTGCAATATATTATGCTTCTGTAGTTCTAAGAGCAACACTGGACTGCTTCCTTCTTATCCATGAGATCATGGCTAACCCCAGACTGAAACATTCTCCCGAAGTGATCTTTTTGTCTAAGACACTTCTTGCCCAATCAAAATTTGTATAACCGTACAGTCTGAAGTCATGATCTCTAGTATAATTGAGACCATAGTCTACAGTACCTTTCAGGTACCTTATCACATGCATTGCAACTACCAGGTGAACATGTCTGGGCTCAACCAGATACTGACTCAATGTTTTCACAACAAAGCATATATATGTTCGAGTATTCATCAAATACATCAGTGAACCAATAATTTGTCTGTATAGTGTCACATCCACTAATTCTTGTGAAGCATCAACCAACAACTTCAAGTGTGTATCCATGGGTGTGGACATGGCTTTACATATCAAACCTTTTCAAGATTTATACTGCATACTTCCCTTGGTTAAGGAATATTCCTTATATCCTCTTCCATATCTCAAGACCTAGAAAATAATGCATCAAGCCAAGGTCTTTCATCTCAAATTATGCAGCGAGGTTTTTCTTACACTATGATATTTGACATGTTCATCATCCATAACCTTGAAGTAAAGGTTAGGATCAACCTTAATTTTGGTAAAGCCCAAGCTCATCAGAAACTATTGATTCTTCCATACCAATCTCTTGGAGCTTGCTTCAACCCATACAGAGCCTTCTTTAACTTATGAACATGTGTCCTTTTGTCTTCGACTTAAAAACCTTGTGGATGTTCCATGTACACCTTTTCTTCAATAACACCATTTAGAAAGGTTGTTTTCACATCCATATTGTATAAATTCCATTTCGTCTTGGCTGTAAGTTCCATGATGGTTCTAATAGAAGTGTACGTTGCTATAGGAGCAAATGTCTCTTCATAATCCATTCCTTCCTTTTGAGAGAATCCATGGGCCACAAATCTGGCTTTGTATTTCTTAATACTTCCAACGATTGTATGTTTTATCTTGTATATCCATTTGGAAGATAACACACTTTTTCCTTTTGGTTTGGGAACAACTTCCCACACATCATTCTTCATTATGGATTGGTATTCTTCCATCATGGCTTCTACCCATTCTCTCTTTTGAACAATTGCTTCAAAACAAGTAGTTTCTTTGTCTACAAGACCACAAATGAAATCTACTAAACTAGGAAATGGCTTTGGCTTCTTACTCTATCTTGAGGACCCTTCTGGAGAACCATATTTTCTGCTTCTTGAATAATCTCACGAGGCCAAGCTAGGTTTATTTTGTGGGAGATATTCATGTAGGGAGGTTCATGGGGCTCCAACATATCATGTTCTTCCAGAATCTCATCATTAGGAGAAGGTGCAACTTCTTTCATTGGTTCTACAGTTTTGGGAGCTACAACTTCTTCATATGTTTATTCAAGTTGGCACTTTCTCAATTTCTTGAGAGCTATATATTCATCAAAGGTTACATCCATGCTGATTTCCATATGATGGTAACTTGGTATATAGATTTTGAATGCCTTGGAGACCTCACATTATCCAACAAATATTCCTTTCTTTATAAAAGGATCTAACTTGTTTTTTCTTTTCTTTTCGAATATGAACAAACACTAGACAACCAAATATCTTGAGGTGACTTACCTCTGGTCTTTTCCCCCTGAAGGTTTCTTTTGGGGTTTTGAACCCAAGTGCACTATGGGATATTTTGTTTTGGACATATATTGATGTCTTGCTGCTTCATCCCATAAGTGCATAAGAAGATATTGATAATGGATCATAATCTTCATTGCTTCCATACTGGTTTTGTTCTTCCTTTCAGAAACACCTTTACATACTCCTTCATGATCAATCTTTTAGATATGGTAGAATTGTGACTACCTTGCTCACATGCGGTAAGGGTTTTGTAGTTTATGTGAGCAAGCCTTATGTGCCATATTTCTCATGGACTTGTAGTATCATGAATCAAGGCCGCTTCTGAGCGAAATTTTTCATTTATACATGCTACCTTCTTCTGTCCCAATGATAGATGCATCCTCTAGATATATTCCTCTAGGACGCATAAGAACTTCACCATGTATAAATCATAGTCTTCAATTTCTTCCTTTGTTAACTTCTGAGGAGGTTCTTTTTCTTCTTATTTTGCTAAATGAGCATGATGTATTTTGTTATTCTTCCTCTTATAATCTCTTTTCCTTTTGGACAATTTATAGAAAAGTGTCCTATCTTATTACAATGGTAACATTAATAAGAGGAGAAATCTTTCTACTTATAATCTCCCTTTTTGTTCTTTTGAAACTTCTTAGGAGGATGATGCCCCATATGAGTTTCCTTATTGAAATGATGTTTTCCTTTTCTTCTTATAGTATGAGTAGCTAGAGCATGGACATCATCTCTAAGTAGTGCTTCTCAATTGTCTACTCTAGCTTCCTCTTGAACACATTTTTCCCATAGGATATAAAATTGTAGGATTTCCTTCCTTGCACAAATTGTCTGGATGTAGGAATAACATGGTCTAGTAAGACCATTTCGGAGCGGTCATTATTACTTCTTCATCTTCATCAATCTTGTCTTCAATTGCTTCTAGTTATTCTTTGAATTGAGAAACCCTTGTAAAGTATTCTTGGATAGATTCACCCTTGCTCATATTTGTACTTTTGAGTTGGGCTCTCAAATTCATCTTTTGGTTGATGTTTCTTCCTTCATACATTCTTTATAGGGAATCAAACATCTCCTTATGTGTATCCTTGGAGGATACTTGAGGAATCAAGTGATCCTTAATAGAATACGTTATGATCCTCTTGGCTTTAATCATGTCTTTCTTGTACTTTTCCTTTGCTCCATATTCTTCGGGCTCCATATTGTAAACTTATCAAGATCATTCTCTTCTTGAATGAGTCCTATTTTTTATTTCCAAGCACAGAAGTTTTATTTGCCTTCCAACTTGTCATTAAGCTGAGTTCTTAGAGACATCTTGTCCTGGAGAACAGAAAATGACAAAAAATGAAATTTCTTAGAAATAAAAAATATACTTACCAAAATATGTGCTTAACTGAGGTGAGTATGTTGGTACAATCAGTTTCAGAAGAATCCAAATTCTAACCCTTGAAACTGGACTTGTAAAATTCTGGATTGCAGTTTTTGGTTCTGATTTTGGATTTCTGGTTTTTTGGTTCCAATCCAAACTAGGGATTGAATTTCTGGAGCATATTCTCACTGAAAAAAATTCATTCCATGTGCCAAAATATGCACCTAGGAGGGGTGCACTTCCCAATGTCACTTTCACTAAAAAAATCCTCTTTAGTAGAAAACCCTATTTTTCTTGTCCAGAGAAGGAGAGAGAGATTTACCCAGTGAAAGCTACTATTTTCAGGCTAGCTATGATACCATGTTAATTTTTATATGCTGCTCTAGCTTAAGTCCTAACTTCATAAGCATTTAATACATTTTCACAATAACAACATAAAGAGGATAACTGAAAGAAACAAAATCACAAGGTACACAACAATTTACCTTGGGAACCCAACAAGAATTCCTCAATATAGATTACCAGAATACAATGACCAAAGAACAAGGTCTCATAAGAGAGAGAGACCAAACCCCATCGTAAGAGCCAAAACACCAAAGACACTTCTCCTCCTCCTTCTCTGTCCTTCCTTCTCTCTCTCTCTCTCTTGCACAATACATGAGTGAGCGAGTGTGTATAAATGAGGGAGGGTGCCTCATTATTTATACTATTCTTCTAACTGACACTTTATCCTAACTGGGCTGACCTATCAAACTGACAGGGCCGACCTACCTAGGAAAAATCACAATAATAATTATATTAATTTTTTCTGGGTATTATTCACCCGACTTACAACGAAGGGATTGCCTCATGAGTTTTACACGACCTTTACATTAGTGACATCTCCCGAAGGAGGAATAATAATAATGTAAAGTACAATTAGAATATTCTTCTAAGTTACATTATTTTAACATTTTATGATTCACCAAGATCCTATGAAATGAGAGGTGAAGAGCATATTTTGGGAGAGGAGAGCCTTTAGGTCCTTGCTTATGTGCAAAAGTTGATTTACACTATTTTAACTAAAGATGTCAAGTAATCAAAGAAACATGAAAACTCTTGAATACTAGTGGAGACAATGAGGCATGTTGAAAGCCTCAAGGTTGGTTACCTAGGTATATTTTGAGGGAGGACCCCTTTACTCCCTAATATTAGGCTATGTGAGCTAATTACTAAAGAAACAAATAACTATTGCAAGTTAACTTAGTCCTAGTTCACTAGCGAGCAACAATGGGGCTACAATATTGTTGGTAAACTGATAAAAAGAAAATAAATGATAGAAGCGTAAAAAACAAAAAATAGGTGCGCTATAGTGCAAGAAAAAGACTCACTAGCACGTAGTAGTGCGGTTATAATGTGCATAGGTGACGATGATGTCATATAGACACTTGTGGTGAAAGTCTAATAACTTGTGCATATAGTGCAGCCGTCAAAGAATCTTCCGTGCTGCTAGCATGACTGAGACATCGGGATCTATGCGTATGATAAAATGGCTAAAAGGACTGAATGGGAGCCAAATTCCTGAGATGAATGGTATGGATCTCTTCACCTGCAAAGCATGAAACACCATAAATTAGCCACTTAATAAATAACAAACTAATGAAAGTTAAATGAACTAAAACATAATGGAGTTGCCATAAATACTGTTGTGAATAAGATTGCACAAGAGTGAACCATTCCTTAGTATTAGGTGCCCCGTTGTTGGTGGGTGAGTGCTCAAAGTGATCCTACATGTGGTTGTTAGTGAAATATAGCAAAATAAATAAAAGAAAAGAAAAATTAAACAAATAACAAAGGGGTAGGAATGCAAACTCCAACAACCAACAGATGCCAAACCTTCTTGTATTACCCAATGGTCAAGCATGTACAACACCTTGTATATGTGAGCTCCAAATGGAGGAAAACAATCTCTATAAGGGAGGTCTATTTAGTCAACACTATATGTCAAGTGGTTTGAAGAGAAAATGAGAAGAACACTTGCCATTTGGAGGAGGGTGGCAAGGGAGCTTGGTGAATGCTAAACAAGAGGGAAATGGTGAGTTACGAGGGAGCTCTAACACAATTTTAGTAGCATAAACTTGCTCAAATTTCTTCTTACAATAATCATGCCCATGGATTTATTTTATAGGCCAAGATGTGGCCAAGAAATAACAAGATCCCAATGTGAACCCAATGATCCATGATATCGCTCCAATGTACACAAAGAAGGCCATTTGAGGAAACCAAGTGTGTGAAGAGCCAAAATTTGAATTCTTGGAGGTAATGGATCCTTCATGAGCCTTTAATGCACCACTGGTGGGTGAGATCCTATCGATTGTGTCAATCACGTGGGATCTCGAAGGGAAATCTGCGTTGGTTGGGCGGGTGTTGAACTAATAACACGTGTTGTAGTGCATATAAACAGACCATTGATCACATGGTATTACATTTCGACTGCTTTGGGGATTTTTTGGAATCATGCTGCTTCTTGAGTCTTGTGAGGATGTATTCAGTGGGAAGCATGCTATATGTTTATGATGCTTTATCGTGTAAATTGCAAAAATGTTACATGTGTGTGAGATTTAAGCATTAACAACTTGCTTTGAGCTTGGCATGGCCTTCCCTAGCAAAAACACATTCCTTGTTGCCTTGATTCGTTGTTTCCACTACTCAAGTGTTGCATGTTGGTATTCTATGCATTTTTAGGTTGCTTGTAACCCGATGGGGCTTCCTTAAGGTACGATGCATCACTTACCTCTTTGCTTCGTTGTTTTTGTTACATAAGTATTGTGTTAGTTTCCATTGCACCGTAGCTTCTGTTTTACTTAAATTATGCCAATTTTCTTTCATGAGAAATGGATAATTGCAACAATTAAGGATTTCCCTCTAAGAGTGCTCGTTAATGGTGTACAAGGGAAAGATAGGACTACCATGGCAACATACGACCTCCCATATATAGGGAGTTATATAATTAAAGGTCATATGGAAGTGATTCATTTTAGCAAGGCTCAAGGAGTATATTATTAATGGGATGGAAGTCCTCTATCCAAATTATGAGATGTGGTTGAAATTTAGGAATGTAAACATTGGCTCTCCTATGATTATTGCCTATGAAGTAGGTATCGAGGATTCCCTAGTTAAGTACCTCCCTTGATTATGGGAAAAGTTATTACAACTGTTAATTGTCATTTTAATCACCTATTTAGAGGACCGATTATAGGAGGATATGAACTTTGAGAATTTAGGAGGAGAACTGAAACGTGAACATACTCAAGATGTTGAATTCATCAATTTAAAACCCTAATTTTTTCACATAGTTCTCACCACCATAATTTGATAAAAAAATTGAAAATGTAGGTTAGAAACTTACGTAACACCATTAAAAAATTAACTCAACAAATAGGTCAACACACTTAATGCACCCTTGAGATTATTACACATTATGATAGTTTTGGCGTGGGTTGAAAGTTAACAAAAAATCCTTTAGTTTATAAAGTTTTTCCCATTTTCCAATTTTTGTTTCTAGTCTTTTTTAGCTATAACTTAAAACCTTTAAACCTTTAATATGAATACATCAAAATGGTTTCTAATCTATTCATAAATGTAATTTAAAATTTTCACGATTTTTGAAGTGATTTAAAATGTCAAAGTTCTAATAAATAAGGATGAAGCATTTTACCCCAGATGCGGGTGTCAATACCTCAGTCCTAGGTCCACTCACACATCCACTCACACATCGTGAATGACCTCAAGGTTTACAGAAAATGGGAGCTTAGGTCTAGAAAGCATGACACATGAACTATTAAGTAGATGGGCAAATGAACCTCACATTATTCTTGGATCTACCTATGGACAAGGGTACATTGACTGCATAAGGATGCAAAAGGACATTATGCCATTGTATAGGAGATCAATGTAGCACACGAGTAGAGGGATATCCCCTCTTTGGCTCATGATCAAGAATTTATGGAAGATTAATGGTACTCACCACGATGGAACTATTTCCTCTATTGTTATGCCTGGAGGGCGCACCAACTACAATGTGCCTTTGCTCGTATAACACCTCGTCAAAGAGCTCGAAGCGGTCACGGGAATCATGGAATTGCATAAGCAAAGGGAAGTCACACCTATAATTTCTATGTTCCATTAGCATATTAAGTGAACCATCAAGGAAATGGAAGCGCTCGTGTTGGAGGATCGAGGAAGACATGGGAAAGCTAGTAATATTGGTCACAACCCCTACTAGATTGTTAAGTGACTTTTTGCAAGAGTAATCATGGAAAGAGAACTCTATAAAGAGACCACCCTAAAATTTATTAGAAATCTTTGAAAATACATAGACAAGATTGAACAACAACTTGCTGCTCTAGAAGAGGCGACATAGGCCCCTTTTTAAATGACAGGAGAACCAACCACACACACCTAGGGTTAATGTGGAAATATCTGTTGATGCGCTCTTGTCATTTTTTAGTTTTGTTATGAATTTTCAAGGTTTAATTTGTTGTCTTAATCTATGGACCAGTGGACTTGGTTTCCACTATCGAGGGAGTCTAGTGATGCTTTTACTTCTTATGCCAACTTAGTTAACTGTTTCTTCGTCTATGGGACCAGTTTCCCTCTCCAAGGCAAGCCATAACTTGGTTTAAAACTCTTCTAAAAAATGACATATTTATATGGTTTGTTAGTGACTGTGTGTATGCCTTGTTTCCTTCATGCATGCCTATACTAGGTTTTTTACCATAGTTTCTTTTTGTTAATATAAGGTTTATATTCTTGCTTAAAAAATGAATCATTTTAGTTAATATTTAAATTGAGTCAATAAGTTTAACTTAATTTATATATAATGTTTGGTTCATATTTTTTTTTATTAGTTCAAAGATATCTATCCATTCTTATAAATATT
>LPNX011206173.1:146010-164427 GCA_001517045.1 Pseudotsuga menziesii | reverse complement strand
AAGAAAAACTGGTCTCTGCTCTCACAAAACTAAATCAGTGTTTAAACAACATTACAGTCCCATCCTCCTGGTCCCAGGTTCAAAAGTAAATTTCAAAGTTTAAATAAAAATAAAATAAGCCTATCTGCTTATTTAGTTCATTCAAAAGAAATGTCCAGTTCCACGTAAGTGCTGAAACCCTATCTACATCTAGATGGTAGTTCCTCAAAATAGAAATCCAGATTTTTAGTTGGAAGGTCGATTCGGAGAGGTCCCCTCCAGAACCCTAACCTCCCTGCTTACCTGTGACCGCCGAGTTTGAATGGAATTGCATGTAGAATTTCATCCCCAGGTGCGTTGAGCAGGGAAGAGCGCCAAGCCATGAAACACATCAACAAAACCGTGGTCAAGTAAGCTAGCAGTGAATAGATGATATCCATAATTTTTTTTTGAATCCTCTATGAGTAGTGACCGAGTTCTTACCCTACCTCCTTGGTAGAATAGATTGGCGGGTCGGCCTCCGTCTGGGGTACCTTCGCCTTCCCTTGTCATGGAAATTTTCAAACACCACCAGGAGTTTTCCTTCAATGGGCGGCGGTACCACGGAAGCACTGCTCTCCTGGGCTAGGGTCAGCGGCTGGATACCCTGCTTTTAATTTCCCCGCAGTTCCTGAATGCAAAAGTAAAAAAAAATGGGACATAGTTTAGTTCACCAGCCTAGGTATGTAAAACCCGAGCATAACCGTTTCAGATTATGGTTAGACCCTCGACCTTACCTTTGGCTTAAACCCTTATATCAACAGTTGGCGTCTCAGATAGGGAAGGGGGAGGCCCTCTGTAGTTTGCACCCATCTTATGCATTAGAAGCCTAATGACAAAAGAATACAGAACTCATAAGCAGAAGATAAATCCCTAGGTAAGTTAAGAGTAGCATCGCAGGGAACTGAAAAAAGAAAAAAAAAAGAAAAAGGGAACAGAGCCACAACAATGGTCTAGAAACCACTTTACCCTTTGCTTTTAGGAGTCTCCATCTAACCCTGGCGGACTTGTTGTTTTGACCAGAGGGTAGGATTTCCAGAATTCGTCCCCCTTGAAGTTTAGACACTATCGATTTCCTTTCGGCTCTCGGCTTCCAGGGCCTAGAAACCTGACCCAGCAACCAGAGTGTTCTCTACTAGGGTGGTACCTTCATCGATTCCTCAAGCCAGGTTTTAGGGTATAGGAGCCAGACAAAACCCTTCCTCTTCAAACCAGGAGTCCGAGTTCCCCAGGTTGATTGTGTCGCTGGGACGAAAGTAAAAGCATAAGTGTTTTAGGTATGTTTCACCTAACGCCTTTTGGAAAATCAAACCTTTTCTTTTAATCACCTACTGTTTCAGGACAGAGCTTTAGGAGAGAACCAAGGCTTTTAGATGTTCGACCTCGATGACAGCACCTTTCCTGTGCACCCTCGTCTCATGGCCCGAGGTCTGAAAAAAACCAGAACAGCTGGCTCCGATGGTACCACTTGCTATAACATATGGCAATGGGATATAATTTTTATTTTTTTAATTTTATTATTATGATGTCATTGTTGCCACATGTCAACTCAAATCCAGATACCAAATTCCAAAGTTTACATCATCTTCTATCCACCAATAAGTTGTTTACAAAATAGTTTTTTAACAAAATTAAAAAAAATATTTTACAAATCCCTAAGTTATACTTTACAAAATAGATTTTAATTTTTTTGATAGAGAGCAACTAATACAAAGTCAAAAGAGTTTGACTTGCAGCCGATTACAATATACCTTGCCTGCGGCAGGTATAACAAGAGCCACGAGGTGGGAATGTCCCTCACATTGCCATTTGCTAAGAGGAAGTGGATTATATTAATATTTGATATGGATTCTAGACTTTCACAATATCAACATAAAGAAAAAGGATGATGGCTATACAAGCCAAAGTCACGCCACCACGGCTCACCTCTTCTAAATAATCCTTTAGCTTGTAAATGTAAATACCAAAAATGGTAGTTAGAGTTCTTAAACTTCACAATAAACTTTAGGTACAACCTTATGGTGATAACTCTCAACTCAAAAGAAAATTTTAGGTTTTCTAAGTTATTTTAATTGTTAGTTGTAAACACATTATCAAATGTTTTTTTAAGTTGACAAAGCAACACAAAAGACTAATTTTATTTTTACTACACTCCTTAGTAATAATCCCAAAAACAACAAAACGGTTCACATTTCAATAATAACCCAAACTATGTCACTCTTGCTTTTACTTATGTGAAATAAATAAATAAAATTATTTAATATTATTAGACATTGAAGAAATGAAATTATAATATTTCTATTTGAAAAAGACAATATAGATTCACTTATTTCGGTAGCGAAATAGCGAAAACCCATAAAACCCAACAGGAAAAAAGAAAAAGATTACCTTGAACCAAATTAGGGAAGCAACAACTTGATCAACAAGCCCTCTCTTATGCAAAATGCATAGGACATAATCTTGCAGGATGTATGAACATGCATAAATCCAATAAAATGGCAATTTTACTGCCGATGTAGTCGTTAGTTCCACTCCTTAAATCCAATACATTGGGGTATTTTACCACCTTACTGTTAGAAGGAATACTTTACTGCCGATGTAGTCGTTAGTTCCACTCCTTAAATCCAATACATTGGGGTATTTTACCACCTTACTGTTAGAAGGAATACTATAATAGATAACCAGATAAAGAACCCACCATATACATATTATTAACTATAATGTGCTTCTATCAAGAGTACATATTTAGATTGGCTTCGACCTCAACAACTTTAACAGTATCATGAAATGCCGAACACAGATAGTAATGAAAGGCATAAGTTGGAGCAGACATGGTGATCATGACCAGTTGGAAGAACCAAAATCATCGGAGTGCAGATTGAATGATTAAATCAATTTCATCGGCCAAACCAAACAGTCGCTCCAAATAAATGAACATTCTTCGCACCATCACAAGCTTAAAAACATGGCACAAAGATATGCAAAACTCCATTGAGTTAGTGAAATAATAGAGATATATATTGAATCCAGTTCAAGGTAAAGTCAATGTGAACTTGACGTGTTTAGCCATACACAAATAATAACATCTATGAGGACCTAATTCCCTGCATCTGATTCACATTCACCTCCTCAAAATAGATGCTACAGTTTTCCATTTCCTCCCTTTGATATTCAACATGACCAAGGTAATCATTGTAGTCACCCTTGCCTGCTCTGAGTGCTGTATCCATATCCAAATTCGCTATCCTGATGACCAGGCAGACTGAAATTCTTGTTACAGAGAAAAAACGAAAAAATGAATAAGAATGGATAAAATTGTTGAAGGATGAAACCTAAGTGGTCATTATGATCATACTAGAAAATTCAATACTAATATTTAATAGATGAGGGAAAACCCAACAACAGTTCAATTCCTCTGCTACCCGGCTCAGGGTTTTGTAACTATACATGCAATAAAAAACAACTAAAATCATAATTTCATCATTGGGTTCAAACATGTCAACCATGATCAGAATTTACAAAAACTCACACACAGAAAAATACCAGTGGAAGAATACTAGAACATAAATTATTTCAACACGAGTAGGGCAGAAAATTACCCAGTCAACGAGATATGCAACAACTAAAAAATAGCCTCGCCCTTCAACAATTCGTAAATACACCCAAAATTCAATCTCAATCCATTCGAAATATGCATGGGAAAACAAAGTTTCAGAAAAACTATTCACGTTATGGCCCTTGGAGGGACGAGAATGCTACAAGCACAGATTTAAAACTTGGCCAGAGAACGAAGAAACAAACTCATCTAGGATATCAACGACACTAGCAGAAGAAAGGGAACCACAAAGCTCTGGAAGAAACACTTTCAATGAAAAAACACAATGTAATTGTTATGATTAACCACAATTATGGGAAACCACATATCATATCGAAATCCTTAACCAACCATGCAAATTTTCATTTTTACTTGAGATATTACTCCATTGTGAGCATCGCCACCAGGAAAATAGAACAAATCCCTCTAACAATGATGCCAAAAGAGAACACCAACAAAAACCTGACAAATTAAAAACATCCACAATGAATCCAAAACAGGACATTTTGATGACTAGCGCAGATCAAAACAATTTTCCACATAAGAAAACCATGAAAATTAAAGAAAATATACCATCGAAGTACAATAGAGCATATAAAATTATCCACCAACAAATAAAATGCACCACTGTAAAGCAATAAACCATATACCATCTAACAAAAACAACAAAAAAAAACCCACCCATCATGCAATTAACTTCAGTACTAAACTACATAAAACATTGATTGACATCCTCACCGGGAAGCCTCCACACACAATCAAACTTCAATCCAAACTATGCTTGAAATGAAGTACACAAATTATCACAGCCCACTGGAACGCATCGTAAACATAGCCCCTTAATACTGAATCATACACGACACATTGTTATCTGTCGTAACATAGTGGTGTGTTTCGATCTGCATGGTCATCTTGTGTCCATATATTGCCTTTGCATACATGCTATATGCAAAATTGTAATCCAGATCATGGTTTTGTACAAGTAACTTAATATGAAAACACTTCAGGAAATTAGAAGAGGATCGAGAAAAAATATTGGTTGAAACTGGTTCACAAGTGTGAATTTGTGAAGCATCTGGGCACCTGTGTCTATGAGTTGGGATCCCACAGTGGATGCGTGGCATCAAAAAGACCAAGTGAGTTAATGCAGGGCATCAAAAAGATTGGGTGGCATCGAAAAAGACTGGGTGGCATCCAAAAGACTGTGAGGTATCCAAAAGAGTGTGGTATCCAAAAGACTGTGATCCAGACAGAGGTTGCTTCGAACATTAATTTAAATAAAGGTTTCCGCAAACCTAAGCCTGGTTTAGCACATCTCCCATCGCCTGGAGTGTGCAGACTGAACTTACAAACATACAAGTACATTAAAATTTTGATGATGAGAGCCGGTCGCTGGGTCTTTGGGCACAATACCCAAGCAAATGTCAGCTGCCCTAGACCAATGAAAAAACAAAAAATTAGTTTAAAAAAATTCTTTAATACAATAAAAAATCAAACTATAGGAAAAACTTTAAAAAACACAAATTTTTTTATGCCAAACTCTCAACTAATCCACCTGCGTGAATCATATATATCCCCTTGTCGGGACATAATAATCCACTTGCATGAATCAAATATATCCCCTTGTTGGGGACATAATAAGAGGAAAGTATATGTCTTCTTTGTTAGAGTTTCCATAATATTAGCAAAATTCAAAGCTATGAAATGCATTATGTCTACAAATTTAACAAATATCAATAATAGAGAGCAACACCATAATATTTGCTAAGGGTGAAAAATTAATCTAGAACAAAATGGAGATGCCTATCTTTCTTCATTGTATAATGATGATTTTGATACCATGGGTATGTCATGCTCTTATGGTAGTTATGAATACCATAAGGTGCAAAATAGAAATCACTTGCATTTAATCATACAGATTCAAATAGATGACATATCATTCAAAGTGATGACTTGCTACAAATGGAAACATAGCTTTGAATAACATGAAAGGAATTGGCACGTGAAGAGACATTGTTTCAATATAGGAAAATGAATGTTTTTAGACTTGTGTTTGTGTTATCCCTAAACATAATTGCAATGGATGACCACACCGTTAGCAATTGTTCCTCTTGCAAACTCCTTCCCTTGTAAACTCTATGAAAGCATGGTGTCCACAATTTATGAGAATAAAAACCCATTATAGTTGTTGGAGTGTCTTCCTTCCACTTCAAGACAAGTTTTGATCTTTACTTTGAAAGTGTTTATTACCATAGAGGTCTTTATATACTCTACTTGTATTTGTTCCATATTTTTTTCCCTTATATTTCTTCTCCTACTTAAAATTCACTGATTACTCAATTCATTGTTAAACCCCTAAAATATTTCCTAATTGGCCATGTAGAAATTTTGCTTTGCAAATGAAAAGGACCAAGGTATATTTGGTTCCAAATTATTATCTTCTCTAAAGTAATTATTTATCTGCCTCTCCCTCTTTTCCTCTCAGCTCATATCCTACCTCAGATCAATCAAGTCATGAATTGACTCTTGATGATTGAGCCTGCAATATGAAATATTGCTTATGCATATAGACCCTTCTAGGGCAAGAGCATACAACTCCTATTGATTGATCGTGCCATATAAAAATCTTTCTTATGCATAGTATATTCCAGGCCAAGATCTATATATATGCATCGCAACCTGACAAATCAGAACTTGCTCATAGTTTTAGAGTAGAGGAAGAAGTGTAAGACCGTGTCATCGATTTTCCTTGGTACTCTGTAAGAAAATAATCTTAAAAACCCGCAAGAATTCATATTGATAGTGTGCCCACTTGTTGCAAAAACAAATACCATGCTCTCCACTTTTTTGTACTTAACAATACATTATTGAATTAAAAAATAGTATTCTAAAATATATATACATACACACACACACATATCAATTTATTTTTTTTCCAAAAAGAAACACATGTATATTTTTATTCATATAATGAAAGAAAAATACCTTCTTTAGGTCTAGGAAGCACAATATATCGTAGACTTGTGTAACACTAGTAATTGGATAAAAAAATTTACCTCATAAATCAACAATGGCACTTGGATCTCCATTAAGCTCTAATATTTACACAATATTTACATGAAAAGTATGTAATCCACCTCAAACAACATCTCTAAATACATCCAAAAACATAATTGTTCATGAAATGTCCATGGTCCACCTTATAGATGACAGACATAGAATAGTGGTCACATGAGTGATGTTCATATTTATCTCAACAACATTTAGTTGATTCCAAAAATGCCTCTAAAGGTTGTGCATCTAGTCATATAACCAAAGTATAATCAATTCTCAAACCATCCTTATATTTTTTTGAGGAATAGTGTACCCAAGTCTTTTTCCTACGTGTCTTAGATAATGCATCAACATGGTCGTTTAATTCCCTGTAAAGATGATTCAAACAAATAGAAATATAAGCCGAAGTGATGTATTTCAGTTGGTCTTCTATTGCATGTAGTGTGATGTCACATACCACATGCTCTCCTTTCATCCCTTTAATGACAAAAAGGTAGAATACCTAAAAACCTACGAGTGTTTTATATGCTTCCTAATTTCCAGTTAGAATAATCCTAGAGTGCTGACAATTTGGTCCGATTATTCATTCCTCTTTCCAAGTATAGCACCCCCCCCACAATGCCACATGTTGAAGTATCAATATAACATGTGCTATAAGAAAAGCCCCATGGCAAAGAATTGTTCACTATCAGTTGACCCACTACCCTCCTCTTTAGGACATTTCCATGCGAAAGGAAAAAATGTGGCACTGTGCAAATCTGGGAAGAAGGCTATACAATCAAAGGGGGTTGATCTTCAAATAGGTTAGAGTTTTGTGCAAGTAAAATGCCCCATAAAGGAACGACTCAACAATTTTTTGGTTCAATATTTTCAAACCAATGGGCCAAGCCTTGGGGTGCACTCAAACATTAGACACTTTTTTGTTGTTGTTGAAAATAAAAGGAAAAATCGTAGTGTCAAACAAAGGAGAGGTTTTTGTTAAAATAAACAAGAAAATCAAAAGATGGTCAATGTTGTCATTAAGGTTAAGAGTTGGGTTTTAATCTTTAATGCATTTCTTTTTGTCTGGATTATTGTGGGGTTCAACAAAACTTCCAGGTTCAAAACACTCTACTTACATTGTTGCTTAGTTTTTTCAACTCTCTAATTAGTGTTTTTTCCATTCTACTTATATTTTAGATTATCGCGGGGTTTGGAAAATCTCCCAAGGTAAAAACACACTTCTTTCCTTCTTGCTTTATTATTGTAGATGTCTAGTTAGCGTGTTTAATAGCTTGCTTCGGGCTTGGCATGGAATGCCAAGGAAAAATACATTCTTGCTCCCTTGATTCATTGTTGTCATTGCCCAAGTGTCACATGTTGGTCTTTTATGCAGTTTTAGGTTGCTTGGATCCGAATGGGGCTTCCCTAAGGAGTGACACATCGCTTGCCTCTTTACCTTGTTTCTACAACTTCCTAAGTGTCGTGATAGTCTCAATTACATTGTAGCTTACATTTAACTTAAGTTATGCCAGTTATGTTTCATGAGGAATGCATAATTGCAGTAATTAATGATTTCCCTCTACGAGTGTTCATTGATGATGTGCAAGGAAAATATTGGACTACCATGGCAAGAGAGGACCTCCCATATACAAGGAGTTATATAATTAAAGGTCATATGCAAGTGATCCATTGTAGCAATGCTCAAGGAGTATATTATTAATGGGATGGAGGTCCTCTATCCAAATAATGAGATGTGGTGGAAATTTAGGAATGTATACACTGACTCTCCTATGATTATTGCCTAGGTAGTAGGCATGAAGGATTCCCACCTTTATTGATTATGGGCAAAGTTATAACAACTGCTAATTGGCATTTTAGTGTTTTGTTTAGAGGAACAATTAGAGGAGGATATGGAATTCAAGCAGTTAAGAGGATAACTGAAATATGCACATACTCTAGGATGTTGAATTGTTGAATTCATCAATTGAAAACCCTAATTTATTAACATAGTGTGCATCACCATAGTTTGATAAAAAAATGAAACTACACGCTGGAAAATTAACTCAAACAATCCAAAAATGAACCCAACAAATATGTTGGAACACTTAATGCAACCTTGAGATTATTAAATGTTATGATAGTTTTGGAGTGGGTTGAAAGTTAACTAAAATTCTTTGCTTTGTAACATTTTCCCATTTCCAAATGTTTTTTCTAAGTCTTTTTTTGCTATAACTTAAAAACTTTAAACCTTTAATTGGAATACATAAAATTGTTATTTAATCTATCATAAATGTAATTTAAAATTATCTATGATCTTTGAAGTGATTTAAAATATCAATTTTTTTAACAAAAACGAGTAATTTGATTTTATGAAAATCTGAAAATTCAGCAGGACAAAACCAAAATTGCTCCAAAATGTACCATAGGTTTCTGAGTATAGTAACTTTTAGTTACATACATCCAAAATATAAAAAAAACTTGTTGCAAAAAACATAGATCCCTAAACTACTATAGATTCTGACAAATTGTCCTAGAAGCAATCTACAAAAAAACTGCATAAAAGAACAATCTAAAGGCTAGTATCACCATCCATATCCTGTACATCTTCAACAAATTTTTTAGCATCACGTTCCATTTTTGCAACATCATTGTCCCGATTCTTATCCAAAGAATGCTCATCTTTCTCATCCAGAGAATTACATTTTTCTTCCCCAATTTTCTCATTGTCCAAATATTAGGAACCTTGAATTGTCATGTCCCCAACCCTTACTCGGCGGAGAGGATGCGACAATATATATCAACCCATGCAATTTAAGCCCCATGAACATAATATGAAAATTTCCTTGAAATAAAACATTCATAAGCAAATACAGTTGCAGAACTTAAATACACAAGAATACTTATCTTTGAAAGAAGCTCGTCCCACAACCAGCTATGTCGCTGCAATGTTCCACCCAACCATAGGCAAGTGTGCTCTTTAATCTCTCAGCAACACTGCCACCCCCGAGCTGGGCATGATCTTCCCCAAGGAATAAGGAACACTAGCAGACTTCACCCATAGCCAAGGATACAATTAAAATTCAGTCAAGCCAACACAGTTGGCTTTATCAGACTTACACAGGAAGTGGTTTACACTTATCCAAATTCACATGAGATACAACCAAGCCAACAGATGGGTTTATTAGGCTACCATCCAAGCCATCCTTCCAGTTGGGTTTATCAGGCTGTCAAGGAGGTGGAAAGACTGACTGCTAAGCTAGTGAGCTCAACCCCAGAGCTATGAACACCTACCCTGGATCTAGCCTGACTTATAAACAATTACACACTCAACACAAGGAATCATTCCTTTCTTTGCTACACAGTCCCTCAGGCCATGCTTTCCCTTCCAGTGCTATTCAGGGCATGCAAAGAAGAAAACCAACCTTCTAGATTTATCTGTGAGGTTCTTTCACACACTAGGTTTATCAAGCAAGTCTATACTCCATTTCCATTCCTTCAATCAATGTAGATTCCAAAGCAAGGATGTGCACACAATTATCTCAGTACCAGAATTAACAAAACGTAGTAGACGCCAGGGATTTCACACACACACAGTAATCAAGAAGTTCTGAACATTGTAGGTGCCATACTGACTGCTGCAAAATAACAAAATGAAAACGTTTGCTGGTATTTCAAAACAAAGACACAAAATCGGATTCAAGGTAATTGTGTTCAGGGAAACAACTAGCAGACAGGAGAAAATGTGAGAGAGAACAATTCCGAACAGGAAAACTAAAATCGTGAAAGGAAACAGATTGTCGAACAAGAGAAAATCGTGAAGGGAAAAAATCGCAGAACTGAAGAGAATTGTCCAAGGTTCAGAAACAGAGTGGTTTTGATTGCTACGTGAATGAAGATTTCCATCCAAAAACGTTACACACAGTCAAAATCGTGAGGGGAAAAATGAAAACGTTTCATCATGGGGGAAAAGTAGACTTTTTTTGTGTTTTCTTGCCCAAGAAAATTCAAAAAAATGTTTTTCTAGAAATGGTGCTCTGCCCATTTTGAATTTCTCCCAACTCTTCCAATACCCCCCCCTTATCCTTATGAAAAATAATGCCCCCATCTCATTTAGTTGCGTTGACATAGCTGGCTGTAGGTTTTTAATTATTAAATTGCAAATTTAGCATAATGTCCAAAATAATAATGTGCCGGTTAGCACGAAATACCATCGGCCCAACTTTAATCAACGAAACATAAATACTAAATCAATGGTGGGGATTTTTCCTTGAGCTCCACACCATGATTATTTACATCATTTTATTTAAATGCAAACGGGGTTAAAACCGAGGTGTTACATTCCCCTCCCCCTTCAACAGCACTGTCCTCAGTGCTTTACAACATTGAACAAAAATGCTTGCTGGTACTTCCCTCAACAATCCACGGATTCGAAAACGAATGTGCCAATCGCATGGAATCCTCCAGCTCCCACGTAGCTTCTTCAAGACCGTTTTACTCCCATAGTAACTTTCTTCCAGAGAATTACAATTTTCTTCCCCAATTTTCTCACTGTCCAAATATTGGGAACCTTGAATATTCTGACTACTTTCAGAAATGTCAATATTCTCCTCTGAGCTAGAAGTGTGATATGATAAGGTAACTGATTGATATATTGAATCAATTTCCTATTCATTGCATTCATCCTCCTCTAGACGAGGCCGATATTATAAGAAGAGAGAGCGATTTTCTTTGTTTCCACAGGATTAGAGTCCAACACAATAAAAAAAGATAAAAGGGAACAACTAAAATCCATATCACTTTCGATCATCATACCAAAAGTAACAACAATTTGAGAGGAGAATTAAAAATTTCTCAGGGGATCCAACAGTGGCGAACATATTCACCTCCATTGATAACCAAATTTCCAATGGAATTAGAGGAAGCTAAATTTACATAATGATCATCTTGATTGTTATTTTTCCTCTTTACTTGATATAATTGATATTCAAGAACATGAAGAAGGAGCTTATTGATTCTTTGCTGTAGTTTATTAGGTATTCAATCTTCTAGATCCTTTTTGCATTTGGTTTGGGAGGGAATTAGCAATGAATATCCAATAATAGCCATCGATTGAATTCCCTGAGAAACAACATTGACAAGTCCTTGATAAAGAGCGAATCACTTAGCTTGGTTGTTTGTGGCAAATCTGAGACCCCATTCAAAGGTTAAGATTATATTCTTGCCAGGTTCCAAAATGATTCCTGCTGCACTGGACTCCTCAAGATTTCCTTTAGAAGAACCATAAAGAAATATTACATGATTATGAATATTTGCTAACTAGTTTTGAAATCCATATTGGGATTTTTCCAATCGCCACGAGTAGACTTCTTTCCAATTTGATTTTTTAGGAACAGCGCAGAAAGTTCTTGGAATGATGTTTTGAGTCCATAGTTTTTCATCGATGCTTAGAGTTTCATTAAACTGAATATACTTACAACTGGATTGGATAACTTCACTAAGAAGGGATTTAGCTGGAATTGAAGTTGCAAGAGCAGAATTCACTTTTATATTGTCAAATTTTTATTTGTTTCATGCGATCCAAAATTTCCAAAGAACATAATTCAGTATAGCCATCCATATCCTGAAGAAAATAGGATTACTGACTAGTGATCTAGAGTAAGCTTTATGCCAGTTAAGAAAATAGTCACTCCAACAATTTGGCATCCGAAATTGAAAGTTTTAACCTTTTAACATATCTTCTAGACCTGTTTGATATAATATTTGAAAAAATACGATGAATATATTCTTCATGAACTTTACATAAAACACCTTGATGGGCCTTGAATTTGTCTTTTATGAATATTTCCAGAGGTAATAATTTTACCATGAAGAAGGACCCAATAAAAGACATTGATCTTTGACAGACAATTTTGATGCTATACTTTTGACCAAAGATGAGAAAAAGGAGGTTGAGGTTGTAAGTTTTAAACCTGTGCAGAGAAGCAAAGAATACATATTCGTTTAACCAAAATATAGATTACACCACAACATTCAGACACAATATACAAAGATTTACCCTAGAAACCCTTAACCAGGAAAACCAACAAACCTTTGAGCCACACCTCCTATTTTCACATTACATTATGAATCATTCATAATTCAAAATATAGGTATTCCATAGCAACCAATACCCTAATCCATTAACCCAAATTAGAAATAGACCCCAATCCCTTAAATAAGATTAAATTACATATTTTTAGAGAAATTCTCAAAATAGTCAGTATCGTCATGCACACTATTGATAGGTGCATCCACCCCCCCCCACACAAATAATATAACACATACCCAACATTCTCCCACTTGTTGTTTTATTTGCATAACAATGATTCATGTACTCATAGGGTCACAACTTCAGGGAATCAATGCCCATAGATTCTCTACACCAAGAGAATTTATCAGTACTAACAAACTTTGTTAATAAGTTTGCAGCATTATTCAAGGTCTCAACCTTATTAAAAAACACCTTATTGTATTCAACCATATCTCTCACAAAGTGATATTACACATCAATATGCTTTGCCTTAGTATGATAAGCATGGTTCTTTTCTAGGATGATAAAACTTTGTTTGTAACAATCTAACCTTACATCTTTAGTACAAAACCAACACCTGAACACAATCTCTACAACTGTACAAACTATATGCTTGCATGAGTGGTTGCCATATATTCAACTTATGTAGTTGAGAGTGAAACTACAATCTATCTCTTTCTCATACAACTGATAGCTCCTCCAAATAGGTTAAACACATACCCACTTGTAGATCTTCTGTAATCAAGATCTCTCTCCCAATCTGCATCAACAAATCCTTGTACATCTATTACTTTGTTTGGTCTAGGTCTTCCTTGGTAGAATATTGCTTAATATGTGGTGCCATGCAAATATCTGAATACCCTCTTTATAGTCGTCCAGTTCTCTTTCCCTAGTTTTGACATATATATGCTCAAAACTCCAACTGCATGAGCAATGTATGGTCTAGTACAAACCATTGCATACATCAAACTACCAACTACACTGGCATATGGAACTCATGACATATCTTCTTCCTCTTCCTGTGTCATGGGACACTAATCTAGAAATAATTTTACACCTACAGGAATAGGGACCTTGATCGACTTATTTTCCTGCATGTTAAATCTCTGTAGTACAATCTCAAAATATTTCCTTTGATTTAACCAAATCTTCTTGTTTGCATGATATCTTTTAATATCCATTCCCAATATGAAGTTTGCAACACCAAGATCCTTCATGTAAAATTGGAGTATAGATGAGACTTTACCTCCTCTATGACATCTTTGTTGTTTACAACCAACAACACGTCATCAACATACAATACTATGTTAATGAAGTGATCACCAACCTGTTTGGAGTTTAACCAATGATCAACCTTGCTTCTCACAAACTCCAATCCAAGTATGTATGTGTCAAACTTCTGGTACCACATCATTGGAGAATGCTTTAGACCATAAAGGGACTTCTTTAGTTTATATACCAGCTCTTACCTTCCCTTTACCGTGAACCATTCTGGTTGTTTCATGTATATTTCCTCTTTCATATCCCCATGTAAGAACAATGTCTTCACATACATCTACTCTACTTCAAGATCAAAAGAAACAACAATAGTAATAAGGAATTTAATAGAAGTTAATTTTGCATATGGAGAAAATATTTCACCAAAATCAATTCCCTCTACTTGGGAATATCCCTTTGCTACCAAGTGGGAATAGTACTTCTCCACTTTACCTTCTACATTCAACTTCTTTTTAAACAACCATTTACTGCTAATGAATTTTAGTCTAGCCGGTAACTAGACTAGATCCCAAGCTTCATTTTTGTCCAAGGCATCCATTTCTTCAACCATGTCCTTCTTCCAGAGATCACTATCCTCTTAATCAACAACTTCCTTCACATTTATAGGACCATCTTCAATAATAGATAAATCAAATCTAGAACAAAAATCATGAGAGGAATACCTTTATGGCTACCTTCTTTCTCAAGATGATCTCCTCAAAATTGGGGTATTAGGTTCTTCTTCTTCTTATTCAACTTCTTCCATTGAGTCAGATTCTTTATCTTCTACCTCAAACTCTACTTTATCTGGTTCCTTTTCCATTGGAGTCACTTCCTGTCTGGGGACTTCTTTGACCTCTCTAAGCACAACATCTCGACTATAAATAGTATTGTTAATTACATGATTCCAAAGCTTAAAACCTTTCATATCGTTTTATAGCCAATAAAGATACATTTTCAACTTTATTATCCAATTTTCTCCTTTTCTCCTTTGGATCATGTACACAACAATCACAACCAAAAACTTTTAGATGCTTAATAGAGGGTTTCTTACCAGTCCATACCTCTTGTGGAGTTTTCTCAACCAATGTTGATGTGGGTGATCAATTTACCAAGTAACAAGTTGTCTCCACTGACTTTGCCTAGAATTATTGTCCTATCCTGGTACTTCTTAACATGCTCATTGCCTTTTCCATCAACGTCCTATTCATCCTTTTGGTAACCCCATTCTATTGAGGTGTGTATGGACTATTCCTCTCCCTTGCTATACCACACTTCTTACATAATTCCTCAAATTCCTTCTCATAGAACTCTCCACCATTATCTGTCCTCAACACCTTTCTTTTATTTTATGTATAATTATCTACAATAGCCATAAATTCTTTAAACATAGCAACTACTTCATATTTCTTTCAAAGGAAATAAATCCATGTGTTTCTTGAGAAATCATCTATAAATGAAATATAATACACAAATTTTACTAATGATGGAACAAGCACATGTCCAACCACATCACTATGTATTAACTATAAAATTCCCTTTTCTCTTGTCGCACTAGATGCAAATCTTACTTGATTTTGTTTTCCATATATGCAATGTTCACATAAATAAAAAATACAGAGTGCAACCAGTCATACCTTCAACCATATAATTACCTTGTAATGATCGAAGTCCCTTTTTCTTCAATATGCCCCAATCTTTGATGCCATAGCATTGTTTTTCCGCCTGATGCAGTCAGGGATCTATCTTATGTATCTCCTCCCTCAGGAAAAACAAAACCGTTACATTCACTGATGATGGTGCTTCCTAATATTTTTTACAGAGTACCATACCGAACTCCCCTCATCAATACCATTGATCCTCGAACCATTTTGCAACCACCATCTCCAGACACAATCTTTTCGACATATATCAATTTTTTTTGCTAGTTTTGGAATGTGTAGTACTCCAAGGAGAGTTTTGATTCTTACATCCTTGAGTTTCAACTTGACTATACCACGTCCATTGATATTGGATGGTGAATCATCTCCCATGTACACATATCCTCCATTGTACTTTTCATATTCACAAAACTACTCTCTATTAGGGGTCATATAACACGACGCACCTAAGTCAATCAA
This sequence comes from Pseudotsuga menziesii, assembly GCA_001517045.1. Lineage (NCBI taxonomy): Eukaryota > Viridiplantae > Streptophyta > Pinopsida > Pinales > Pinaceae > Pseudotsuga > Pseudotsuga menziesii. Next base: position 148,331 of record LPNX011206173.1, on the reverse strand, counting down.
CCATATATCACGTTCTAAATGATTACTTGTGGAAGCTCGGTACACTGAGGAGTTATTCGCCTATGTGGAAGGGGTATCCTCAGATCCCTTTGCATTCTCAACATTCTTAGATCTACAATCCTTTTTATAGTTCCCAACTTTACCACATTTCCAACACTTCCTTACCTTTTCCTGGGGATTTAGTTCTACCCTTAGATTTAGATCTCCCCCATATCCCTTATTTTTGTTTCTATCTTGGGGGAGACCTCTCACATACAAGGAATCCATGCTACGAGTATCCATGTATTTTTGCCTCATCTCTTCTGATAACAGGGATGATACTATTTCATCAAAATTTAAGGTCGCTTGACTAGCACTACCTATTGCCACAATTAGGTTGTCCTAGGAATCTAGAAAATAACACAATAATGTAATACATTTATCTTCTTCATCCATTTTAATGCCAATGTAGGTTATTTGACTTACCAGAATATTGTAGACATTCAGATGCTCTGTCACTGTGTCATTATCATCCATTCTGAGATGATACAATTTCTTTTGAAGAAACAACTTATTTACAATGGATTTTGATTGATAGAAACTTCTTAGCTTCATCCAAAGCTTTATCACACTATCTTCTCTAGATAAGTTCAACAACATAGAGTTTGATAAACATTGTTGAATTGTACTCCTTGCCCTTCTTTCTAATTTCTCCCAATATTCTTTCGATATTCCGGTGGGTTGTGTACTCGGATCCACAACGGTCCACTATTCCTGATCTACAAGAATATCCTCCATTTTGATCTTCCATAACTCAAAGTTATGGCCGTTACACTACAACAAAAACTGGATTTAGCATCTCTTTTTGCATCCTTTTTTGCGTCTAGACCATCTTTCAGTGTATTTTTCTTCAGTTTTTTGGACAAAATGGCATAATTTCACGGGTTGGTGCTATTTTAGGCGTTTTTGGCGTCATTTTTCTAAATCTGGCGCAAATTGCGGCATAATTTGCATTGGTTTTTGCACCTAGTTATGCGCCAGGTTTTGCATCAGGTTTTGTGACAGGTTTTGAGCCTAGTTTTGCACCTAATTTTACACCTAGTTTGTACATCTAGTCTTGTTGCACCCCCTTTTACGCCCATGTTTGCCTCAACTTTTACGCCCTTGCTTTCATCCACTTTTGCATCCTTTTTTACATCCACTTTTGCATCCACTTTTGCTTCTTTTTTTGCATCCCTTCGTGCACCAAGTTTTGCATCAAAGTTTACATCCTGTTTTGAGTCTAGTTTTGCATCTCGTTTTGTTTCATCCATTTTTTCATCAACTTTTGCATCCATTTTTTTGTCCACTTTTGCACCCACGTTTTCATCCCTTTTTGCATACCATTTTGCATCCATGTTTACATCTTTTTTTGCATCTACTATTGCATCCACGTTTGCATCCACTTTTTTCGCGTCCCAATTCATACCCATTTTTGCGCTTACTTTTACACCCACTTTTGCTTCAACTTTTGCATCCACGTTTGCATCTTTTTTTGCATCCAATTTTACATCAGTTATTGCATCCATTTTTGCATCCACTTTTGCATCAGGTTTTGAGTTGGGTGTTATGACTACTTTTGCATCTACTTTTGTTGCATCAACTTTCACATCCAATTTTGTATCCAATTTTACATCCATGGTTGTATCCACTTTTGTGCCACTTTTTTCATCATGTTTTGCTTCCATGATTCCATCATTTTTTGCATCACCTTTTGCATCCATTTTTGGTGCACCCCATTATGCGCCCACTTTTTTTGCATCCATGTTTTTATCCACTTTTGCATCTAGTTTTACACCTAGATGTTGAAGATGAAAATTAGGATAATGATTATGATATTGAGGATGGTTATGATGATGATGATAATGTTGTTGATAATGAGGAGAAGGATGACAATGATGATGATGATGATGGTTATGATGATGAAGATGATGATGATGAGGATAATGGCAATGACGAAATTGCCGATGATTATGATGGCAATGCAATGAATGGTGATGATGGTGATGATGACAATGACAACGATGATGAGTACAATCAGAATGATGATGTTGATCATATTAAAAAATAATTTGTTATTTGTCATGCATAAATCGTGTGTGTCCTCCATGACCCTTTTCCACTAATCACATATTTTGGGTAGATGCTATTTCTTATGCTAAAGTTAATGATGAATAACTGATGAAAATGTCAATAATCATGATGATGATGTCAAGGACAATGGTGATGATGATGACATGGATGATGATTATGTCGATGATGATGACTATTGGGATAATCATGATGACAATGACAAAGATGAC
>LPNX011206173.1:63085-145698 GCA_001517045.1 Pseudotsuga menziesii | reverse complement strand
TATAAACTTCTTTCACCTTAATAATGGTAAAATATGTAAATATAATAATAACATATAATTAATATAAATATGTCACTATAGTTCATATGTTAAAAGATTTAATATTAATAAATTTATATAGTTCATATGTTATGTGATTTAATATAATTAAATATATACACATATTATTTACTTATACATTATACAAATTAAAATATAGATTAAAACCTATGAAGTTTCATAGGGAGGCAAAGCAAAACATGAAGGATTTTTCAAATATAGATCTATGTACAACTACCCATTTCCCAATGGGGCTTCTGCTAAATCAATCTATGGATTCAGGGTTATGAGTATCAATTTGGTCCGTTTGGTCCGTCCCCAATTCGGCCATGAGAGGATTTAATTCGGTCATTAGAGGATTTAACATTATTCCGCCCATGAGGACTTCTCACGGCCCATGAGGACTTCTAAGGGCACCCAGTTGGCAACGTGGGTGTCTTGATTCTCGGGCCAGGATGTTCAAAGCCTGGTTTTTGGGGATGGATCAAAGTAAACTAGGAGCTCTACCGCTGTTGATGCCTCTACTGTCTCTGTCTTAGATGTTGCTCTCTTGTATACTATATAATATATACCTATGCTGGTGGTGCTACTTATGCTAGGTCACCAAAATTTAGATCACTATCTCGCGATTGGATTTTGTATTACTACAGATTGACATTTATAGCTATGTTTTATGAGCGAGATTCACACAGATGGACTAATTAGGAATAGCCAGGATAAGACCCATCTAGGAGACCTAATCCGAGTAGCCATACCTCAAACTCTACGAGGGTACATAAATTACGAGGACAAGGGGCCAAATCCATACGATCGTTGGAAGCTGTGAACGAACCGGGTGAGCCTGCTCTGTTATAGGGACTAACAGATCGGGTGTGCAACACTACGAAGATTTGGCTTTATAACAAGAGGTTATCGAACCACCTATTACTCAAGTACTAGTCATGATAATGCTTTCTCATGGAGCCTCTAGATGACCTCCCAGCTTCCAGCTTCCACATTCTGTTAAAGAAATCAATGCATTTTCCTTCAATAGGATCATTGAAGATGGAGAGAATTTGGGATTGAATCAAAATACCGAGGATGGAAAGAATTGGGTATTGAATCAGCTCATGTGGCTTCTTTATAATTTTATGTCAGGTAGCATGATTTCTAAGAACAAATGCAAAGGATTCTCCATCGTTGTTGTATTTTCCTATTTCTTTGTTACGCCCTGTGTAGAATATTCTACGACCATATTTTGCTTATAGGCCAAATGTAAATGTTATGGCCTAAGCTATGTCTTTTGACCTTGCCATTGCTTAAGTTACAAAAAATATCCATGGTTAACGAAAATTCATAAAAGAGGTACTATATCTTTCTCACATGCCAATATTTCCTTTATAGGGCTTTGTGGTGGCCTAAGGCCCCACACATAGTTCATGAGCCCTAAGGAAAAATGTTTTGGCCCAATAACTCTTTTCACATCATAATCATGGCCAAGGGACTGAAAGCCATACTTGGTGTGTCAAACCTCAAAATGACCGACATATCTTACTCATTGGCTAAATATTATCTATGTAGTATATAGGGCCTTTGAGGTGGTCTAGGACACCACACATGACCCATGAGCCCCTTACCCTTAGACGTTATTTTTTGACTTGATAATATGGCCCAATCAATGATAATTATTCTTGGTCGCACAAAGCTTGAAATGACCTTTTCTTGCTTGTAAGCCAAATATTTCCTACATAGAGATGGCATTATCGACTAGGGCCCATGACAACACATCAGACATGACGTTATGGTGAAAACATCCATATAGCAATCGATTTCTTTGCTAATTTTCTTAAATCTATTTTGTTAAATTTTTACCTTTTTCTTTTTTCTCATTAGTTTTAAAAATAAAAGAAAATACAACTTTAAGAAGAAGAGATGAAATCCTATGTGGTTGGGAGGGAGGGGATTAAAATCCCTATTGGTTATACATAAACATGCTAAAGAAGAAATTATATATCAATGGGAGGGTAAAGATGTTAAATGGGTTGGGTTGATATAAATGGGTTGGGTCGAGATTGAGCACCATCAAAATTGTTAAACTTCATCACAATCTTCACTTGCAATCGGTGTTCCATTATTTATTCTATGGATTGCGACCAACTGATTCCATCGTGAGCCCATTCATCCATTTTCTAAGGAGCCACGGAAAAATATTGCCATTCTAAAATATTAATTGATAATTTAATTGGTAACCAATTGTTAGAGGCATTGACACTATTGTGGCATCTAGGAATTAATGGTGTTCTAGAAATTGTGGATGAGGAGGACTGGGAGGGTATAATTCTTGTTCAGGGTATGCCAGACATGAATAATAATAAGGGTTACGTTGGGAATTAATGGTGTTATGGAAATTGTGGATGAGGAGGACTAGGAGGGTATAATTATTGTTCAGGGTATGCCAGACAGAAATAATAATAAGGGTTATGTTTTCTGTTGCCATCAGGGTTATACCTAAAAAATATTAACACTGACCACATACAACTTAAAGTCATAGATAATGTATACATGTTTACGTCAAAGACATTTTTCTCTGAGGTCTGTTTTTGGCCACCGTGGCCAAATTGGTCGTCCCTTCAACAAATACAATTTCACCAAGTGTCTTTCTCAGCACTATATTATCCAATGGTTTTTCGTATTACCCTCGGGTTCCCCATTCATGGCTCAGGTTTTGCCACTCATTGTTTGGTGGTAACTTAAAAAGCACATGAATCAAAAACTAAAACTAGCATAGTACTCGATTGTACCCTGGACATTTCCATTGCTTGTTGTTCAATATTAACGTACAAAGAACACGACTCGAAAACTAAGAGCACTTTACTTTACCTTACCTTATAGATATGGTTTGTTTCCCCTCCGTTCGACCAGCGTCTGCTATGCATCACCCTGTTCAATGCTTGCCCTCCCCCTGTATGACATTTAAATAAAAATAACATATTAATTAGTTACCTATAATCAATTTTAATTTTAGTTATAATCCATTTTAATTTTAATTTTAGTTATAAGAATACTTTAAAAAAAATTAACATATTGATTATATAATTAAAGTAATTTATTTTAAATTTATATTTTTTATATTTAGAATAGGGTATTTATTTTACATTTATGCTTTTCATTTAAGTGTTATTACATTGGAGGCACATTTTATCAAATTCATGAAAATTCAAAATATGTATGTTGGTTTTAAGTGTGACTCACAGTTTATGTTCCTTATTTGGTGGACTCTTCGAGTCTCTAGCTTAGCGCCATGTACCATGATCACAAAAGTGGTAGGTAAGGTCTTTATGCCTCTGTCCATACCTTGCAAATTGCATAAAGACCTATACCTTCTTCCATTGAAAGACTTGCCCATATATGTCTTACGCTACCAAACTTCAAATCATTGGGTTACAGCTAGAAGGTGTGGCCTCCCCTAGTGGGAGGTTCAGTCCAAATCTTTAGAGGTCTTAAGCTCAATATAGACAATTTGATCATTTCAACACCTATCCCGATCTAGACTTGGGATGTGATTTGCTAGGCCCTTTGTCGTTGTATTTATTGTCCAATCTATCGACACAATCTATTGTGCTGAAGGGAAACATATTTAAATGCAAACAACTTCTTGGAAACAACCATGAAAGTTTAGACTTTTAATAGAACACCCTTTCTTTGAAACAAAAATTTTAAGTCAAACTGAGAGATTGCAAATGAGTTAACATAGTACATAAGAGAAACTTTTATTGAACCACCCTTACACCATGCAACATAAACCACATTAGTATGCTCTCTCATATTCCCTCTTTGATCATTGCAAAACATAATCCAATAGTTTGGTTTGACCTAGTTATTACTATATATGGAATTGGAGACACATGGTTTATGCAATCCCTTCCTTATTATGAGTGTTTGACCCTTCATGGTCATGAGCGATAACGCATGCAAGATATATCAACTATTGGGAAGATCATGTTATATTGAGCTCATTTCTTTCATTGAGTGCTCTTTAGAAAATGCTCATTAGAAAATGATGTGTTGCTTTGTGGCTTGTTCATGTCACTTTAAAATTGTTGTTTACTTTCCATAAATAAAATTCCATTATGAAGAGGATAAATGTATGACTTTAACTTTAAAAAAACATTTCAACCTTGCAATATATATATTCTGTTGTTAAGAAGGATTTGAGTCTATTTAGAAAGATGCTTGTACATATAAAATGCAATTATAAGGGTTCCTCTTGTAGGCTTGGTAGTTGGGGTAGTAGGCCATCATTGTCCCCACCCAAGTTCAAAACCCATGACTATATGTACATGACACTTACGGGAGTGTCAAAATTTTCATTAATGAAAAAAAATGCAATTACAAATTGAGATGTTCATCATTCTAGATTATAGTTATTTTCCCTATAGTGTCTCATCACATTTTCTTCTACTTTTATTGAGAAATCATGCATGGATTTTATAGTATTTTCCAAAGTTAATGGATATTATGTATTTTTAATATTTGAAGTTTTGTACATAAAATTTATTGTAAATAATGTTTTCATTCTCCACTTATCTTAAAAATTTGTTCTAGACTTCAATGTTGTATTATTTTACTAGGTCAATGCCTTTGAATGGTCTCCTCCATTTGTGCCTCTATCTTCCTAATACAACTTGTATCCTAATCCAAAAAAACTAATACGAATATCTATTTGGTTCAAATTCAGTTCCTCAGTATGTTAATTTCAAGATTAATATTGATTACATACGTGTACACAACTTTTTATATCCTTTAAATTAATTGCTTCCTAATGATTTCCATGAATCTAACTTGTGATATACCTTCACATTGATGTTTTAAAGTACTTTAAGATTAACTTGTACAATATATACCAAGTTATTATGTTATAGTTAACATTACTTTATACTATTTTTTATGTGTATACATTTTTAATAAATTTTCAATCTCATTTCATTTTTAATTTTTTCTTTTGTTTTTTCACTCCATCACATTTACTCTACTTTTTGTTTTTTTTCCTTTCGACGTATCTTTGCACCTCCTGGGGAAATTGCTAATTTAAACCAATTTATGTATGGAAACTTGGATATTAAAGCATGGACGTACCTGATTATCGACTGCCCTATTGCATTAAAACACAAAAAACAAATTACATCCATCAGTATTTTGTATAAGTTTGTATTACAATTTGAAAATACCTTTTAATCAAAATAATCAACCTAAATTACCAAAAACGAGAAAGGTAACAAAACCATTAAGTGATAAAGTAATTCTCGTTAGCTTTTAGAAGAAAGAATCTTGGCGAAAATGTAAAAGACGAGGAGGCAAAACAACTGCCTGTAGACAATGGAGGCTCCTGCTGCTTGCAGACAATGGAGGCTCGGAGATCTTGTGCTCGCCAAGGTCAAGGGATTTCTAGCACTAGTCTATTTTTCATCCCCATTTGTTTGCCCTCATGTTGTTGTTGTTATTTTCATTTACCACATAAAATTATATACTTGTTGTGCCCTGTTTTAATACCTGATTGTCGTCCAAGGGTTTGTGTGAATGTTTACAGATTCTCATACATTTCCACTGCCCATATTTCTTTCTCTAATTTCTACAGTGGGAGTGCATTAGCTTCTATCAGCTTTCTTTACCAGTCATATTTCTTTCTATATTCTACGGTGGGAGTACATTCGCTTCTATTAGCTTTCTTTACATTATAGTTTTGCAGAGCACGGGTTTTTCGCTTATATAGTATACTTATTATAGCTTGCTAGGGATTTTAAATTCAGCGGTTGCAAGGTCGTTAAAATGTACCCAGTATCACAGCCACTGTTGCAATTTTCCCAGCACATTTCCTAGCACATTGCCCAACATCAAGCAGGGTAGATTGTCTAGCATCAAGCAGGGTCGATTGCCCAATATGAGCCGATATTTTCTTCTTAATCCTATAATTACAAAACCTAGTTGCTGCACGATGGTTCTCTGAAACCCTGCACGAGAAATTTTCCCAGCACATTGCCCAACATCAAGCAGGGTTGATTGCCCAACATGTGCCGATATTTTCTTCTTAATCCTATAATTGCAAAACCTGGTTGCTACACGAGGGTTCTCTGAAACCCTGCACAAGAAATCAAACCCTATATCAGATATTAGTGTTTAAACCCAAGCGATGGATGCAAGTTTGTGTTTTTTTGTGTGTTTAAACCCAAGCGATGGATGCAAGTTTTTGTTTTTTAAGGTGGAAATTGCCTACAGATTTTCCCCTAATATACAACCAGCTTTCTTTATCAATTTAACCTGAAAAGAAAGCCTGCCCAACTCAATTTTAATAAACTGGCTGAATTGGGTTATTATATCGAGTACGAGGCTATCTGAATTCACCCCAGTCCCTATAGTGCAGTCATTTACAAACCGTCCATATTGGAGCCTTCTCTTTTTACAAATAGAGAGGGAGAAAACATCCAATTCATGAAGTACCACATTCATCAGGAGGGGAGAAAAAACCGCTCCTTGCAGAATGCCTCTATTCGTAGAGGTATAATTAGTTCCTTTCTTATCCAAAATAGGAGTATATAGGAACTTCATTATGAGTTCTACAAATAGGGGATCAAATATGTGTTTTTCCAATAATTGGATCAACACAAAATGCTCCTGGATATGCTCCTGGTGAATATAGTAATGGACTTGGTCTAGCTACCCCTATTGCTCCTACTTCTTTTGTCTTAGCTACTGCTGGTGGTTCTACTGCTGGGTTAACTGGTTCAACTACTAGATAAACTACTCGTACTCAATCTGCATATGGATATGTAACCGGGTCTCTATCTTTCTCATAAGAATATTCATATCTATCTCATTCTCTAACATGGGGGTGTTTATACAGATTCTTATATAGGTGATGCTTCTACGACGGCTACTTACCCCGGTATTGCATCTACTGTCTATGCTACTATTGGTAGTGGTACTACTTTGGATCAACTGGATCAACCTGGATTTGGTACCCGAGCGATATATGCACCTATAGGTATTAAACCGATAGAATGGCAGGAGGTTCCTGCAATCTCTAGGGCATGGGCCTTACAGGTAAACCAAAATCTCTACCCCTGGGCAATATCTAGCCATTGCCTTTCTCTTTTGGTCTCATCGAGGCGTTTCATCGCTTCCACATTGGACCAGAACCATTCCTCAGCCCATTAATAGAATCCCATTCCTATATAATCTCATTTCGTTGAGTTGGTTGACGTTGGTTGAGTCCGGCCTCGAAGAATGTAATTATTTATAGGGAATTGGAGATCCTCATGTAGCACCCATTTACTTGGTTTCGTTTGTTTGACGAAAACTACAAGTTGAAAGTGCCAAAGAATTTATCTTTCGGGGCTAGGTTGAACTACTTGCACTAATTTGAACTATAGTTTCTCTATCTCATTTATTTTGGAACTACATGGACACAACAACAACAAGTTAGGCTTATTTACATGGAGGACCTACTAAGGCACTTATTTACATGGACCTAAGGTGCACTATAAGGCGACTTCCTAACTAGCTCCAAGAGGATTACCATTGGCTCGAATTTGTTAGGCCCACAAGCGGCCCGTTTTTACCAATACGACGGCCCTTAAAAATCTGAATTAGTAATTACAACTATTTTTCATTTGGCTAAGTCCATACTCGTATGTCATAATCACCTAGGTCTTGCACCTAGAATTTAACCTGACGGATAGACTGATATTCCATTGCTGAAATACAACAAAGTAGAAATGTCAAAAGCATCTATTAACAGATTTTTTTTTTGCAAGTGTTAGATGAGATACACAACTAAATTGAGAAACCATCAAATATCAATTGATGGCTTATCTCTGACTTCAAAATTCTGGATCATTTTGAAAAGATCTAAAAATGTATCAGTCAATTGACGTCTCTCAATCATTTCACTTCAATTTCACTTGACAAATCGGTGCATCCTACATAACTAGCAGTAATCTTGGCAATGCTAAGAACCACCTTCAAAATACCTCTCTCTACACTAGTTCTCCGGGAAGATGAGACCATCCACAGAAGCCAATCAAAATGATCATGACTTCCTTTACAATGATGGCATATAAGGCCGCGACCTTAATATTCTAAATTAGTAATCACATATCTCTGGTAGTAAGCGTTCTACAAGGGAAGGGTTGCTGCATAGAAAATTGATTATAAAAATTTAGATAGATCCTGAAAAGTGCCTGGCTCTCACTGTAACTGTTCATTTATGTAGAAGTTTTCCTTACTTGGACATGTAAGACATCTGTTCATGGTGTTCCAGAAAGTACATAACACACATATGACCCAAAGAAGTTGCATGATATGACTCAACAAGATCATATATACTTGCAAAATTCTCTAAAGTAAGGTCCTAAATAGAAAACACAGATCTAAGTGCTGAGGCTGGACAATATTATAACAAAAAGGAAAAACCACAATGAAATAAAAGAATACCTGTGCACATACTGCTCTCCCAAATATACCTGCAAAGTTTTTTAAATATGAACAACAAACACATATTAAAAGAAATCCATTCCAAAACTAAATTGATCATCTTGTTTATTAGAGTAGAAATACATTAATAATTAATAACCAATCCTCATAAGCATTAGAGTGTTACTAAAATGAGCTGCTTGCTTGCTGATAAATATCATTTGAGAAGTAGGCTACTGAGTCATGAAGCTGTCTTGCCTCCCTCTAAACCTTGATAGACATTTTTCTCAACGATTATCTACAACATATTTCTGATCTCAATCATTATAAGTCTTTCTCAAGTGTTATCACATTTCATGGCCATATTACTTGGGTGTTACAATGTCCATCTCTAGATCTGTCAATAGGTTGTTACATGCATGTAAAATGCACTCTCTTTAATATATATCAGAAGTTTGGATGTTTGTTTATTAACCATTTAATTCTTTGTCAATGTTGTTTCCTTGTTATAGTTTATAAACATGTTGTATGAATTTTTTTTCATGGAAAAACCTTTGTTTCAAGCTATGATATGATACTCGAACAAACTCCCAATTAAAACACAGCAGTAGAGTGTTATCAATGCTGAGTTGAGAACTCCTACAAACTTTCAAAGTATACTTCGAGACTAATGAATGATCACCAATACTATCATACTTCCATATCCTATTTGGTTGAAGAGCAGAAGAAATGCTTGAAACTAACTTAGAATGTGGCAACAAATTACATTAGCTTGGGAGGAGGGGTATTAAATATTGTTACTTTTTTTTTCAATTAAGAACTCTTGTTTGGAGAATTAACCATGAATTTTATATTTGACCTTGTTGTATACTTGAAGATTATGATGTATAATGTGTTGTTCAAGGTAATGGAATGTCTATTTTTAGTATATAAAGTAGGAAGTTATATTGTCTAGAACATGGTATTACAAAATGTCTATCAAGGTTTGGCTAGTAAATAGGCAGCAGACCCTGTAGGGGTGGAAATCGTCTTGGTTTATAAGATTGCATTGAGGATTAAGGCCAGTTAGTAATTGTTGTACTTGAGGATTAAATTTCCTAGAAATATTTTGGGTTTATAAGATTTCATTGAGGATTAAAGCCAGTTAGTAATTGTTGTTATATGTATGGAATCTGCATATAATTTTGAATCAGAATCTCATGGAACGCGTTGTAGAATGCACCAATCTCCTTCAGAGCAATGTCTCGTTGAAGAGTAAAATATTCAAATTGTATTATTTAGATTTTAAGAGTTTGGTGATTGAGAATAACAACGCCGAGGAGATCTTTATAGCGTGTAGTGTTTCCAAGCTACCGGAATGACATCATATGCACAGAGAACTTGCCAATGCAGTTGTTTCAGGAGTTATACCAGCTCATGAAGGAGCACTATTGTGACTTTTCCCCTATCTAGTCTATAGTCGAGCCTACCCCCTAAAGTCTAGCTTGGAGTGCTTATTGTGCAATGAGAAAAAGAACAGGTTTTAGAGCAGGAAAAAAAGCTTAGGGATTTTGTTGATAAATATAAAGAGGTCCATGAGAGGATAGAAAAGGAAAAGTAGGAATATTATATGTTAAAAAAATATAAAATATAATCCTCACTACAATGTATTCAAACAATGATACATACACGCTACAAGACTAAGGTACATTTATGGTACACAAGCATACCACATATAGATTTGGCTAAACTCAGAGCCAAGAACTGTAATAAAATGCCAATCCTGGAATGTTCCGTCTCCTAGCAATGCCTAGACTCAGAGGGTTTATTTCAATCAAAATGTAGGCCAATTGTGAACTGTTTTGCCTCCTAGCAATCTCTTAGATTTTAGTATTTATTTATTTTTCAATCAAAATGGAGGTCAATCTGGGACAGCTCTGCATCTTACTATTTGTTGGATTTGCTATATAGTCTAGGCTCTATACTATAGTATATTAGACTTTACTACCTTAGTATATTCAGTTGTTCAACGAGTTATAGGTAACAAAACTCAGCCAATGTTCTTTATAACTGAAGTCTCAAAAAAAACATCGAACATGTCATGCGATAAGCTATTACGATTAAGATTTAACATACCTCATAGGTAGCTAAAATTGTAAAATCATGCTGCAGAATTTTGAAAACCACACAGAAGAACTTACAACATTTCAGGAAATCACACAACAGAATTTAGTGGATAAGCATGCTTGGAAAATGTTGGTTTGAGAAAATGACAAATGCTAGCAGCTGCTCACGAATTCTCACCCTACTGCTAACAATGCTAAGATGACCAAATGCTAGAAAGTCTCCTCACACTATTTATCACAATGCACTATTGACAATGCCGATCTCCTCAATGCACCTCACTAATCCACGACTCTTTGATGTGCCTTGGACCTGACTTAATTGTGACCATTGAATGCACCATGGTCCTCATCATAGAAGACACAAATGCTACTTTTTCACACAATGATTGATGATGCAGCATGATTGCCAAATGCCAAACTATACCTAGTTCCAAATAATGTGTATTTTTCTTGACGTGGTGGCTATTCTATATGTAGCAGTTACGGTTTTTAAAGTTGATTTATGGTTTTTTTGGGGGGGTCTCATGAGATTGGTACCAAAATAGTGAGAAAACATGCCAAGGATGTTTGGGTCCCATACTACAAAGGGGCATGGATCCATCTCACAAGAAGATGGCTCAAGCATGTAAAGACTCTTAGAGATGGATGTCCAATATCCTACTACAAACGATTTGAAAATAAATTCTTTTTACTTCTGTTCTACACATAGTTATGCCCAAAATTTAAAATTCACTGCTTGTTTACATGCTATATGAACAGTCTGAAATCATGCCCAAATTTGAAATAATGTGGCGTTATTTTTGCTTTTACAGATCTTTAGGATGTGCAATAACAAAATGCTTCATATGATGTTGAGACTCAATCAGTGTTGCATCGAAATATGCCCAAATTTGGATATTGTTTGCTGCTTCAACCCAGATGTCTGCGTAGATCTGAAAAGATGCCAATCTAATGTTTTTTGATACCTAGAACTTTCTTAGAGTGCATCATTATTAGAAATACTTAACAGAAGTGTGTTGAGACAGTGACGCCTTCCATAAACCAAGCTACAATAAGGCCTCAAAATCCAAATCGGCCCCTTTCATGGCTACTGATGACTCGCTGCTACAGGAAATCACCTCCAGGATATGGGTATAATTCTTTCCAGAATTTGGTAGAAGTCTCCTCACTATTTCTTATATCCACAGGACCACCAAGAATTGTGTCGATGTATGCCATCAACCTAACAGCTTATTCAACCTCATCCTTGTACATTTAAACAACCATATAAAAATCCCCAAGATTTTCTTCATTGCGACAGCAGAGGCAGACACAAGGATAAAGTGACAAATTCGGTCCCAATCTACTCCATGATAGCACCATCATACTCATCCAAGGGTAAACATGTTTATGCCACAGTTGCAATCCTTTTTAGTCTTCAAATTACTGTTTTTTATTGTTGTAACCTAAATTCATTTAAGGTTATCATTTGGTCTCCAATTAATGTTGAAGTTGCTATAGGGAACACTGAAAGATATAGGTTTGCAACATCCTTACCTATTGGAAATCTGCCTAGATTATAATGCTAGTTGCTACATGGGTTTTCTTTTGTGACTAATCCCATGCCTCAGATTGTTGTGAGAGACCTCTTTTTATGGTTGTTTATTGTGAAAACAATATTATTTATTGTTGTTTTTCTATATTCCAAATGAAAACTTTGTCTAAGACTGAGGGTGACATATTCATTAAGGCATTGTGCTTATATGTGTTTAAATGTGTGCCCAACAGCTTTACTACAATTGCAATGTCTTGATGTTGTTCTCTTGCCTTGTTCACCATTACTGTGAAGCCCCTCTTTCTTTTACTACTGGCCCCTACATTTACGCACCTTCATAAAGGTGTTCAATCAATACCCATCTTCAACACTTTTCAATTTCATTTATACAGCATTATATAATTATGCTATTTTAGGCCATCACGTTTTCCAACTTGGGTGTAAGGTGTAGTAATAATTATGCTCTTTTAGGCCAAACACCATTGAAAAATGAAAAGAGCTATAAAGGAAAAATGATTTTGCAGATAGTCAAGTGGACACAAGTAGGAGTCTCTGACATAGATACATCGAAAAGGCATTAACTTGTATAGTTAGTGCACAATAAGCAACTAGAAAAATAAAGAAAGTTAGGGACCACAAGAGGTAGGATCTAGACAATCCAGAACAATCCAAAGTTTTGAGGTTTGGGTTGACAAAAGACTGTACAATATTGAGTATCAAACAATTTTTTGACTAGAATATTGCCTTTACTACATTGGCAACTAGACAACAACCAACATGAACCCAATGTATGAAATTACAAGTATATAATGTAAAGGCTTCATAATGTCTTAACGAGATAGTTGAGATCTTCAATACTTTCAAAATCTACCACATTACAAAGAATTAAACCAATGAGTTGATGCTATATCCAAAGAGGTATTACTTATCCACTTTGGGGTACTTCTTGCTGTAAATTTCAATGAGGGCATGCCAGAGGTTTCCAGATCTGACCTTTGTAGTTTTATTTCAAAATTTTCCAGTTGTGTTTTTTTATCTTATAGTTTTAGTTTTTTAAAAGATATTAAAGGAAGACTATATTTGTTTTCCTAAAAGGGACATTATGTTTAGTGGATAGTTCAAGATTTGGTTTACAAAGCAAAGTAAGATTTATATTTTGTATTTTGTGCTACAACACCCATAGAAAGCATTTTTGGTTTACAAAGCAAAGTAAGATTTATATTTTGTATTTTGTGCTACAACACCCATAGAAAGCATTTTTGTGCTTTATATAGTAATAAAATGTGATAGTTCTCCCTAGAAAATAAGGATTCATAATGTAGTGGTATATTTTGGGTATTACCAAATAGATACTTTATGTTGCATTTTATAGCCTTTAACCTTGTATTAACTTGTTTGCACTAAAATAATATAAAGTCTTGTACAAATGTTATTACTGATGACGAGAATGAATGGAGTAGTGGCCTCATGATGCTATTTGTTGATGATATCTATTTCATTGCAATGTAGTCTTCTATCTTTTCTTCAATGGATTTGTTGCAAGTGAATAGTTGTGTAGATGATGTGTTAGGAATCATGAGGTCTATATGCATGAATGTTCAAACTATTAAGTATATATTATGAATAACAATGGTTGTTATTGTCCTCAGTAACTTTCGCTTGATTATCCGAAGTCTTGGAAATGCACCTTGAGTTAATTCATGAGAGTTTCTCTTATCTTCCCTCCATAAATTGCAATCAGGATTTTATCGATATCTTGGATTTGCCAGGTTTTATTACACCTTGTACTAGATGTGTTTAAGGGCCATACCAAATGCATTTATATGTTCATGTATGTGGTAGATCCCCCTAGAGCATGTTTCCTATATCTACCACTTGACGCAACATGAATATATGAATAACCAAATAGTGTTATTTTTTCTACCACTTCACTAGGCATTATTATTTTTTCTTTTCACACTTAGGTGATTTTACAGATAATTACTACAGTTTCTTTTGCTCACCACACAACTTGAAACAAGATTAAAATTTAATTCAAACTCTCTGATACATTTCCCTACAGTTACCTTGAAGGGAAAAATTAACAACACTAGAGATTAGAATTTGTTATTTTCTGAAAGTCTCTTTTACCAACTTTCTAATGAGACATATCGAAAGTTAGGAAGACCCACATTCCTAATAAGAACTTCACATTCTTATATTAAATCTCAACTTGATGGTTTTTTCACTTCTTTTAGGTTTTTGCTTCATCTATTATGATGATTGTTGGTGGTTTCTTACTGAACCTCTTCCTCCCCACCTGTTGGCCATTGTTCCATTCAACTTCTTTGGCTCAGTCTTCATTCGAATTGCTACCACCAACATTACTCCAAGTCCATCAAGGACCTTGCATCTAACTAAGAAATGGTTTTTCTCCATCATTTGAACTGGATTATTGTTGCAGTCATATTCAACTCACTAATAATTTCACAATTTCCTTTGAATTGAATTCCATTTGTTAGCACATGAAGAATGCATGATAATTCCATTTTGCTACTGATAAAGTAGACCATGTTCATTTCTTTGGGATGCTCTTGGACTATTCACCTAGGCATCATTCCTTTGGGGTTGATAAACCTTATTTTTGAATGTGCATACCCTCCCCTAATAGGCCATGACTATGGTATGGTCTATTCTAGCTGGGATGTGAATGTGTTGTCTCTATTCTATAGATAGTGGTTGATTTTGAAGCTGTAGTAGGTACAAGTTTTGTTGATGGTAGGTATAATGAAGTTATATGTACTTGGCAGATTTAAGAAATATTCCCTAAGTTTATCTTTAGTTTGTAGCACTATTTAGTTTGTAGGCATCTTCTTTTAGTAACCATTCATGAGTTCTTCTCTTACCATCCCATTGCTGAACAAAATTACCTCATCAATGAATAACAAAATTTATGTAGCAACACACACATCCTCAATTGGATTCTACAACTATTTCTTAAACACATCCCTTATTCTTTGTCCATATCAATTTTAGGTTATTAGGTATGCATCAATGCATTATGTTGTTCTCTAAGACTCTTTTGCAGACCACTTTAATAGATTGCGTAACTGTTTACGATATTTTGTTTCCTAAGGACGGTATATTTTTGTGCTTATTAGTGTGTTTGAAAAATTAAATTGGATTTTAAGCTTGAATGTCTTTGGATCTTATTGTCTTTTATTAGAATTACAAATGATCAAATCTATGTGTTAATATTGCTCCTCTTCCCGATTCTTAAAGGGTGCTAGCTCAATGGAAGAGCACATGTTTTACAAGCAGGAGGTTGGTGGTTCAATTCCTCCATGCCCTAATGATATTGGAATGTATTTATAAAGGTATAAAATGTAGTAGTGCAAGATGGATGCAATATTAGATGCAACACTAAATGCAAAACAAGATGTAAAAGTGGACGTCACACCAAACACAAAAGTGGATGTAAAAGTTAGACGCAAATATGGACACAAAAATGGATGTCACACAACGCAAAATTGGATGCAAAAAGAGACTCAACACTAGACACAATTAATGACTCAAAACTAGATGCAATACAAGGTCCAAAACTAAATGCAACAGTAGATGCAAAAGTGGACTCCTAACTAGACGTAAAATTGGACATTAAATTGAGCACAAAATATGGTGTATCGATGGACATAAAACTAGGTGTAGCACCAGGTGCCAAAATGGAAGGAACACCTGGCGCAAAAACAAACTTAAAATGAGACACAATATTGGATGCAAGATGGGACAAAACATTGGATGTAAAACTAGATGTAATATTGAATGCAAGAAGGGATGCAACATTGGACACAAAACTAGATGCAATATTAGATACAAACATGGCTACAAAACTAGGCACAACACTAGGTGCAACACTGGGTGCAACATTGGGCTCAAACATAGATGCAAAAAAATACATAAACCAGGATGTAACACTAGGTGCAAACCTAGATGCAAAATACGACGTAAAACGAGATGAAACATTAGGCACAAACATGGATACAAAAAAAGATGTAAACCAAGATACAAAATTAGATGCAAATGGGGATGCAACATTATAAGTAAAATTGGATGCAAAACTAGACGCAACATTGGGCCGAAAATTGGATGCAATCCTAGATGCAACGTTAGATGCAGAATTGGACACATAATTTTATGCAAAACATGGTGCAAAATTGGGTGCAAGACTCAATGAAAAACAAGGAGTAAAATAAGACGCAAAATTGGATGCAAAACTGAGCGTGAAACTGGGTGCAAACAAGGATGTAACAAAGGACACAAAAAAAGATGCAATAGAAGTTGCAAAATTGGGCGGAAATAAAGGCATAACAAAAGATGCAAAAAATTGGGCGCAAAAATGGACACAAAAATGGATGTTCAAAAGGACGGAAAAAAGATGCAATAGACTGTGTTTTACGAAAATGTACAATAGCGCCATATTGTTCACCACAATTGGGAAAAAATTACACTAAAATATGGCGCTAAATTCGATGCTAAATCTAGTTTTTGTTGTAGTGTTAAATTTATTGATCTCAATTGTTGAACTGCTCGCCATTCTCCTTTAATGTAAAAATCGATGCTGCAAATATCCCACTAAAACCAGGTTTATCACAGACCCAATATCTATAAACTACGTTGAACCCTCAACAACAAAGGCGTCCCCCTCAAGCCAATAATCGAGCATTGATACCACATGTAAGTTTAAACATGTACATAGAAGCAAAACATACATATTCTTTTAAGCAAAACAAAGACACATAATACATAGAGATTTACAATAGAAATCCTTAACTGGAAAAACCATCAAACCTTGGAGCCACACCTCCTATTTTCTCATTGTCATTATGAATCACTCACAATACAAAATATAGGTATTCCATAGCATCCAATACCCTAAACTATTAAACCATATTAGAAATAGAACCCAATCCCTTAACCAAGATTAAATTACTTATGTTTAGAAAAATCCCGCTGATAGGCGCACCCACCCCCACACATATGCAAAGAATATAACACATACCCAACAAAGGTAGACTAGAGTGCAAGGATTAATATCCTTCTTTAACTGTATAAAATCCACACTTTCCCCATCCTCTATAATAAGTACTAGAAAAAATTCTAGGTACAGACCTGTGAAGAGAATGAAGGAGACAATCATAATCTCCCTGAATGTGAGAATGAACATAGATTTCCAGTTTGTCCAAATCCCTTCCTCATCCCAATTAGATAGAAAAAAAACTATGCAGTCCTTTGTTTGTCAACCAACTTCAAATTTTAGTAAATCTTTCATCTTGAATCAAAGAAGGCTTTACTAAGATGCTACCTTGCCACAATTATACTTTTTTCTCATTTCTAGGTATCCAATAAAGCCCTCCTTTAATAACAATGAATGCTCATTTACATAATTTCCATATTTGAGATCCGTTTCCATCCCATTTGAAATTGTTAATGCATTGTATCCTAGGATTATGATTTTTTTTTTTCCAAAGGGTTTCTTTCCACCAAGCATTTTTACCAATGACCAACCTCCACAAAAGTTTATCTCCCATGGACAAATTCATTAGCTTTGTTTTTCTTATACATAATCCTCCATTTCTTCCAAGGGATTTGACAATGTCCCATTTAATCAAGTGGAATATTTTACTATTGGATTTACTTCCTTGCCATACAAAATTTCTTAGAGACCTGCTAAAACTTTCCATAACACCAATAAGATCCAACAGAGAGGAACATCGAAACAAAGGAAGGGAGGATAGTACTGACCTGATCAAAACATTTTTTCCAACTAGATTAAGCCATCTCATTCCCCATTTTTGAACTTTATCCTTCAATTTATGAGTAATTTTTTCCCATTCAACAAGATTGGCCATTTTAGACATAATGGGAATACCCAGATGTTTGAATGAGGCCCAATTCGAGGTGCTCAAAAATCCCAATATACAATATATTTTATGAAGAACAACAGAAGGGACAGTCCAACCATAGATTCATATTTTCTCAGTGTTAGTTTTACCCCTTGAGGCATCTATAAATAAAATCCAAGTTTTTTATATTATTATTATATCTAACAACATTTGTTTCCGAAGCTCCTCCCAGAAGGATCATTCCATTAGTGAACTGAGTATTATTAACTGGCTTAACTCCTTAGGCAATGGTGATTCCACATATATTTCCATCTTCTCTTTCCTTGAATGGTTTTCTACCAAGGGTTTCAACCATTAGGATGTATAGAAAGGGAGAAAGAGGACATCCCCGCCTAAGTCCTCTTGAGGCTTGGAAGAAGTCAGTGGGTCTACCATTCACCAAGGGGGAAGTTAAGGGTCGATATATGCACACATTTATCCATTTTATAAATTTTATAGAGAAACCAAAGCCTTCGAGGACTGCAAATACAATTTTTTTCCACACATGATCAAAAACATTTTCCATGCCTAATTTAATGGCCATGCCTCTTTCTTTTCTCATAATATTAGAGTGAATAGCCTCTTGGAATAGAACAATTATATCTTCTATCTAACGGTTTTCAACAAAACCTCCCTATCCTTCTGAGATAAACTTAAGAAGAATGGGATTCATTCGATTGGATATGATTTTGGTTAGAATTTTATAAGATGAATTACAAAGGAAACTTGGTTTGAATCTAGCAAAAGAAGTGGCCTTTGTTTCTTTAGAAATTAAATCCTATAAAGAGGGGTTTGTAGCGCCCCCATTTTTATCTTTCCCTTTTGTCCAATTAAGCATATTAAACAATATTTTTTTTAATGATATACCAACATACTTGATAGAAATGAATGGTGAACCCATATGGTCTTAGAGATTTATTTGGTCGAAGAATATATTCTTGAGAAGACCTCTTCTTCCTTAATGCATTGATTGAGATATAAGTTTCCCTTAACTGTCACAAGCTGTGGTATATTTTCTAACATCTGATTTTTTGTTGTTCCTATCATTGTCCCCTATTCAATATAGAGACCTTTATAATGATTATAAGCCTCTTCCCAAATATTGGCAATATCTGTTAAATGATCTTCATTACTATCTTGAATTTCTCTGATATGATTTTGATTTAACCTCATCTGGGCCTGATCATGGAAGAAAGTTGTATTTATATCCCCATCTTTAAGCCATAAAGCACGAGATTTTAATATCCACCTTTATTCCTCTTGCCTGTTAACTATCACTAACCGAGTATTTAAATGTTGAGCTTTCAATAAAAGGTCAATAGTGACATCCAAAAAAACCATTTGATCTTGTAGAAGATATAATTATGTTTAGATTTTCTATTTTTCCTTTATTGGAGAGGAGTATTGAGATTTAGCGCATTTTTTGAGATCACCTTTCACTAAAATAATTTTTTATTCACATATAAAAGATGGTGAACCTCTAATATATGTGCTCCAATCATTTTCAATAATTGAATATACCTCTTTCTTTTCTATCCATAAAGGATTAAAATAGAAAGGAATAGGCCCTTGATTTCCCAACTCCTCTATCTTGAGCATGATAGGTTTATGATCTGAGGTAGAATACAAAAGGATTATGGAGCTCAGAAGATAATTTTTATTTAGAATATCATTGTGAACTAAAAATATATCCATACGAGCAACAATATGTCCCAGTTCCGTTCTCCTATTAGTCTAGGTGTATAACCTCCTTTTAGGAACACTATCGGTTAGATTAAAATCACTGATCAAGTCTTTAAGATTTTTTGCAAAGGTATCTCTAACAAGACTTCCTCCTCGCATTTCTATCTGAGAGATATTTGCATTCAAGTCTCAAGATATGACGCTATAATGATCTTCTCTTAGCATATTGAAAGAACTTCCAAAATTCTCTTTTGTGATTGTAATATATAGAGCCATGAACTTTGCAAATATCAATGATTTTCCGTGTATTTATATCTTGTAGTTCTACCATTATCCAATTAGATCTTTCTTTTTGTTCTGATAGTTTGAAGTGGCAAGCATCCAAAAAAGTAATCAACCCACCACAAACACCTCTAGAATTGAGAGAGACTGTACAACCATATTTCCATATCTTTTGAATAATTTGAATTGCACTATTTTTATCCATTTTGGTCCCTGAAGCAAAATTATGGATATCTTATCTTTATAAATAAGATTCTTTATTACTTATACCTTTTGAGAACCTCTGATTCCTCTACAGTTCCAAGAGACTATGAATGTAATTTTTTAGATTGAGGCCCAAATTTGCCTCTTGAATCAAGCTATATTCCTTTAAGAATTTGACTATACTATGGCGCCTTTATAAATTGATATATAGGACTTTGATTGCCTAATTTTTTTAATCTCTTTCTGCTTCATCTTTCCTTGGTTTCTTACAGGATATTCTTTTTGATTTCTTTGGAACCTGATTATCTTCCTCAAGATCTTCTAATGACTCATCCTATGACTGTTTGTATTTCTATTTTTATTTGACTCTCGAATGCTCTTCTTTATAGGTATCCAGATGAGAATTAATTTCTTGAATGGGCTTGGAGGGGAGAGTGAATGTGTTTTCCATTCCTATTTCTTCTAGCACTTGGGGAATCATGGGATCCTGATACCTTCATTTTCTTTGGTGTATCTTCAGTACATAACGAAGATGCATATAATAGTAAGCTTGATTCAGTTTCTCTTCTATCCTTTTCTTGTTCTTTATTATCTTCAATACCCTCCATTTCAACTAGAGCTTGAAATTTATTTGGAGAAGGGAGAAGAGCTTCATGATCCCTTGCTAAAACATATTGTTCTTTATTCTACTTTTTTCTTGCTTCTTCGTCTGATATTTGAAGTTGACTTGAGAAGGATTGATTGCTGTCTTGAGTTGGGTTTGAAGTATGAGATGTCTCATTTCGTTTCTTAGCAATTTGTTATTGTTCCTTTTCTTCCTCGTGTTCTTTTTTCTTTGGACAATATCATGCAAAATGGGCATAATCATGGTATATTTTACATTTAAAAGGCAATAGATCATAGTTTACTTTTTATGAACGAGTCCAATTATCCATGATAAGAGCTATCCTTCAAGTAATCCTTTGTCTAAGTCAACTTCAACACATATACGACCACATGAGAACATAGGTGACATTAGTTCATATTTATCAATATATTTCCCCAAAGAATTTCCTATAGCTGAAAGAGCTTCATCTGACCAACAATGCAAGGGGAGATGAGAAAATTTTACCCGTACTAGTATAACTAAGGGGATATCACATTTAGGATCAAAAGACATATTCAAGTTGGTAAGATACATACCTATTGGTCCCATGGAGTATGGACCATTGAAGGACATTAAATCTCGATCTTCCTTAGATTCAAAAAGAAAAGTATAATAGCCCCTTCCGCATAAATGATGTTTCATTATTCAAGACATGAGAGGTGGTTAGTCCTTGTTGATCCATATATACATGAATTGAGGTGGAGGCCAAATATCTATGAAGACACCGACCAAACCTCTCTCTGTAAGTCCCATTTCCTTCTTCTTAGTTGAATACAAAGAGATCCCGACTTTAGGCACCAAGGTTCGCTTCACAAAATGCATAGAAGTCACTTGAGTATGCTCAACATAGATGATATTTTCAGCAATTCATTGAAAATGTTAATCTAAGGATTCTCCTGGATCAAGTACTGACAATTCCATTTGCACATGACAGACAAACCTCCTTAACCAAAACGCAAGGTTCCTTGAATTTAGATGCAAATATCTAAGCATAGTTTCTTGAATTTAGTTGCAGAAATTTTCAAATTCACTTCATGTTGTCATTGCCATGGTGATTACCATTTGTTTGTAGAGCTACTTTATGAATATTTGAAAGATCAAAATTATAACAAATATGAATGAAGTATTTTAGTTAATATTTAAATTGTGTCAATAATTTAACTTAATTTATATAATGTTTTATTTGTTCGAAGCTATTTATCCATTCCTATAAATATTAATATGAGGAAAGTCTTTGTTAGAGTTTTAGAATATTAACAAAATTTGAAGCTATGAAATTCATTATGCCTGCAAATTTAATATAGATCAATAATAGGTAGAGCAATAGCAAAATATTTGCTAAGGGTGAACAGTTAATCTAGAACATAATGGGGATGAAACAACTTCTTCATTGTATAGATATGATTTCGATACCATAGGTATGTGATGCTCTTGTGGCAATGTTAAATTCCATAAAGCAAAAAATCCAAACTGATGGAGTTTAATCATACAAACTCAAACAAATTATATATTATTCAAAGTGATGACTTGCCATGGATGTAGACATAGCTTTAAATAACATGAAAGCAATTGGAATTTGAAAATACATTGTTTCAATCTATCTAAATGAATGTTTGTAGACTTGTGTTTATGTTATCCTTAAACATAATTGCAATAAATAACCACATTGTTTGCAACTTTTCCTCCTGCAAATTCCTTCCCTTGGAAAGCATGTGTCCACATTTTGTGAGAATGGAAACCCATTATTGTTTCCAGAGTGTCTTCCTTCCGCTCCAAGGAAACTTTTTATTTTTGCTTTGAAATTGTTTATGACAACGGAGGTCTTTATATACTTTGTATGTTCCATCTTTATTTTCCATCATATTTCTTCTCCTACTTAAGATTCATTGATTCTTCAGTGTATTGTTAAACCCCTAAAATATTTCTTGATTGGTGATATATAAATCTTGCTTTGCACTTGAAAATGATCAAGGTCTATTTGGTTCCAAATTCTCTTTTTTCTCTAAATTAATTATTTATTTACCTCTCCCACGTTTCCTCTCTCCTATATTGCTTGAGATTAATAAATTTTTGAGTTGACTCTTGATGATTGAGCCCACAATATGAAAATATTGCTTATGCATACAATCCCTTCAAGGCCAAGATCAATCTAGCATACGACTCCTGTTGATTGACTCTATGATATAAAAATATTTCTTATGCATAGTAACTTCCAAGCTAATATCTATATATATGTACTGTAGCCTGACAAATCATAACCTTCTCAAAGCTTTAGAGCAAAGGAATAAGAGTAAGTGTGTCATCCAATTTCCTTTGTATTCTGCAAGGAAACCCTGTTAAAATATTCAAGAATTCATATTGAGAGAGAGAGAGAGAGAGCGAGCGAGAGAGAGAGAGAGAGAGAGAGAGAGAGAGAGAGAGAGAGAGAGAGAGAGAGAGAGAGAGAGAGAGATGAAAGGAAAATACATATTTTTATTGATAGGATGAAAGGAAAATACATTCTTTAGGTGTAGGAAGAAAAACACATTGTAGACCTGTATAGTATAGGTACTGATATTAAAAAATAACATTTATCTAGTAAGTCAACAATGGCCCTTGGACTTCCATCCAGTTCAAATATATACACAAAAGGTATGTAAATGGTCTCCAACAAAATCTATAAATACTATTGGCAGGGGTTTTGGTAAGTGAGTTGCGAACCGTCGCGACAGCTGCACAAGCTCACACGACACTGCGCAAGGCTAGATCAGCGCGATGGGTGGAAAGATAACCGTTTTTGAATATTTAATATATTATTTGACCAAGTTTTGTTGCCATAGGTCATTAGTGGTTAGAATTTAGTTAGAAGTGGACCTTCGATGTAAAGGCGCAAGCCTATATATAGAGATGTTTTTCAATTGTAAGGTAGGCAGAGATACCTAGACATAGATACCTAGGTGGAGATAGTGATGGACATCAGAGAGTCATCTGTTTTATTTGTGATCTGACTGAGTTTTGGGATGTAATTGGTATCCTACTGTGGAGAAGAATTATCTGTCTTGGATCTATTGCGCAGGATGAATATGACATGATGGTTGTTGCATAAATCTTGTCTTTTGTCTTACTGTTTTCTCTGCTGCGATATCAATGAGAAATGTGTCAAATATGTTATGATGATGCTATGATCTACTCTGTTGTCATTCAGTTATGATTAACTGATGATTTTGTGATCTGTTCCTTTTCTGTTTTACTGATCTTGCTGCGATCTGTTTCTATTCTGTCGCATTTCTGTTGCATTATGAGTTAAGCCGTTTTATAAATGATGCTGTTGCACTAACACTACTGTGACAAATACATGATGAAATATGTAGTTGTGAAGATGACTTAATGATAACTGTTTAGTTATGGATCTGATAGTTATGCTGTTTCCCCACCAGATCCCATATCCTCCCTCCTTACTGCTGGAAACTTGGTTCCGACAGACAGATCTCCCTTGAACATCTCGGGTGAGACTTCTTCCGCTCTGTGGATGTTGCTGGGCAAGGTAAAACCTATCTAGGCTGGTGCTCAGGGAGATTGCACTGGTTGGGCATCGATAGAGTGAGAACCCCTGTCGATGAGGTTTTGTTGGTGGGTTTTCGCCAACAAATCGTTCTGTTGCCGGGACCAGTTGCGATTAAAAGGAGGATATGTTTTGGCATCCGACTCGCCCTGAGATCGAGTGGTGGTTTGATCTAAAATTGCGAGAATTTGCTGAAGCTAAAAATCAAAATACAAAGCTGTCGACGAGCCATTGGTTGGATAGATATATTCACGATGGGATTCATGAATGGTTATTTTGTGAGTTTCCCGTTGTCTTGTATGAGTGGCTGGCAAAGTTCACTTCTAAAAATACAAACTTCCAAGGAGGAGAGCCAACATCCTGGACTCCGGAGCTGATCCAGGAATTATAGGAAACAGACAATAAGACATCACGGGATGATGAGGTGTGGTTGGACAGTATTCTGGAGGGCTACATTACCAAGTTTGCAGTTGACACTAATAAGTCATTCAACGAAGCTGAAAGGGATTTCTTCAGCAGACCATGAGTTAGATTCTTGCTGTCTCTGCAGCTGTCAATTAAATAGTTGGTCTACGAAAAAGATATTCTGAAGATGGACCAAGAGTAGTGGAAATATGGTGTGCGGAGGCTGTCGACACCATGATGAAAGGGGGGAGACATATGGAAAGGTGAGGAGTAGACGGGCATGAGTTCTGGTGAGAATGTGAAGGTCACCGAGGAAATAAGTGGTTGTATAAGGGGAGGAGCAAGGTTTCGAGGGAAGAGCTAGAGGACGGGAGAAGGTCTTGCTGCGATTGAAGTGCGATACCATGAGGAACAACCACATGGGACAAAGTGATCTTTTAGGGACAACGAGGATGACCAGGCCCAGGCTACACCCGAAGGGACGACATGATCGAACCCCAACAGTAACGTGTCCACACCTCTGTGCACTACTCCACCACTAGGAAGAAACACACATTCTACGTCAACTTGCCCGATGTGTCAGCAACAGTCTAGCAGTAGAATACGAGCCAGAGGGAGAAGGCCCAAAATAGCGGGCGATGAAATGAAGCTACCAATATTTCATGGAAATGGCACTAACGAACCAGAGCAATACTGGTTCTTGTGTGAGACGATCTGGACTGCCCGACAGACTATAGATGATGATGTCAATAAAAGCAAGCTAGCAACCACCCTTAGGGGTCGTGTGCTGGAATGGTACATGAGATTCACGTGGGTTCCTCAGGGAGGTACCGCGAAAACATTGGATGAGATATGTATGGGGTTATTCAAAGAATTCAAGAAGCCAAAGTCTGAGGCTCAGTACATTACTGAGTTGAAAGAAATCAAGCAGTTTCCCAATGAAACAATTTGGGACTTTGATCAGTGGTTTAAAGCGGATGATGGCTCGAGTCATCTTCTAGATGAGCGATGTTTAGTATAAGGAGTGGTTCATTGCCACGCTTGTCTCACATATTAGACAACCACTAATGCAACAAAATATTGAAACATAGAGCGAGGCTCTGGAAATCGTGATGAAATTGGAGGCATTGCCGGTAGGAGAAACCACAGTTGGGATGAATCATATTCAAGCGCAGT
Organism: Pseudotsuga menziesii; assembly: GCA_001517045.1. NCBI lineage: Eukaryota > Viridiplantae > Streptophyta > Pinopsida > Pinales > Pinaceae > Pseudotsuga > Pseudotsuga menziesii. The sequence continues at coordinate 119,714 of LPNX011206173.1, read as the reverse complement.
TGGCCAATCTGACGCTCCAAATGCAAGATATTAAGAAGGATAAGGAAGACCATGATGACCTTTGGTGCACTCGATGTCATGCGGGCGGACACACCAAGGATACATGTCTAACATTCTGAAACTACCTACTTTCAGGAGCCCTGAACCCATTGATCTACGCTAGTGTACCTTGGTGCCGCATATGTCAAGTCTATGGGCATTGACATGAGAACTGTGACTACATGCAAAATATGGTTACAAAGGAAGAGAGTCTGTACTATACATTCTATCGGTCAGTAGGACACGAAGATAAAAACTGTCAAGCTTATGATTTGCTCTAGGAAAGGACATATGACTCATAATTTGTGAAAGGTGAGGACCCTCGGGCAATGAAATCACAGTCACTGATAGTAAAACCAGTAGCGTAGGTGCAGTATACACAGTCAGCCCAGATGCAGTTTATCTTGTCGCAACCACAACATTAGTTTATCCCATCACAACCGCAGCTGCAGCAGCAGTTTATCCCGTCGCAATCGCAGCCGCAGTTCTTAGCGCAACCTCAAGTTGCGCCACGACCATAGTATAATTAGGTACCGCTCAGTCATCCTAAGCCACAATATGTTCAAGCTGTGCACTATGTCTAGTAGCAGTGAAAACCATCGCAGCAGCAGATGTCCCAGCCTCAGTTTCAACAAGGAGGAATCTGAGGAGGATTCCGTGGAGGATTCAGAGGAAGAGGAGGAGGCTTCGAACGGGGTTGAGAATCAATCCAGTGTTATACCTGTGGAGTATTTGGGCACCACCAGAGGGAGTGCCATCATGCATAGTATATATACTATGTGGCCAACAAGCATAATGTTGAAAATTTCCCTGAACTGATTGCTAAATGGCAGGATGGAAACATTCCTCTATTGTAGAATGCATAGACTCGGAACTAGCCAATATTCCAAGTACAAAACCAACCGATGATGCAGAATCAGATTCCACCACAGACTCAAATCTCACCGCAGAACTCACCACAGACTCAGAATCCCCCATTAAATCAAGCTAAGAACCTGAATCAAGGATCGACGGTTGCAACGATTCACGCCAAACCGCGAATGACTGCTGTCGACGTTGGGATTATCACTCATGCTTGTGTGACAACTAGAGATGTTGGACCATGACAATAAGTTTGGATTGCTGGAAAGAAAAAGGTATCATTTGATATTGCGATGGAGAAGGACACCTTCTTTGAGCCCAGGCATGAAATCAGAAGAAATTTGGGTAAGTTACCGATTATTGACATGCCATTTGCTTTTGATCCATCTATAGAAGTAGGACCATCATGACAACATGGTACCTTGCAGCAGTTCTTTGAGATTTGTCTGTCACTAGCAAGGGATCTCGTAGCCATTGTCGAGCTTGAAAAGTTGTTGTACCACCAGGATAAGACGTTGAAGGATTCTACGGTGAACTCATTGCAAAAGAGGAAGACAGGTAAGGAGATGAGGATGAATATCCAGATTGGAGATTACGAGGTTGACTCTGTTATTTTGGATCTTGGATCAAATGTAAACATTCTGACCAAGCAAATGTGGCAGCTGATGGGGAAGCTGACACTGGGATGGTTTCCGCTACAGTTACGATTAGCGAATCAAGCAAAGGTTCAGCCCATTGGTCGTGTCTCAAACATGGTTTTCAACATTGAAGGTATGAAAACGCATGCTGACTTTGATGTGATCAAAGTGGTTGAAGATAGAGGTTCCTATCCCACTCTGCTAGGGATTGGATGGGATAATGATAGCAGGGAGGTTATCAATTTCAAAAAACGAGTAATGACATTTGAAAACCAGGATGTCAGGGTCATTGCTCCTATGGATCCTCAGGAGGGACGTCAGTATATTGAACCTGTGAGGGATGAAGTCGGTAGAAGTTGGGATCATGCCTATAATATCTCTGAATATTATATTCACCTGATTGTCGATGGTGAACTTGGATGGCGCAGTGCTAGTTCTGCGTCCTCTGATTCCGATGATGCTTTGGAAAATTGGAAAAATAGGCTACATGAGGTATCGTTTAGGAAATGTGGGTTGATCACACAGTCTCTCCTACGTGTAGCTAATGAGATTGCCGAGTTGCCAATTTATGAAGGACTGTTGGGATTATCCATGTTCTTTCAAGAATTTGAAGAGAAGGTGTTTGAACCACAAAGGGTATTGGCCCTAGATGTAGCACTAAAGGGTACTTCGGCCCGCTGGGGAGCGATGCACAAGCAGACGATCCATGACTGGGTACAGTGTCAGAAATTGATTATGGTGCACTTCGGTAATACAGAGGTATATCATGATGGGAGAAAAGATGGATGGGATGACCGCACCGGTCACTTGATGGAATGTCAGGCCTTATAGGCATCTTGACCCAAAGATGAGTGGGTCCATACTTTTGTTCACACTCTGGATGAAATGCTGAGATCTTGGTATGTAGCGACAAAATTGCACAGAACTATAACCACTTGGAAGGAGTTGTCCATTTGCTTTGCACATATGTTTAGTTTCCGGGATGCCAACCTAGAGGTACATAATGCATTGCAAATCATCCACGACGTAGTATTGAAAGTCATCCCTGTCGCATACCCAGTTGATCCACATGCACATAGTTCAATACTATCCATGATGACATGCTACAACCTATCTGGGGAACCTAAAGAATATGACGAGTTGAAAAATGTTAATATTCCAGATTCAGAAGGAAACTGTGACGTCACAGCACCATACATACCGACGGATTCGATGAGTCAGACGCTGAGGATCAGAAAAGTGAACATTGGGTCGGAAGCAAACCCAAAATTTGCTAATTTCGGGGACTACTGGGATGAGGAAACATTGCCTAAAATCATGGACCTACTACATGAATTCTAGGATATTTTTCCAACACTGTTTTCGGAAATGAAAGGGATATTAGGGGACCTGGGGGAGATGAAAATCCTATTGAAACCGGATGCAAAACCTATACGCCAGAGGCTGTATCGACTGAATCCATGATACAAGGACCATGTGAAGGCTGAGATAGACCGAATGCTGAATGCTGGGTTCATCGATCCTATAGAAGAATCAGAGTGAATAAGCCCTATGGTGGTCCAGGATAAAAAGACCGACAATATCCGCATTTGCGTCGACCTAATAAAGTTGAATGATGCATGCGTGCATGATCCATTCCCAACTCCTTTTATAGATGAGGTCCTTGAAGGAGTAGGCGGTCAGGAGATGTATTCCTTCACATATGGATTATTTGGGGTACCACCAGATTCAGATTGCAAAGGAGGATCGCCATCAGACCAATTTTGTCACCGAATGGGGTTTTTTCAATATACAGTCATGCCTTTTGGGATGAATAATGCACCAACAATATTTTCTCAGGTAGTTTTCACTGTGTTTAAAGACCTTTTTCAAAATTTTCTACAAGTATACATGGATGATTGGACAGTCTATGGGCTAATCAGGGACCACCTAGACAACTTGCGATTGATGCTCGAACACTATTGACAACATCAGATTGCATTAAATTCTAAGAAATGCATTTTATGTGCACCATTCAGAATGCTACTCGGGCACATAGTATGTAAGGAAGGTTTGTTGGTCGATCCGGTGAAGATCGCGCTAATCCTCAGTTTTTCACCGTCGACGAATGTGAAGGTTCTTTGAGCAACGCTAGGGCATACAAGGTACTATCACAAGTTTATCACAGGATATGATGTGATTACTACCCCTATGGAGAAGCTACTAAAGAAAGATGTTGTGTTTGAATGGAATCATGAATGTCAAGGAAGTTTTGACACACTAAAGGCCAAGATGGCCTCTGCGCCTATACTGGTATTCCTGGATTGGGACAAGGAGTTCCACATGCATGTCGATGCCTCTTTTGTTGCACTGGGGGTCATGCTTGCGCAACCAGGAGAGGGTGACTTAGATCACTCAATCGCGTATGCCATTAGAAAGTTGTCATTTGTTGAATGACATTACACAACGACTGAAAGAGAAGGCTTGGTGATGGTTTATGCCTTGTAAAAGTTCAGGCACTATTTGTTGGCCAGAAATTTTAAGATGTTCACCGATCATTCTGCTTTACAATACTTGGTCAATAAGCCTGTGTTGGGGGGGAATATTTGTCAGTGGCTGTTACTTTTCTAGGAGTTTGACTTTGAAATAGTTGTGAAACTAGGATGGTTGAATGCTGGTCCTGATCACCTGTCTCGCATTGAGACCAGCAAAGAACCTACCAATATCGATGACGGATTGGGAGATGCGCAACTGTTCCGTGTCGACATCGCAGATGATCATTATTCCCCAATCATTCAATTCTTGGCCACTGGTGTCACCCCGGAGGACATGTCGACTAGTCAAAAGAAGTAGTTTGTAGTAAAGGTTTCAGATTTCCAGCTGATTTTGGGCCAAATGAAATTTTGCGATGGTGTATCTTACTGCATGAGTAGGGACCCATTCTAGAAGAAGCACATGAAGGAATCATGGGAGGTCACTATGGAGGAAGGGATACTGCATGAAAGGTGCTGCGCGCTGGGCTACGGTGGCCTACGTTGCATAATGATGCTGCAGAATATGTGAGGAGTTGTGACGTCTTCCAGTGCGTTGGTAAACCATCACAGCGGGATGAGATGCCGCTTGTGCCACAAGTAACTATGCAACCTTTTGATAAATGGGCTGTGTATTTTGTGGGTTCGATTAATCCACCGGGGAAGAGGACTGGTGTGCGATACATCATTACCACAACTGACTATCTGACCAGGTGGGTAGAGGCTGCACCGGTGGTGGATTGTACCATTGCGAAAGTAGCGAAGTTCATATTTGAGAATATTGTGACCCGGTTTGGCTGTCCCCGGATCTTGATGAGTGACCAGGGTAGTCACTTTATCAATCGTACTGTGAGAGCACTAACTAAGGAACTGCAGGTGCAACATAAGAAAAGCACACCATACCATTCGTAGGCAAATGGGACTGTTGAAGCGTTCAACAAAATTTTGGAAACAACGTTGACAAAGGTATGTAATGCTAATCGCGATGACTGGGACTTGAAAATCTTAGCAGTGCTATGGGACTATCACACTACTTGTAAATGAATGATAGGACATACACCGTTTAAGCTGGTATATGGGAAAGAGGCGGTCATGCCCATGGAATACATAGTTCCTAGTCTGCGCATCGTTGCGGCGACTGACATGGATGATGCAGTGGCATTAGAAGAGCGCATTGCGCAGTTGGTCCAGCTTGAAGAAGACCGTTTTATCACAGGATTCCACCAGCGGGTTGCGAAGGATCGACAAAATATGTGGCATGATCGCCACATTAAGAAAAAATAGTCTGCGAAAGGAGATTTGGTGCTGTTATATGACAACAAGTTCATGAAGCATCCAGGTAAGTTACAGATGCACTGGTTAGGTCTGTATCTTGTTCATTACATTACTTCTGGAGGTGCAGTTCAGTTGTAACAATTCGATGGTGTGGTATTGTCGAAGCTCGTCAATGGAAGTCGCTTGAAGCCCTATAGGATGGGGTCAGAGTCACGCACTGCTTAAGGCGCTGATTTTTTTTTTGTTAGATAGCAGCAGGGCAAGCCTAGAGGAAGAGGCTGCGCAAGGTTAGAGTTTGTAACAGTGGAAGAACAACCACTTGCGATAGCTGTAGGGATGTGGGTTGGTCAAATATGTAATAAATGCAGGTAGTTAAAATAGTTAGTTGGCGGTGCTTGTTGAAGCAACGTGCATTAATGGCTGATCCGACCGTTAGAAGGGTAAGATTACTGATGGATTTGGCGTCATTACTGCTGGCTTTAGTCATGATGGAAGATCATAGATTTGGCAATGATGATTTCAAATTTGGAAATGCCTCTAAAAAGTGCGCGGGACATGGGAGGATGGCATTGTTCAGTTGAGCGAGTAGAGTGCAAATTGTGCAGTTGTGTTGTGAGCTTTTGGTGAGTTGCAGAGTCGAGGCATTGCATCGTTGGGTGCAATGTAAGGCTTAAGGAGTGAGGCATGCTGAGCGACCCCGACAAAAATGAGATTTATAGCGAGAAATATTCCCCGATTTGGCCCATGGCCATCGAAGAAAAATTCATGAGCATGCTAGTAGGCTCATCATCCATCCCCAAGAGAAAGCGACAGGCTCAGAAGCTCAGTTCCATGCCATAGAAGCTCAGTTCCACGCCGCCGCAGAAGAGGCACACCCACACTTCGACTAGAGTGCAAGGAGAAGGGACTGCACAGGCCGGGCCATCAAGCTCGGGAGCTGTAGAGTCTACGATGCCCAGGGAGTCTCTGTTCATGATATATTGGGATATGTCACTCCTACACGTCTGGGAGCAAAGCCGAGACAGCCTACGAAGAATCAAAAGCATCCACCAAAATTGTCGCCACTGCTGGAAGGGATGATGTGCTCAGTCGATATCATCCCTACCTTGATCAGGTTGAAGTTTGAGGACCATGAATTGCTACTGCTTAAAGATGTCAAGATGAGCCCTATGAGTTAATTTTGATAGGGCCTAGTGCACCGATTCGACGGATTCCTCAACCATGGGCAGGCGGGTTGGACAACTCTAGATTATTGGGGCTCATCAATATGCCTCATTTTGGTGACTGAATGAAGCCCATGCATTTGTTAAACAAATTTTTTCCTGTTTTCATGGGGGGATGCTCTGGTTGAATGAGCCCATTCCCGTCACAGTAGACTTAATTGCGAGCATTACGGGCTTGCCGAAGGCCGGGGAAGATCCGACGAAGTATATCTATGGGAGGGATACTGATAAAAAGATTGCCAAGAAGCTGAAGGAGCACTTTGGCTTATAGCGTGACGACCATGTTTATTGTATTGATAGCATCAAATTGGAAGCGGTGCAGATCGGGGCGCACATTCTGGCGAGAAAGTTTGTTTGGGAAATTGGTTGGTCTAGTGTAACTCGGGCATCGTTGCATGTGCCTAGAAATGCGCTGAAGGAGTACAAATGAACTGATCTTTGTTCTTGCTTAACCAGTTGCTCGACAATGCTCTAGCTACTTAGGCTGGGAGGCCATTTTAATATAATTGGATCTTAATTCTTATTGCACGTGTCACATGGATGGAACTTGAATATTATCAGCCAATGGTAGTCGATGCGATGAAGGTGTGCCATAGCGCATGCTATCAGAATTTGTGGTGGGTTGAGGAACCTAGTCGACAGATAGACTGTGTGATCCATTTTTTGGTCTATTGGATGCATTGCAAGCCACCGCTATAAAAGTTCCCCGCTTATCTAACTACACAGCAGCCAAGTATCAGCGGCTCATTCAGTTCGTTATTGGGCCTCATTCCATTACGTTCAGGCACAACGAGACCCTGGCAAGCAATGGCTACCTCTGGCTTAGAAAGTCATAGAGGAATAATTGGATGCTATTGTTCAAGAGTGGCCAGTTGAATGGCACAACCCTGTGAGTCAGGAGGAAATTTCTAAGGAGCCACTGCCTGATGCCCCAGAAGATCCTGCCCAGAAGGAGCTGAGTTTTCATGACTCTCACAATGAGTCATCGAAGAAACCTGAGGCCGAAGCATAATGCATGCAGGACGAGACTCACACCAAATGGTGCCAAGAATATGATGGAGGACCAACTGCAACGGCTCATCAAAGCTGTCACTGACTCCTCTGAGGCGGCGACAAAGGTGATCCAAGAGTCTAACCACAAATAATTTGGTGTGGTAAGAGAGAGGTTGAATTCCATTTTTGATATTGTTTCCAGGCAGCCATCTGTGAGACATGTGATGCAGGAAGTCCCGTCGATCATCACTGAGCCCCGGTCTAGGAACATTCAAGTTCCCCCAACTGCGATTGACATGGGAAATGAGGAAGTACACTAGTTGCTGCAGCCGATCTAGAGCGTTGCCTTGGATCTGAATAAGTTATCTTCTCAGGAGTTGGTGGAGCTGCAGTATGTTGTCACCCTAGAAATGGTAGATTGACAGAAGGAGCTGACTGATGGATACATACAGTCACAGAGCGCAGTCGAGAAGCTGCAGAAGGAAGCGGAGGAGCTGCATTAGGTCAGGGTGCAACTGGGAAAAGAGAAAGTACGAGAGATTGATGCATTGAAGGTGACGTAGGCTGAGCTGCAGTGCAAGGCTGCTGAGGAAATTACCAAACTGAAGAAGGTGCAAGACCGCATTATTGTTGAACAAGCACAGGTGTGCGCCAGATGCAATGAGGTCGAACAAGCTATTACTGAGCCCTGTCAGCATATTTTTGAGAGTACGACTGAGCTCACCCTAGTTGATAAGGCCAAGCAATTAGGGAAAACTATTGTCCATCTCCAGGACACCAACTTGATGCTCAATGCCTTGGTCCAACCAATGACGCTGCCAGAGTAGGTTGCTGAACATAAGGCTTCTATTGAAGAAATCGTGACCCAGTTAGAAACCATGGAGCAAGAGGCCAAGACCATCTTGGAGGAGACAACACAATTTTGGCAAAGCGTTGTCCAAGATGAGTAGCTCGACCAGCTGACCACGCAGGTGTAAGAAGCTGAAGGACAACTATTGACATTAAATATGTCGTTGCGGGTAATGTTGTTGATGGTGTAGATCACGCGGGCTGAGGAATTGAAGGACCTACAACAGAGATATGCCCATGCACATGAACGCCAACAAAAGCGCCGTACTCAGCTTGATGAATTTCAGGAAGTTGGTAGGGAGTTAGCTGTTAAAGCAATCTCAATGCTACAGGTGGTGCAAGAGAATTGACAGATGGTCGATGGCAAGGCTAGGGAAGAGCACATCATTCAACAAGTGTTGACCAACTGTCAAAGCGCTGCCGAAAAATTCCAGTTGCAGGTTTGAGAGATCTCACAACAGTTCAAATATTTCAAGGCCAGGACATCAACATATACCCTATAAACCTGNATTTAATATATTATTTGACCAAGTTTTGTTGCCATAGGTCATTAGTGGTTAGAATTTAGTTAGAAGTGGACCTTCGATGTAAAGGCGCAAGCCTATATATAGAGTTTGTTTTGTAATTATAAGGCAGATAGAGATACCTATACATAGATACCTATATGGAGATGGTGATGGACATGAGAGAGTCATTTGTTTTATCTGCGATCTGTCTGAGTTTTGGGATGTAATTGTTCTCCTACTATGGAGAAGAATTATATGTCTTAGATCTATTGCACAGGATGAATATGACATGACGGTTGTTGCATAAATCTTGTCTTTTGTCTTACTGTTTTCTCTGCTGCGATATCAATGAGAAATGTGTCGAATCTGTTATGATGATGCTGCAATCTAGTCTATTGTATTTTGGTTATGATTTACTGATGATCCTGTGATCTGTTCCTTTTTTGTTTTACTGATGTTGCTGCGATCTGTTTCTATTCTGTCACATTTCTGTTGCATTATGAGTTAAGTCATTTTATAAATGATGCTGCTGCACTAACACTGCTATGACAAATACATGATGCAATCTATAGTTTTGAAGATGAATTAATGATAACTATCTAGTTCAGTATCTGATAGTTATGCTTTTTCCCCATCGGATCCCATTTCCTCCCTCCTTTCTGCCGGAAACTCGATTCCGACAACTCTCCCTTGAACATCTCAGGTGAGACTTCATTCACTCCATGGATGTTGCTGGGCAGGGTAAGACCTGTCTGGGTTGGTGCTCAGGGAGATTGTGCTGGTTGGGCATCGACAGAGTGAGAATCCCTATTGATGAGGTTTTTTTGGTGGGTTTTCACCAACAAATACATCCATAAACATAATTTTTCCTGAAATGTCCATGGTCCACCTCATTGATGACAAACATAGTGGTTACATTTGTGATGTTTGTATTTTATCTCAAGAACATTTAGTAAATTCCAAAAAAAGGCTCTAAAGGTTGTGCATCTAGTCATATATCCAAATTATGGTCTATGCTAAAACCGTCTTGAAATTATTTAGGGAACAATGTACCTGAGTCTTTTTCCAGGCATGTCTTATAGAGTGCATCGACATGCCCATTTAATTCCCTTTAAACATGATTGAAATAATAGAAATAAATGACAGGGCTATTGCCTATAGTCTAATGTCATGGACCACCTACTCTCCTTCCATTCATTTGATGACAAATGTGGAATCAACCAAAATCTGCAAGTGTGTGATATGCCTCTAAAGTTCCAGTTTTAACAATGCTTAGAGTGCTGGCATCTCGTTTCGATTATTCATTCTTGTTTCCTAGTTTTCTCAAAACTCTATATAATTTTGTTCTTGAATGTATAATACGCCCCCAATGCCACACATTAAAGTATCAATCTTGCATGTGCTATCAGAAAAGTTCCAAGAAAGGACTTATCCACTATGAATTCACCTAGTACCCTCCTATTCGAGACATTTACTTGTGAAAGGAAAAAATGTTCCACTTCACAAATTTGGGAAGAAGTTTGTACACTCAAAGGGGGTTGATCCACAAATAGGATGGATTTTCATGCAGGACCAATGCCCCATGAATCCAGAAAAGGAACCTCCATGGAAGTTTTTAGTTCAATATTTTAAAACTAGCGGTCAAAACCTTCCTCCACAATATTGAAGTTTTGTACAATGTATTTACCAATCCACCTGCTAATGTCTTTCCAAACCTGTTGAGAGAATGAGCAGCTAGGAAATACGTGAAACAAATTCCTTTGCATTCCCACACAAATAGTAGATTCCATAGAATGTTTGTTTTTCTTTTGAAGTATATCCTAGGTGGGAACTCGGTCCATCAAAGCACTCCACATAAATATTTTGGATTGTTTTAGTTCCTGGATATTCCCATTCTTGTCCCACCACCATCGTGACACTAAATCCTCTGAGACAATGGCTACTTCATAAACCAACTTTGCAGTGTATTGACAACTTTCCTTATTCTTGTTCCAAATCAATTTATCAAAGTTCTCACTCAATTGGATATGTCCCTTGGAAAGTGCTACAATAAATCTCTGCAAGTGAACTGCATGTTCGTCAATCATCCCTAGTTGATGAGCATACATCCTTTCATGATTCCACAAATCACTTTGATATGCATATATTATCTGATGTAATGTATGGTATCCTCGATCTCTGAGTTTTTGAACCACCTCCTATGGTAGAAATATGGTGTGATCACATCCTATTATAACATCTCCCCCTAACTAGGATTGCAAATTGTCACCTACTTTCCAAGCAATATGTTCACATATGATATAGAAAGCCAGTACCAATTCATTTCACTTATTTCAACATTGGATGAATCTTTTCATGGGGGATATGATCTAATCAACACTGGTCATGTAGGGAACCATATATTTATGATTGATGATCCACTTCCACAATCCATTTTGTTTATGAGATTCCAAATATTTTTGGCAACAAGAGCTTGGGAAAAATGGATGATTGTTTTTAGCCTCCAACCCCCTTCATGTTTGGGTTTGATATTGATTGCTATATTGTCAAATATAATCCTATTCTATATCTCTTGCCACACCAAAGAGAGTAAAAAAGTAATCATCATATCTTCTCCCAAATCCCTTTGAGAATACAAGCTTAGAGAAATCACTAAATGGGAATAGCCTCTAACACCGTCTTGATTAGAGTGAGACGCCCCTGGCTCTAAATAACTAGAGATGACACCATAAATTTTTCCTACCTTCAATGTTTCCTACCAACAAGTTCCAATCTTAGATACCATAGCCACAAGGTTTCAGCCTAAAACCTAAGTATTTCAAACCATTATTAAAATTAGTTATTTGAAAAGAAGATAATGAAGTATTCATTGAGTTACCTCTTCTCAGACTCCATTGCAGTAGATGGAAGTATTCTGAAAATTTATGTCCATCCCTGTCACCATACAAAACAACTATAGAATGTTGTGTATAATTTTGGCCTCTCGAAACGAACCGTTTGTGGAGCACAATACATCATCAACAAAAAAGAGACGTGTAACAAATTCTAGTCCTCCAACATTTAAACCTTATATATTACCATCTTATTTTGAAACATGTATAGCCCTGTTTAAACCCTCAACCACCATAAGGAAAAATATAGGGTACAAGGGAGACCCCTATCGAAGTCCTCTTGTATCCTTAAAAAAGGGAATGCCGCACCATTTATTAAATTTGAAAAATTGGCTGAAGAAACACAACCCATAACCCAGATGACTACATGATGGTGAAAACCTATGTGAATTAATGACAATAGGAGATACAACCAACATGTGAAATCATATGCCTTGGAGAGGTTTATTTTCATTACAAAAACTAACCTTTTCTTCTATGTTATGGAAGTAAGGGACTCCTGTGTAGAGCCCACCACTTCATGAATGAGCGTGCATTCGAGACAACCAAACTTTTCAACTTAGATGACCTTAGATAGAAATCTATTAAAGTGGACAACACAATTTTTGGACAATCTCTTATAGATGTAGTTTTTAGTGAGATTGGTCGCAACTCATTCAATGAAATTGGTTTACCAATCTTAGGTATTATGGTGATAAAGACCGTGTTGAAAGACCTCGATACTTGAACCTTCCACCTCATATCCTCTACCACCCTAAGTAGGTTGTCTCTTAACAAATAAAAAGCCCCAAATAAATTCTATAGTCCAACCATTAGGTCTGAGACACTTGTCTATTTTAAATGAAGTCATAACAAACATCAACTCATATTTTGATACCTCTTTTAGGAGGGCATGATTGTCATCTTCATCAACCAAATGTGGAAAGTAGTAACATAGTTTGATTATCTCTTCAATGCTTCCCCATTTACGACCCCTTGCAAAGGCCATCAAAATGGATAGCTTCATGGACAAAGGGGAACTCCATTCACTTTGAATGAACCCCTGCCAAGATATGGGATTAATTCCTTTGATTGGACTAGTCTAGTTGGGCCTCACCTTCCTTCTTCTACACCTTTTTAAATAAGGGTTCAAGTTAAACACCACACACTGTTTGTCATTGTATTATAGATGAAGGATCCTCTGTTAGTTTTTTATCTGCATATGATTGGAGAGGTTTGCGTTCTCCTAACCTTGTGTTGACTATTAATCAATTGTTGTATTTTGATACATGATCTAGTGTAATTTTGGGATTTATTCCTCAATTTCCTATTACATTAAGTGGGAAGACTGCATTAATTGATTTTATGGTTATAGAGAGCCCATAGAACTTCAATATGCTCCGTATGCGTAATTATGTGTATGCTATAAATGTTGTGGTGTCTATACTCTTTCATGCAATTAATATTCCTCACAATGGAAGAATTGTTACTATTAATCATATTGCATTTGTTGATCATCCTTATTACCCGACTTTAAACCAAGTATACCCTTTATCTGTTCCCAGTGTCTCGGTAGACACTACCCTACCACATGTGAATTATGTGTCGTCATATCCCTTGTGTCCAATTGCTATCGAGAATAAGCCTCTAAATTCATGCTTACTTTCTTGGGATTTGGTCTCAACAATTGACCAGGTAATCCATCCAATGGGGGAAATGGAGGCTTCTCTTCACCCTATTGTCAAAGTGAATGTTTCAACATGTGTTCTCTATGGGATGACATCCTTCCATATGTTGAATCTCTCTTGGAGGCTATGATATATTTTTATATTACTTTGGATATTAACCTCCTTTCCAAAGACATATCCCTAAGTTATACGCAGTTGCAATCAAATCCATCCTTGATTTTCCCTTTGAGGCCGATCTCATAGTTTGTGGATCCTTAGACATTGGCATTTTTTAGTCTTTGGACTCTCTCATTGAGCTGTAAGTCGGTGTTCCTTATGGGTTTAATTATGTTTTTATATTTTTTGACTCTTGCGACGATGAGTTTGTTTTTGTAGACTCCATTATTTATTTCATCTTCAATCTTCCTCGTGAATTTGATCTTATTATTTGTAGGTCCTCAGGCCTTAGTGCTCTTGAGTCTTTGTTGGTAGACTTTACCTTGGTAATTAATATTGTTGAATACATTGAAGTTGGAAATACCTCTACCAAAATGACCCATATTAGATCTTTCTTTTCAGGTTTTTTTGATATGATCATGGTATTATTGTTTATTGGAGACAAGAATTCCATCTTGATTCATGGTTGCTTAGGGATCATTCTTTGCACGTTGATCAATATGTTCAAGTATTTTTGGAAACTTTCATATAGGTTTAGGCCTCCCCTCTGTTATGATGCATTCAAACCTTTTGTTGCCCAAATTTTCCATAGGGTAGAACATATTCGATATTGGTGCATCAACCATCTCTATCTGCATTTTGCACCATTATGACAAAAGAGCGTACATAACATGGAACACTGTATTCAACACACTCTTTCCATTTTGGTGCCCATGCTGATATTTTCTCATAGGATTGGGAGCCTTTATAGTTTTACCATGACTTTGAGAAGACACCGCATGCCTCTCTTTCAAATATATTTAAGGCGATTCCATATAAGGCTCCTATTTTTGTTCATTTTGCATTTTCCTTTGTTCATTGATACTTGGACAACTATGCCTAATGCTTTGTTGTAACTATTATACTGTCATTGCATTCATCATGTTACTCATCGCTTGCATCTGATGCATTTGCATTTTTGACTTTATCCTTGGAAGAAACATGTTGATGAGTGTCCACCTCTTACCCAACACCTTTTTTTCATTTTGTTTTGCATAAGTATGTTCCATGCACTTGGAACATAGTGCATGGCTTACGACGCTTGTTTCCTCCATTGTAATATAACATTATTTTATTCTTATTTCATGGTTTCATAAATATGAAAAAGACAAAAAAATAAAATGTTCCAAAAAATACAATTGGGAAAAAGTCAATTCTTACATATTTTCGGCGTCAATCTTGTCGCTCTTCAACAAAGCACATTGTCTTGAGTCTTTATCTCAACATATTGGGTTTAGCATCGCTTTTAGGAAGTTAAATTGGTTTTTGTGTTTATACTCCACCGACTGGTTATTCTTTAGTCATTGTGGAAAATTTATTGATTTCTCATATGTCATAGATTTACATTTATGTTCCTCCTAAAGTATATGTTTTCTTTGTTACTTATTGTGTCGTGCTTTTTGTTCAAGGGAAAATTTTAACCTGTGTTGAACACTGCTCATAAATCCTAACTTTTTCATGTCATCCTTCCTGTATCTCAAGTACATTTCATAATCAATCGGGTTGTTCATGTCCTTTCAAATCTTTGGCCTTCTAGTACTACCTTGTGTTGGATGATGGGGGATGCCTTAATTCCCTTATTCCAACAGATCATTTCCCATTAAATTTATATCATTCAATCTGGGATAGATATATATAGTCTTTTTAGTACCTTGGGAAATGTATTCATTAGTAGCAGGTTTCCTCGCTATCGATAGTAGGAATACATCAATGTCCCCTAATCGCTAGAATCTATAGGCGTTCGGCATAAGCTCAACTATTCACACTTGATAGATTGTACTAGGTACCTTATTCTCATTATCAATATTAGTGAGTTGGATTGCATTTGTTAATGATGCACATTAATGACCAATAATCAAATGGTGTCTCACTATGTTCGACTTCAATACATTTATTCACATGGTGTATACTTGTAGTAGTGGTAGTTTGGTTTGAGGACCTTGGGTTTGTTATAGCATCACCATTTTTATGCTATTTACCCAAGTTGTGTTCGATTGTGTCATATATTATTTATGACATTGATACTTTTTAAAGGTTCAATTTCTACAACACTTGTTCACAAATATCCTCCTTTGATTATGAAACATAGATCCAATATGTAGTTTTTTGTGGCTATGATATTTTTCGACATGGATCCATTGTGTATTCATTTTTTGTGGCCATGATCACTGCTTATATATACATCTCATGGATATGCATTGTACTTGATTTAGTGGCCACACTTTTAACACTTATGAGAATGGGTATGCCCACCTTGGGAAGAGAGTGATATTACTTGTGTTCTGTTGTAGGTTCTGCCTATGGTCGGTGTTTGATGATTTCTACTTGAGCCCACTATGCACTTATTTTTGGATATTTATGTTACACTAATATCTCATCATCACCATGATAATGATATATGTACCTCTGAATTTTCCCTAATCCCTGAAGTACTAGTGCCAAAATTACTTTGGAAAGAGGTTCTACCCTTCAAATTTCCAGTTTTGTAGCATTTTCGCACCTTTCTTATTTACAAAAAGAGGAAAAATTATATAGATGCACTATGCACACTGATAAGGTACAACACTACCTCTGTACTTATTCATGTAGCGTGCAAAACCCCTTAACACCGCATGTTTCTCCTTAGTAGCGTACATTGTTCATCCAAAGGAAAAAAAACGAATATTCGAGAGGCTTCTAGAAAGAAGCTCTCATGGAGGCATATCCCAACAAATCAATATGAGTGTCATTTGAACCCCTAACCTCTTGGGGTTATCCCTTAACTTTATCCATTGAATCCTCAACTCCCTCTATCCTCTTTGGCCTATATATACAAGCTCACTCCCTATGGTTGAACGGAGGAACATATAGAGCACCAAAATGCAGGTAAAATATTCCGAGAGTTGAGATTCTCTCTTCCATTAGAGAGAAGGTTAAATCTTTGAGGCAAATACTAGTTGGAAAAATTACAATTTCAAGGAAATGGTTGTAATCTCCCCTTATGTATTCTTATTAATACATAATACATACTCATTCCATAAAGGTAAAACAACATCAAAATTAGTATTTGATCTCTCGCGTGCTCGTAAACACATGAGAATACGTTATTGAGTACACTTTTATCATTTTTTTGGGCTCATTAAAACTTTATGAAAAGGAACCCCCTTGGAGTTGTCTTTAAGATATTTTCAGATTCCCAGAATAGGAAAATATCACCAAGTGAAATTGATTATTTCATGCTTGTAAAAGTACTAGAAAGATTGTATTTTTGGGGATAGTTTACCCATTTTTCGGACTAGTTGGACTATTTACGAAAAAGGAATACTCTGGTAAACATTTGACTGTAATACTTCTCCTAGGTATTATTTTACACTTTTTTAGGCCTTAGGTACTAAATTTACAAACAATTTCATCTTGGAGTCTTCTTTAGTTTTTTAATACTCTCTAAACATGAAACACCACCGAGTTTAACTTCTTTGGACTTGTTAAAATTAAACATTGAAGGACCATTCTTGGGATTGAGCCCCTTATTTCTTAGGTTCGTAAAACCTGTGAGATTGGACTCATCCCAAAATATTATCTATATTGAGCGTTTGTTACCCTCTTCCAGCTCGTTAAAAAACAAAGAGGCAATCATCAATCATGATGGGGAATTGTTGGAAAATAGAATGTATCTAAATATGTATTAATGGTAGTTTGTTGTCATCCTTGAACATAAATATACCACTTTCCTACATTTCATCATATTGTCTTTGAGTCTATCCACTTTCATGAGTCATTTTAATCCTTTGAGTTATTCAAAGAGTGCGTTAGTCTCTTGTTGCATTATGTCTTGGTCTTTGTCTCATTAAGCCAAAGCTACCAGGTCATCCATTTTTCTATAAATGTTCAAAGGAGGTCTACCATCCTATAAAACTTTGTAGTTATCTTACCTTCCTTTGTGTCGGTCATCTCCGAGTTAGTCCCAATGTCACTCCACAGTCTGATTCATCCAGAAAACCTTAGATTGTTTCGTGTCGATGATGAGTGAAACATCATGGCCCTTCTTCGATGGGTTTATCCTTGTCAAATTCAATACATTATCTAATGATTATACTTACAAACTAGTTGAGTACCTTGGGCTTGCATGCTTCAATGACATGTTACCTCTCTTTCAACAATATACTTACATCATTTGTCTCTGATTGGAAGATTCCTTAGAATGTCCGACTTCAACTCATTAATTCACATTCAAAGGAACGTACTAGGCTACCTTGGGAATCATCGACATCAATGGTGATTTCCCTCATTGAATGGTAATCAAGTGGTTTCTACCATCTTCGACATCATGAAATCTATTCGCATGGATAGAATCATACCTTTTTAGGTTTGGGATGAAGATCCTGGGTTTCTTTTAGGCACATACTTGCATTATCTTCCTTCCCTATGTTGCGATGGAGCATAGATGTCATTGCATATATCCACAATGTAGGTCTGGTGACTATGCTCAAGTTTGGGTCATTATGACATAGAGCTACATTGTATGTTCGGTAGCTATGTCCAAATTTGAGTCTTTTTTCATCATGGATCTACGTTGTATATTGGTAGCCACGACCGAGATGGTTATGTATGGATATGAAATGTATTGGTCAAAAACCATGTTATGAGTCATTTGGGGCACATATCCCAAATTTTATTGTACTACAAAGTCCTTGTTCAACATTTCAACCAATGGTCTTTTCTCTCAACCCTCATGTATCTAAGTATTTCACCTATCCTATCCTTCTAGCTTCATACTTTGGGGGGGAATCTGTTACACCAAAATCTCATCATCGCCATGATAATGAGATATATCCCTATGAATTTTTCCCTAATCCCTGAAGTAATAGTACCAAAATTGCTTAGGAAAGAGGTTACACCCTTCAAATTTATAGTTTTGTAGCACTATCGCACCATTCATGTTTACAACAGGTGGAAAACTCCTATAGATGCACTCTGCACACTGATAAGGTGCAATACTACCTATGTATGTATTCATGCAACATGTGACACCCCTCAACATTGCATGTGTCTCTTTATTAGTGTGCAACAATATTCATCCAAATAATAAAAGAGAAAATTCGAGAGGCTTATAGAAAGAAGCTTTCATGGAGGCATATCCCAACATATCGATATGAGTGACATTAACACCCCTAACCTCTTGGTATTATCTCTTAAATTTATCCATTGAATCCTAAACTCCCTTTATCCTCTTTGGCCTATATATACAATCTCACTCCCTATGGTTGAAAGGAGGAAAATATAGAGCACCTAAATGCTGGTAAAATATTCCTAGAGCTAAGATTATCTCTTCCATTAGAGACAAGGTTGAATATTTGAGGCAAATACTAGTGGGAAGAAATTACAGAGTCAAGGAAATGGTTGTAATCTCCCCTTCTGTATTCTTATTAATGCAGTAATACATGCTCTTTCAATAAAGATTTATTATGTTTTATATCTTTAAAACTTGTTTCCTTTACCACTTGTTTAGATTAATAAATATTACATATTGATTTCACTTGTGATTGCACTTGTTTGTCTTATGTTTTTTTTCAAATAGTGATTAAAGATCACATCAAGCAAGGATAAATTACCATACTTATAAGGTGAACAATCTATTTTGCTTTTATACATTGATTAATCTAGGAAAGTGTTTATATTCTATTGTATTTTGTTCTAGATCCAAATCATTTGGACTAGAGAGATTTGTCCTTGTCCACATAGACACATTTGTTTTAATTTAGTGAAACTTAGGATCCTCAGGCCTAAATGAATTCAAATGTGAAATAAGGTTGCAAGAGAGAGACACAATTTAGTGTAAATTGATCAAAACATTCATGGAAAATTGCACACATGAGACAAAATTTGGTCAGCATAACATTACATTCATTAATCAATAACCTTTGTATAATACAATGGTGTTACAATAAAGAGAATTCAAATCTACTAGGTATGATTCGAATTACCTAACTTGGACTGACTCTCATGCTAACTCAATGTGGGAGAATCACCACCAGAGCTCACTAATGCAACTCCAATAACCTAAATTAGTTCACAATAAGTTAATTGATCTAGTTAGGTGAGAAAATGCACCCAACCTCCCTTAAATCATGCAAACTGGTGGTATACTAATTGAAGATGAAATAACTAATGGGAATCAGAGCATTACTGAACATTGACTAGGGCCGACTGCTGGTGACTGCTGGTGTCACTCAGAGAGGATTCCTAAATTATATGGATTGGTCTCTGGAGCTCCTAAACTCATGCATATAGGCACATCAAGTGTTAGGTGGGCCCTATATGAGTCCCCCATGGAATTAGTGAAGCGACAATAATCTCCGAAGCTAGGAAAATACAATTAGACTATGGTGGTCAAGGGAGGATTAATTAATTAATCCTAACAACCCCCCTCAATCCTAAATTGGAAACTATGGTCCCTGAAAACTAAGAACAAAGGTCACCCATACAATCTAAATGCAACAATAACTGCTCAAAGAAACATAGGAAATGGGGAAAACCTGATGGGACCCCCCCTCCCGCCCTAAAAACTCAACAGTGTAACCAAGAACAATAACTGAATCAAGCCGTCACACCAAGAGAAAATTTATTCTTGATTAACAAACAAGTAAAAATATCTCTACAATCTACATCTCTATGGAGCAATAATGCAATGTGATGGTCCTTGTGTGAACTAGTTTCCCGGTACTGTGTATGTGAACCTCTCAACCTTCTTCCAATATGATGAAATATAGGAGAATAAATGTTACTTATTTTGCAACCAATATTGCATATTTTGAACATATTTTACGGTATGGAAATTAACTTGGGATTCCATGCCCTGGGGTCTTGCATGAGCCCATCCAATGGATTCCTTGGCTTGCATGTCAAGAGAGAATCCATGTACCACTTATGTTTTTCCATGTAGATTTTTCCTTCCAATTTTTCATGAAGAAAGTTGCTTTTGTAAATTCTTTTGGGAGGAAGAGAGACATGATCTAATGTCTCATTGTTCTTTAGTGAGCAAAATTTTTGATTAGACCTTACCATCATGTAGCATCTCTCTGGGATTTTGTAGCACCTCTTTGGTAGAAGTGAATTTGCTTGACATAGTGCAAGGATCTCATTTTGAAATTGAGATCTTGTTCTTCTCTTGTCAGATGATTCTCTAGTCATGTTCCCAGGAACCTCAATAACCTTTTGAGCCCAATTAGGCCTAGGATTGGGAGTAGGGATTGGAACTAGATTCGAATTTGATTGAACTTCATCTTCAATTCTAAGAACCGATTCAAATTAGTCCTTTGGTTCAGATTTTGAATATGAAACATTAATGGAAACATTATCACATTCAAAAGGTGGAGGCATGGTTTGCAACACCTTTTGCTATAACCTTCCTAGTTGAGATATCTGAGATCTACACTGAGTCATGATCAAATACAACTTGCTTTGGTGATCCTGTATGAGTCATCTGGTATACAGACAACAAATTTGATGTTAAGGAGGGCACATACAAGACATTCTTTAACACTCCATGCTCTAATTTCATTGAACCCTTCCCTTTAGCTTGGATTTGGGTGTGGTATCCCATGTGAATACTTGGACCATCAGTAATTTGTAATGAAGAGAATGATTCCTTGGATGTAACCATGTGATTGGAGGCTCTTGAATCAATGTGGAAGGATTGAGATTTTGAAAATCTAGCCTTAAGTGCATGGCATCTCTCATGATATTTGGTCTTGTCTCCAAAATAAACCTTCTTTGCACCTTCAGGGAGGGAAATATTGTGCTGATCAAGGAGTCTTGACATCTGATATATGGTATTCTTCATACAACCTTTCTCTGTATGGTTTTCTTTCTTATAGTAGGAGCACGTGCCCTTGTCAAACCTCTAATGTTTGTCCTTTTCAGAGCCCGAGGCTTCATCTGATGGATCAAACTCTTCCTTAGGTTCAAATTCAATGTTATTTTTCTCTTTTCCTTTCTGCTTCCTCCTTTCTTATGCATTCTTTGTCTCCCAATCCAAGAGAGATTTATTTTGGGAGGATTTGAGAGATCCCATATGTATCAACTTGTCTTGTTCTTGTAATAGAGATTCTGTGAAGGAATCAAGTGATTGAATTCACCAATTAGGAGTTGTCAGTATCCTGGAGTGAAAGGTAGATACTCATAATGATAATTCTAGGCCAAGTTTGCTAAGAATTGAGAGCACTAATTGCTCATCCTTCTTGTCAATCCCGCACTACTTGCATTGCATGGCAAGAGATTTAATTTTGAGAAAAATTGCTGCATAGTTCCAAATTTTTTTGGCTATAGTGCAATCAACTCATTCTCTAGATTATGGCCCCTCGTCTAATCCTAGTTTCCAAACAAGGATTCGAGCTTCTCCCATACTTATTTTGGATTTTCAGTCCATCAAGATGGAAGAAGAACTCCTTGGAGATGTGGGATGCACATGAAGTTGAATGCTTCATCTAGCTTGTTCAGATACTTTGATTTTTCAAGAGGTTGTTGGGGTTCAACCTCTCTTCCCATGGTGACCTTGTACAGACCCTTGTTGTGCAAGAATATATGCATATCATCCCTCCAATCAAGATAGTTGAAGGGTGTGAGGATTCTGGGTGTCAAAGCTGCTGAATTACCCGTCTTACAGCTTCAAGAACAACTAATTATTTACCTTCAAAACATTGCAAAAAAACCCTCAATCCCAAATCAAACCAACTCAAACAATCTCCAATTCGACATGTGCAATTTCTATGGGTGCATCACACCTGGCTAGACTTCTCTGGACAAAATCCAGAGGGAGCAAGGAAATAATACCATAAATTATGTGGAACCCAATAGCTTCTGGTGCATCAATGGAAGTTTCTGAGGTTTGAAGTTGGCCTGAATACCTGCTCTGATACCATGTTTAATTTAGTGAAGCTTAGGATCCTCAAGCATGAATGAATTCAACTGTGAAAGAAGGTTGTAGAAGAGAGAGGCAACTCAATGCAAACTGATCAAAACATTCATGGAAAATTGTACACACATGAGACAGAATTTGGTTAGCATAAAATTACATTCATTAATTAGTAACCTTTTTGTAATACATTGGTGTTACAATAGAGAGAATTTGAATCTACTAGGTATGATTCGAATTACCTAACTTGGATTGACTCCAGTGCTAACTCAATGTGGAAAAATAACCACTAGATCTCACTAATGCAACTCAAACCAACTGAATTAGTTCACAATCAGTTGACTGATATAGGTAGGTGAGAAAATGTGCCCAACTTCCCTTAAATAATGTCAACTAGTGCTAGAATAAGTGAATATGAACTAACTGATGGGAATCAGAGCATAACTAAACATAATTGAACACCGACTAGGGTCAACTACTGGTGGCACTCATATTGGGTTCCTAAATTATAGGGATTGGTCTCTAGAGCTCCTAAAATCATGTAGACATGTGCATCAAGTGTTAGGTGGGTCCTAGATGAGTCCCCCATGGAACTAGTGCAGTGACAATAATCTCCTAAGCTAGGAAAAAACAATTAGACTATGGTGGTCAAGGGAATATTAATTAATTAATCCTAACAAAAGTGTATTGAAACAATTTATAATGTATTTTGTAAATCCTTTCTTCTTCTGACCTCATACATTAGGGGGGAATCCATTATAGCATATTTTTCAAAATATTTGCATAGATGCATGTTTTGTCTTGAATCATTTTCATTTCTCCATTTGCAGACTTCCTTTTCCCTTCATGTGAATCACATTTACTTGTCGCCTCCTAAAACCTCTTAAAAAAACATTTTTTAAGTAGAGATGTGCCCTTCCCGTGTCTACACGCCATTCATGTGTCTATCCCGCATCTTTAGTTATTAGGGCACAAAAGTAAAAATAAAAAAGTAGTTAAAATTTGTGTGATTTGTTTAGGCTCGTTCAGTTCTCGACCTCCTACTATCGAAAAATAACTGCCCTAAATATTTTAATTTTTTCTCTAGAGTATAAAAGCGCCTTAAAGGAAGAATATGAGGAGGAGAAATAATTGATAACATTATAATGCTGGTATTTTTCTTCTGAAAACCAAGCCCCTTTTCCTGAGTCTGTAAATTAATTCCCTATATTTGGAAACCCTTGTTTCTAGTACCTTTTACTTCATGTATATTGTCAGAAAGTCCCATAATATCTTTATTGGACCTGTCTTATAAGAAAAGTGTTAGGAGACTGACTTGCATCCTTGTGGTATGGGTGGAAGAAATTAGACACTGGTTTCAGAACAATGCCATAGTAGTTACAGGTTTTATACATCTTTTTATCTATTCTTGTATTAATAAAGATCTCTCTTTTACGTCCAAAATACTGTATTGATTTTATGTTTTTGGTATATGAAACTTTTATTGTTTAATGCATGAATTGGTTTATTTTCAATCAATTTATTTATACATCTACATCCCTCTATTTTGTAGTTTGTATCTCTGTTGGATACAAGTGATCATTAAAGAAGCAGTTAGACAAAATGATTTAAGAAAAGGGATCTTCACTTGAGTTGGATTCCAGGTTGGTATTTCATATTTCTTATTCATTTTCTTATTGGGTGTAAATGCTATATCGATTATTCTCTTTACAAAATTGAAATCTATATTTAAGTTCATTTGCTTTGTTACGGTTTTAACCCAAGATCATTAGGGGATTTTTCCTTGCAACAGGGGTCAAGGAATGCTAAGAGGCACAATTGTTAATACTATCTCGATGATGCTTGCTAAGAACACATTTGGGACAAACACCATATTTGGAAGAAATCAGAGGAAGACTAATCACTATATTTTGATTACATAGTTGTTGTAATAATCAATAGTTTAGACAACCAAATCACTCATGCTAGAGTTTGTTCAAGTCATATCTATGAGTAGTAAAAATGGATGGAAACAATGGTGACCCAAAGTTGTTGAAATTGTACAACCTGGTAATATCATCAACAATTCAAATTACTAGGACATGGTTAGAATATTTTAAATCCTTGATTACAACATGACAAGGTGAAAATTATACAAGCTTACCTTCACCTGAATGAGTGGCCTGATAGAGTATTAAAATATTGTAGGAAATACTTAGAACACATAGTACATTTTTTAAATGACCATCATCTAGTTAAATTTTTCTAGACCCTACAACACTAAGAGATATGTCATCACCAACAAGTATTTGTTTGGTGTTACATTCATTAAGAGCATAAAAATGGCTTTATCCTTAGCAATATGATAAGATGATTTGGAATCAAAGGGCCACTCATTATAACAATACTAATATGATGATTAATTTAAGGAAAAAAACATAAGCATAAAGTGCATGTCCATGAGAAGAAGAGTTAGAAGAAGAATTATGATTGACTTTGTGTTTCTTCATTTCTATGTCTAAGGCTTCCACGTTCTTGTAACATTTAGACTTCAAATGACCATATTTATCACAAAAATTACAATTCCTCTTAGTCTTCTTTCCTTTTGATTTGGTTCCATTGTTACTGTTGGGAGGAGGAGCTAGCTGAGAGTGTTTGGGAACCTTGTTTTTTTTAATGTTGTGAGGGTGTTGCTTCTTCAAATGCTTGGTTTTATCCTTTTGTTGTGCTACTGAGACTTTGTTAGATGTACTTGAAATGTTGATCACTCCAAGATGCAATAACTTTTCTTTCTCTCTAATAAAAGGATTAAAAAAAGCTTCAAAAGAGGGCATTTGGTAAGTAACCCCTTGACTAATAAGATGTAATTTTATTGGAGTGAAAAGTAGATTGGAAAAAACAAAATAAACAAACCCAAGCTTACCAAGAATAACATATACTGAGTTGGTCATGTGCCTTGATTATTTTACATTATGAAAGTAAAAGTATAAGTGTTTCCAACTTAGATAAAAAATATTTAATGCAAGCGATATTACTAGGATTTAAAGCAATCAATTGGTTTTCAAGCTGGTGGATTGGAATCTCATTATGTTTACCATACACGATTTCCAAGTTTTTCCATGTTGCATATGGGGTCTCAATTCCTTGAAGGTGAAACTAAATATCACAAGAGGTGGACATTCTGATTAATCCACATGGTTCATCATTTTTACTATCCCCTTTGGCTTTATTTAATGCATTAAGATGGACAAATTTTGTTCTCTAGGTAACTTGGTAAAGTCCCCTACCTCATAGTAAATCCTCCATACAAAATTTCCATGAGAATTAGATGGTACTAGTAAGAATAAGATCACTTGGACTAACCATATTTTAATATGCACGTCAAATGGATTAAAAAATAGAAACTAATGATCTAGATGCAAAGCTGTCGAAAAAATAGGAAGTTAATAAAAACAACACTAAAAATGGACTCTCAATGTCAAAGCTATGCCATTTTGAAGAAATCCATAAAATGGAACTCAAAAGCCACATGGAAAGTAAACATTGATCTGTGTGGTGATGGGTGCATACTTAGATTACTAAGTAATAAATAATTCTCTGCTTCACAATCTTTACCTATAAGCTCACTTCTAGAAATAAGTTGTAAAAAAAAGAGATCCACTTTTAGAAAGCAAAGAGAAACACTTTTAAAGTGAATATACTTTATAAATTAAAGTTGCATGATTTTTTTTTTACCTATATTCTCACTTCTAGAAATAAGTTAGTTTAAAAAAAAGTGATCCACTTTTAGAAAACAAATGAGAAGCACTTTTAAAGTGAATATTTAAAAAAAAATTAAAGCTGCATGAACTTTTTCCAAAATATAAATTAGTAAAGAGAAGGACTTGAACTCAAGACCTCTTACTCAATAAAGTAATTTTCAACAAAGTGAGCTAAACAAATTGTTAGAATTCCTAGTTGGGCAGATAACCAAATACTAGATAGAGACAATCAAAGACAACAAGAATAGATGTTAAAGTTATATCTTTCCATTAAGACAATGTACATATAAATACAACTTAAGGCGATGCTTTGTTTCATCTTCCAAGCTGTTGCTTGGTCTCCAAGATGACTCTTGGTATTCACTTCACGTGAATATGACTACAAAATACAATGATAATTAACCCTAACGAATTAATATTTCCAACATTCCCCCCCTTAATTTGAATGGATGTATAGAGTCCAATCAGAGAGTTGAAATTTGAAGAAGAATAGCTACAAATGGATGAAGGTTCTCTCTGAATCAAAATCTAGTAGAAGTTGATGTTTTCTACTAAACGGCTAGTTTTATGATGACCACAAACTTTGGAACTTGGTTCTCACTTTGGTATTGGATCAATGGTTCCCTCTGGAACTTGGTGCTTGCTCTAGCATTGGAACAACAATTTCCTCTAGAGAATGGTGGTTTAGGGACCACCACAAACTGTTGTCTAGCAAAAGCATATGTATTATACTAAATGGGTGGTTTAAGGAAGACCACAAACCAAATCGTGCTTAGGTGGAACATGGCTATAAATCTAGTTCTGGTTGTAACTCTGACTCTAGCTAGGTGGCTTTGGCTTTGACTCGAGGATTTTGCAATTGGCACAAGGTTTTGGTTATAGCTATAGCTCTGGTTCAAACTCACCTGTTTCACTCATTTGTTTCTAACTGTTGATCATCCCCCTGTTAGGAACTGTTACACACATTTCTCATCAATATCTTGTAATGAGATCAAAGTATTAATGTTTTCCTTAAATCCTCAAGTTTTGAAGTTAGAAATGAACAAGGATCAAGGATTTCACACTTTTGGCCACCACCACGCTTTCCATGTAATCAAGGTGCGGTACCTATATCAGTAACACTCTTTTTCCTTAAGCAGTAAGCGGTGCCACCTCTATCTCTCTTTGTGCAATGTGTAGTGCTCACCTAGTAAAATTCCGTCTCCTTGGACAAAGAGTGGTGCTCGAGTTATCAAGACAAAAATAGAAGCTTTGAGAGGCTTCTCGAAGCTTGACTTCATGGAGTCTCATCCCTATGGTTTAGGACCACCTGGAACTCGAGATCCATCATTGTAGGATCCTCCATCTACCTCACCCATGATATCCTCAACCTATTCTATCCTCCCATGGCTTTAAATACTAGCTTTCCCCCAATAGGTAAAGGAAGGAAGATGATGTTATTGCATCTAAACTGTGGAAAAATTCAACCAATACTAGTGAGGAATTGGTAGGCAAGCTTGAGGCTTTGAGGCAAGGTTCACTTGAGAAGGGTTTCACAACACCAAGGCTTAGGTTGAATGCTCTCTCTCTCCATTTTATTGATGAAAATAAATGTTTCTTTCCCATGAACATTATAGTGTTTGAATCACTGTGTTTATGTTGAATTCCTTGGTCATTAACATAAGATCATAGATCATCTTGTTACTATGATATAGTGTGTGTTTTTTGTGTATCTTGTAGGACATCTGTAGAGATCAGACACCCCAAAGACCAAATTTTTACATCATGTGAGAGGTAAAAGAGTACTTTATTCAAGATATCTATTTGATATTAGGGAAAGTTCTTTAATGTTGTGATTGCTTTGTTCTAGTATAGAGTGTTTCAGGCTAGGGAAACAACTTTTTTCCGCACTAGATGAGTATTTCCGGTAAATTAGCTAGATTTGGTTTGAAATTTCTAGACCTTCCTTGACCTGCCTCTGATGCTTCATATTCTTGCTGATTATTATTATTTGGATCTAGTTATTGAACTCTAAGATCTTTCTTTTTCTCCTTGTGTTTGATTTCAACATATTTATTGGCCACCGCACCTGGGTAGTGTTGAAAGAGTGGCCACTACACCTTCTCTTAAGGAAAAAAGCAGTGCCACCACAGTTATCCAATTAACAGAGAGCGGTGCCACTGCTCTGTTTTTGTTGGCAAAGCACTGTGTTGGAGTAGTAACGCTCTATACTCACCTGTCAGCCAACGGTGCCAGGTAGGGTTCCAATCCTAGTTTTATTTTGAGATTTTGCATTTGTAATTTGGTTTTTGATCATTGTTTGGCTTTGTTACTGATAGTTAAGATTGCTAATCAAAATATGGAAAGTGTGTTTAGTCTTGATTGGTTTATACCTTCAAGGAATATTTTTATTTTGTCTTGTGAGCTTCTTGTCCATTTGATTTTTGGTTGAAAGAAGAAGTCTTTGTACAGTAATTGTTTATTCATATCTATGAGTGTTGCTTAGATAAACTGAAATGAAAGTACATTTGATTTTGTTTCTTCATTATTTGATTAGATATAGTATTCATATTTGATTTTTAAAAAAAAATTTGAGAGAAAATTTAAAGATATTAGCATAAGTATGAATTGTTAATGACTTTTAGTCTCACAAACTTTTAGGTGTTTATATTTTGGTTGCTTCTTATACATTTTCCTATCAAACAAAAAGAAAAATTTTGCTTTTCACTTCTTTGTTTAATTTTGAAGAATTTGAAAAAGTGTTGTGTGCTGCATAGCCATAGTAGCCTTTCTTTTCAAAAGAGATCTCATTCTTTTCATTTTCAATATTTTTGCATTTGAAGTATTTACATGCATGAAATAGGATTGGAAATATAGTTCAATACTCTTTTTCTTGGGATTTATTCGTTTTTGATAAGTAGGAACCAAACCTCTATACTTTCCTTAATTAGGGCATTTTACGAAAAGTGAAAGTGAAAAGATTTGCATGACTAGGGATGATTTTAAGGAACCATAATTATTTAAAAGTGTATAAATGTTGGCGAATATTACCAATTCTTAAAACGCCTACTATAAAATGATTGGCGATATGTTTCAAAAAAAAATTTAATTTCCAAGGATTTTATATCATTTATATAATAATTTGGCAATTTTTAGGGTGAAAAAATTCTACCCCATCAAAATTGGGCGAAATAGGGCTTCAAAAAATGCAAAATAACGAATCTTTTTTGGGAGAAAAACATGGAAAAATAGCCCACTGGGCTAAAATTCGCCCCTAAAATAGCCCACTGGGCAGCATGACCATCATTGCATGGTTTTACTTTTCTGTACTCACCTCATGCATTCACCTAACCATAAAAGATAAAATTAAGTGCTATTTTTAGGCTAAAATTTGTGGAAAGGTGTGATAGGTTAGAGACATGTTTCGACGTCTTTAAACATAGGAGATGTCGTTATTTTCCTGCACTGCATCCCGAGCAGCGTGCGGTTCTTCCACGTATTACCGGTATATAGAATGACCTTTAACACACCCTTGAGGTATATCAAAAGTTACTTCATGTATTTAGTGGTATATAGGAAGGCCCCTTTCGAACGGTTGTGCATTAGACAACACTACTACGAAATGGAGCTCCCACATACCTTGCATATATCGGGAGACATGTTTAAGGATACTGAGACCATCCAAGCATAGCCCTTTGACCATCCTATCACTTCAATACACTGAGAACAACAATCGAGGAGATTGCTATGCACATTCCTTCTAAGTGGTCGGGTCTTTAGGGAAGAGTATGGTCCCCATCCTCCTTGTCTTGTTTTACTGTTGGACCTTGTAGTATATCATGAGTAGTGGTGATTTGAATGTCATGTGAGGATCCTAAATTTTAAACCACTCCTATCATAGTTTTGATTGTTGCTTTAGCTTGAGTAGTGTTTGATTTACCTGATTAGATAAAGGTTTTACTTATGAGATCAGTTTGATCTTTCCAAATTGGTTGAATTTCCATGGAGAAGGTCTCTTCGTATACATGGACTATCACCAGAGCATCCCTTAAATCCTGTGACCAAACCTCCCATGGAGCGAGAGATGGATACAACTTCTGAAAGAGGTAGTGTTTCTATGCATGAATTGGAAGGAGTTCCATTTACAGAAGGAGGAGGTGAATTCTCTCCTCCAGCTAATGTTCCTATTACTGACTTTTCAGTACCACCTTTAGCGGAACAACCCTACTCTAGAAAACCACATTTTTCCATCCTAACTCCTTCTGGAGATGGACTCAATCAATTTCAGCTTGATGAAATGGTGGCTCCTATATTTGGGTCGAATGCTCCATTTTGGGAAACCTCCCTTAGACAAGGTATCTCTGAATTTGGTTCTACTAGTGCCGCAAATGTGTCAGCTATGGAGCTAACTCCAAACTCTAGAAGGCACTTACCCTACTTTTTACCTAGTGATATTTTGGGTAGATTATTAAATATCCCTTCTAGTATAGTTTTGGAAAATGTTCCACCTGCACCAACGATGACTAGGCTTATCACTCCTACAAGAGTGCCATAGTCTATTCCAAATCCAATGTCAAATTCTCCAATGGGAGGTACTTCTATTCCTCCCATGGCTTTTCCGAATGTTGGAAGTCAGTTTTTACCCCCCACATCCCATACAACTAGGGGGTCTTATGTGCTTGTTTTACATAATATTCCACAACCTACTCTTCCAGCTGTAGGATCTAGTGTTCATGCTGGTTATGGTACTATTGGTCCTTCTTCACAACCTCTCACTTCATCTTGGGTTCCTCCTCAACAACCCAATATTGGTAATCAATGCCTTAGTGGGGCACAATATAATAATCTGTTTTATGTCCCTTATCCCGGAGGAGTTACCAATCAGTGGGATCAACCTACATACGAACCTCAAGCTGGGTTTAACCAGACACAACCACCATTCATGGGTCAAAATGTTCCCAACTACCAACAGTTTGCTGGGAATTATGACCAAACCCAACCGACCTATGGTCCTACCAGGGTACCCTTACCTTATCAATACTATAATTACCCACAACCCAACCGAAAACTCCCATTTTTGGCTACCTTGGATTTTCCAAAATTGTCCAAGTTAATTAATGATCCCTTCCAACATGACCCTATTTTGCCAACAATTTCGGTCAAATTACCATAATAAATCCCAAAGTTTGATGGGAAACAAGGTGAAGACCCAAAGAACCATGTGATGACTTTCCATCTGTGGTGTTCGTCCAACTCCTTGATGGATTATTCTATTCATTTGAGGCTCTTCCAAAGAACATTGAATGGTGCAACTGCAAAATGGTATATTGAACTTCCACAACACTCATTTGTGGATTTTAATTCATTATCAACTGTTTTCCTTACCCGTTTCCAGTTACCCATAATATCCATGAGATGTTGAAGGTTAAGAAAATCTCTTATTCCAGATCAATAGTTAGCTGACTCGTTTACAAAATATTTATTGCCTCCTATTGCCCAAGATGTGGCTATGGGTGGTGCTGTCACGGAAGAGCAGGCTATTAGTTGGGATCAATATTTGGACTTAGTTTATTTTCAGTCTGGGAATTTATATTATTTGATTCCTAATGCTCCTCGTCCCAACACCGATCCTGCTAAGCCACATGCCGATGCTCCTGTAGATGGTATTTCCAGTTCAATCCAACCTCCATCCACAACTAAGTCGGCCAAACCACAAAGTGCT
This sequence comes from Pseudotsuga menziesii, assembly GCA_001517045.1. Lineage (NCBI taxonomy): Eukaryota > Viridiplantae > Streptophyta > Pinopsida > Pinales > Pinaceae > Pseudotsuga > Pseudotsuga menziesii. The sequence goes on along the minus strand of LPNX011206173.1, from coordinate 87,733 downwards.
TCTACTGAAACTCCTTATGCTCCTACTATTTCTACCAAGGTGAATGCTATCCAGTCTTCGCAAACACTCAGTAATAAGAAAAAAGGTAAATGTAAAAACAAAAAACCTGGAAACTAGCAGGAGAATACCAAAACCCCGACTCCAAAGAATGAAACCAAACCTAAATGGAAAGCTAAGTACCCTTGTTTGTTGCGTGGAGATGATCACTTCATGAAGGAGTTTCCTCATCGTGAAGAGATAAATAATTTTTTAGAGAATAATCCCACACTGGCAGTGTTAACTTACCCTTTCCCATCCCAATAGCAAATAATCGATCATACATCTTTGTATGGTCCCTCTTCCTCTACTGAATAAATTAGAATGTTGTCCGTTGAGACTATGGCGTTGACTACTCGAACTCAAACATACGATAAACCTCCTAAGAAGAAATATGAAGGTGCTTATCCCGATAAGACTCCTTTTGTCAATCCTTCTCCTCCACCTCCTTCTAATGTTCCTCTCACCATTGATAAACCTAGTCTTGACACAATCTTGCACCCTCCTAAGAGTACAATCCGAAAAGCCATTTTCAATCCTAATGCTCAAGCTGCTCAATTTTACAATGTTGTTGAAGATTTATCCCAAGAACCTTGCGCCATGTCTACGCTGGAGGTACTCCAAAGTTTCCCTGCACAATGGAAGAATTTGTTGTCAGCCCTAGGGGCCTTAGATCCAGAGAATTACACCATGATCACTTTTAACATGGAGAATTACAAATCGAGGTTATACTATTAGATTTTTATCATTTAAGCTAGCATTATCTTAGGATCTTTAACTGAGAGAATAACAAGCACAATAATCAAACATAAGAGACAATGAACACAAATTTTTTCCTCGAGGAAACCATAAAGGAGAAAACCCCACAACTTCCTCAGAGATAGAATCAACACCAAAAGTAAAACCCCAAAACAGTAAGATGATCTCCTGACAGCAGTAGTCTCTCTCTCTCTTGTCCTAGCAACTTCTTCTCTCTCAATTATGCGCTACAACTGAGTGTGAGTGAATGTGTGATAAATAGAGAGGCTCAATCTCTATTTATACTAATTCCCAACTTGACAATAAATCACTAGGGACGACTTCTCTAGGAGAGTCTAATAAACCTAGGGCCCCACAACTGTGGGACTTTAACCCTTGATCAATAGGAGGGTTACCCACAATGACTTTACATGACTTGTTTACATTATTGATTCTCCCGATCGGAACATCGGGGCATGACATGACTCAATTACATTACAAACACTTCCCGGAATACAAATCAGGGTACAATACATAAAAAATACAAGTGAATACATTCCGAAGTTACAATTACATCAACACTCCCTCTTAATCAGGAAGGTATTCTCTTGACACAATTTATCGGCACAAGTCCTCTTCTCTGTATCATCTGGATCATCATCAAGTTATCGTCATATTCATCTTCAAGTCATATTCATATTCAAGTAATCATCATTGGATCTAGATCATCACTCAATCTGGATCATCATCATTGGATCTGGATCATCACTCGATCTGGATCATCATCATTAGATCTAGATCATCACTGGATCTGGATCACCACTGGATCTGGAACATCACTGGATCTGGATCATCTCTGGATATGGATCATCTCTACTGTATCATCATCATAGGTTCTATCTCTTGATTCTTCTCGTCACAGGAAACTCTACAGAGCCAGCCCTTTTTCATGCTGGTTGTAGGCCTAGCCTCCATGTAGGTATTCTTCAGTGCTTATATCTGACCCTAAGTCAGAATGGCCCACCCAACACTTACAACTGACCATGAGAGGAACACATCCAACACCATGTCAGAAAGGCATGCCCATCACTCACATCTGACCATGAGAGGAACCAATCTAGTCATGTTAGAAAGGCCCAACACTCACATCTGATCATGGGAGTAACACATCCAAGAACCATACCAGAAAGGCTCAGCATTTATATCTTACCATGGGATGAACACATCAACCATGTAAGAAGGGCTCAACACTTATATCTTACCATGAGATGAACAAATCACCATGTAAGAAGGGCTCAACACTTATATCTGACCATGGGATGAACACATCAACCATGTCAAAATGGCTCAGCACTTATATCTGACCATGGGATGAACACATCAACCATGTTAGAAGGGCTCAACACTTATATTTGATCATGTGGGATGAACACATCCCGCAGTCACAACAGAATGGCTCTGCACTTACATCTGATCATGTGGGATGAACACATCTCGTAGTCACATCAGAATGGATCTGCACTTACATCTGATCATGTGGGATGAACACATCCCATAGTCATGTCTGAATGGCTCTCAGTCCCATACTGAGTATTCCTGGTATATGAATAGGTATGTCCATTCTCCCAGAGAATGGCATTCAACGCTTATATCTGATCATATGGGATGAACAGATCCCGCAGTCACATCAGAATGGCTCAACACTCACATCTGACATGGAAGTAACCAATCCTATCACCATGACAAAATGGCTCAACCCTTACATCTGACCATGGAAGGAACCAATCCTCTCACCATGTCAGAATGGCTCACGGACTCATCACTTCCCCTTGGAGGGAACCTCGATCTGGAGAACACCAAGCTTCTCCCTGAAGTACTCAAACTTCACTCTGGCCAATGGCTTAGTCAACACATCAGCTATCTGTTCGTTTGTCGTAACATACTAGAGATTCACTACTGCTCTCTGAACCATATCCCTGATATAGTGATATTTGATCTCGATATGCTTCGACTTGTCTTGGAACACCGGGTTCTCCGATAACTTCACACAAATCTGGTTGTCACAATATATACAAGTAGCATCTAACTAGAGATCAAATAAATCAAACAGTAGCTTCCTCAGCCATACTACCTCACAACTAGCTGAACAAGCTATGACATACTCTGCTTCAGCTGTACTCAGTGCCACGCAATACTGTTTCCTGCTAAACCAAGAGATCACACCTGATCCCATACTGAAGCAACACCCTGAGGTGCTCTTTCTATCAATGGCACTTCCTACCCAATCTAAATCAAAATAAACTTCCAGGTTAATCTTATGATCATCCTTATACTTGAGCCCATAATCAACTGTACCCCTTAGATAACTCAAAATATGCTTTGCAGCAATCAAGTGAACATGTCTCCGATCTGTCAGGAACTGGCTCAAGGTGTTCATAGAAAAGCAAATATCTGGTCTTGTATTCATCAGGTACATCAAGGACCCAATCATCTGACGATACATTGTAGCATCAATCGTCTCTGATGAAGCATCACTTAGAAGCTTCAGATTTGATGCCATAGGTATGGTCATGGTCTTGTAGTCCATCATCCCAAACCTCTTCAGGGTCTCTACTGCATACTTCCCTTGTCCGAGGAATATTACATCTGCATTTTTCCACATCTCCATGCCTAGAAAATAGTGCATCATACCCAAATCCTTCATTTCGAACTCGACAGCAAGCTTCCTCTTCATATCAGAAATCAACCCATCCATACCTGTCACAAACATATCATCTACATACAGTAGGAGTATCATTGGGTTACCATCTCCAACCTTGTAGTAAAGGTTGGAATTTGCTTTACTCTTGGTAAAGCCTAAACTGGATAGAAAGCTGTCAATTCTACCATACCATGTCCTGGGTGCCTATTTTAAACCATATAGGGATTTCTTCAATTTACACACATGAGACTCCCTGTCATGTGTCTCAAAATTGAGTGGCTGCTCCACATACACTTCCTCTTCCACTACACCATTCAAGAAAGAAGTCTTGACATCCATTTGGTGTATCTTCCATTTCATTACTGCAGCCAGAGCAAGTATTGATCTGATGGAAGTGTATCTGGATACAGGTGCAAAATTTTCTTCATAATCTATTCCTTCTTTCTGGGAGAAGCCACGAGCCACAAATCTTGCTTTATATTTTTCTATGCTGCCGTCTGCAGCATGCTTGACCTTGTAGATCCATTTGGAAGTTACAATAGACTTCCCCTTTGGTCTAGGGACTACATCCCAGACATCATTCTTCATGGTTGATTTATACTCTTCGAACATAGCATCCTTCCATTCTTTCCTTTCTGCCACTTCTTCATAGTTGGAAGGTTCTTTATCAATGAAGTCACATAATAAGGCTACATACCCGAAGCAGGACCTGGTCCTTTTTCTTTCTCTGTGATTTTCTTCTGGAGCCCCATATCTTTCTGCACCTTGGATAGCTTCTCATACCCAAGTAGGTTTCCTCTTGTGAGGATTCTTCTCCTGAGGTGGATCTACAGGTTCTTGAGGTTCTTCTAATTCTCAATCTTCTTCTTGAATTTATTCATTCATGGTTGTGTCATGAATTCGGGGTGCTTCTGTTTCTTCAGGATATTCAGCAGGTCTCTTTTTGTATTTATTGTAAGCTGAGTCTTTGTCAAATGTTATGTCCCTGCTGATGTCGATCTTCTTGAATCCTGGGAAGTATATTATGTAAGCCTTCGAGCTTTCAGAGTATCTCACAAATATACCCTTCTTTCCTAAAGGATATAACTTTGTCCTCTTTTCTTTTGGAATGTCACGGTATGTACACTGGACAGTCGAATATTCTGAGATGGCTGACTTCTGGTTTCTTGTCGGAGAAGACTTCTTTAGGTGTCTTATTCTGGAGTACTCTGTGTGGAGTACGGTTCTGTACATACATCGCTGTTTTGGCAGCTTCTGCCCATAGATGCATGGGAAGATCTTGATCATGAAGTATTGCTCTTGCAACTTCCATGATCGTTCTATTCTTCCTTTCCACAACCCCATTTTGTTGTGGATTATATGGAGTGGATAACTCCCTCTTAATCTCCGAATCTTTGCATAACTCTTTGAATTCATTTGATGTGAATTCTCCGCCATTATTTGATCGCATTAGAGGAAATTTCAACTCAAAATGGGTCTTTTAACTGTAATTCAAATTCCATGTCATCATGTGTTAGCCAATGAAATTTCTTTAAATTTGAAATACCCTATAGGTATTAAACACTTTTTAAATATAAATTTGGGGATAGGTATCATAAAAAAAATTACTTTTTTTGTTTGTATTTTCGACATATCTCCTTGTGTTGTTACTCAAATTTCAATCAAGAGAGCTTGTTGGATGCAAAATTAAATTACGTATCCAAAGAGTACCCACTCAGCATACTTTTGACGGACCCCGCTACCCGAAAAACAAGAAATACCTGAAAAAATGTGATGATGATGTCATCATCACATTTTTCAGGTATTTATTGTTTTTGGGGTAGGGGGGTCCGTCAAAAGTATGCTGAGTGGGTACTCCTTGGATGCGTAATTTAACTCTACATCCAATGAGCTCTCCCGATAGAAAGTTGAGTAGTAAAAACACGGGGACATATGTCAAAAATACAAACAAAAAAGTAGGTTTTTTGTTTTCTTCCTCCAAAATTAATAAATATTATTTTGTTAGTTTAACTATTATTTTATTAATTTTTTTTAGGAGGCCCATTTTGAGTTGAAATTTCCTCTAATGAAAGGTCTTGATCTTCTTTTCTGTGTGGTTCTCGATCAAGGCTTTGAATTCCTTGAACTTGCTGAATACTTCATCTTTGTTCTTCATAAAGTATATCCATGTCTTTCTAGAAAAATCATCAATAAAGGAAACATAGTATACATACCCGCTTAATGAACTGGATGACATCAGACTGCATACATCGAAGTGAATGATTTCCAAGATTCCTTTTGCCTTGCTCTCACTACTTGGAAATGTCTTCTTCATGTTCTTTCCTTTCGCACATCCTTTGCAGACATCGTCATGTTTTGACTGGATTTCTGGAAGTCCTTCAACAACTTTGCTTGCAAGAGGTAGTGCTCTGTAGTGCACATGTGCAAGCCTTCTATGCCAAATTTCATTTGGCTCTACTGTGTCATAGATCAAGTCTTGTTCTGGATGGCCCTTCAATTTGTATAGATCTCCCTCTTGTTCCCCAATTACTACTGCATCATCAATAGATTTCCCTTTGGCCACATGAGAACTTGGCCATATACAAATGCAACCCTCATGCCTTTTGCATCTAATTTAGATATGGAGAGGGGGTTCTTCTTTAGTCCTGGTACAAACAATACATCCTTCATCATCATAGAATTTCCAGAGTCTAGCTTATAAGATGATTCCCTACTACCTTTTATTGGATACTGGTGAGGATCTCCAAGTTTCACCTTGTGGGGTGATTCGTGTTCTGATAGTTTCACAAAGGATTCTTTGAATCCTGTTATATGTTTGGAAGCCACATTGTCTATAAGCCAATCACTTCTTCCATGTGTAATGTTTCCTGTGAGAGTAGAAATCAAGACATATTCTTCATCACTTGAAGAATCATCAATTTCTTGTCTGATTCTCTTTGTAGAAGGTTCATAATCTTCTGCAGCATGAGCATGGTGTCTTCTTTTATTCCCTTTCTTCTTGATGGAGATATTTTTGTTCTTAGGACAATATCTAGCATAGTGTCCTCTTTGATCACATGTATAGCATCTGAATTTAGGTAGATTCTTGTTAGGTATTTTAGGATGAAAGTGCTTACCTTGGTGATGATTGATTTTTCTCTTCTTGGATTGTACTGTGAGAGCTTGATCTTCGCTTCCCATCTTTTCTTCTCGAGCTTCTTCTTGAGAGAATTCTTCCCATAGTTTTCTGAACTTGACTAGCTTTTTTCTGGCATAGATCCCTTGATTGAAAGAGTCCCATGTCCCAGGGAGACAATTCAAGGTGGTCATTACAATCTCTGCATTCTCCACTTCTTCATCCACTGCTTCAAGTTGTTCTTTGATCTGGGAGACCCTTGTGAAGTATGACTGTATGGTCTCCGCATTTTGGATCTTCACATTCTTCAACTGGTTCCTTAAGGTCATCTTTCGGTTTATGTTCTTTCCTTCAAACAGTTTTGTCAGGGCATCAAACATAGCTTTAGGTGTCTTTAGGGAGGACACCTGTGGTATGAGGTGATCCTTGATTGAATCAACAATAATCCTCTTAGCCATGACCAATTTATTCTTGTGTAATGCCTTAGCCTCATCTACCTCTAGAATTGGAACCTCCTCATTGATGTAGGAGTCCAACTCATTTTCTTCTAGGACCAGGGAGATCCTATACTTCCAGGCTCGGAAGTTATCAGCTCCCTCAAGGTTTTCATCAAGCTTGGTATGATGAGACATCTTAACTGATAACCTTGAATATAAATACAAAAGATTTAGATATTACCAGGCTAAGATGTCAGATTTGGATTTGGAGCTGAATTTCTCTAGAGCTGGTTCAGAAGCAAAATAGGATTTGAGTTTCTTGGAGTTCTGTCCAACCAAAAGCTTTGATATTGATCTCTAAACTTCGATTTTGAGGAGTATATCAATCCAGGCCTGGGATCACTCAAAAATTCCACTTCTGTGGAAATCCCTAATTTTTGCCAGCAGTGTCAGGTCAAAAACTGAAAAAATGCTCAGAATGAGATTATGCTTCGACAGAAAGATGCGCCCTAGAGAGGAGAGTTAGCCCAAAATTCTTTTGCTGAAAATATGTGGAGAGAGATCCAAAAATTAGGAATCCCTAGTTTCCACAGCTACACAGTGTCTTCTTCTCAGGTTAGCTCTGATACCGTGTTAGATTTTTATCATTTAAGCTAGCATTATCTTAGGATCTTTAACTGAGAGAATAACAAGCACAACAATAAAACATAAGAGACAATGAACACAAAGTTTTTCCTCGGGGATCTCCTGACAACAATAGTGTCTCTCTCTCTTGTCCCAACAACTTCTTCTCTCTCAGCTATGCGCTACAACTGAGTTTGAGTGAATGTGTGATAAATAAAGAGGCTCACTCTCTATTTATACTATTTCCTGACTTGACAATAACTCACTAGGGCTGACTTCTCTAGGAGAGTCTAATAACCCTAGGGCCCCACAACTGCGGGGACTTTAACCCTTGATCAATAGGAAGGTTACCCACAATGACTTTACATGACTTGTTTACATTATTGATTCTCCTGATCAGAGCATCGGGGCATGACATGCCTCAATTTCATTACAAACACTTTCTGGAATAAACATCGGGGTACAATACATAAGATATACAAGTGAATACATTTCAAAGTTACAATTACATCAACATATACCACCAACTCACATTTCAAATAATGACTAGGGTGATAGGTAGTAAAGTTCATCAAACTGTATTGGACGAAGGATCTTCCACCTTAGTTTTATCTATGTCTTGTTGGAGGGATATTGGTTCTCCTGAACTTAGTAGGTCACCAAATACCTTGAAAGCCTTCGACGAACGAGGTTTCCAACCTCATGGCTTGCTGCCGACATTATCTATTGGGCTAGGGGGCGAGACTATTTATATCTAAGTAGAAGTGGTCGATGCCCCATTGCATTACAATTTATTATTAGGACAAAATTTTATTCTATGACGGTCATTTCTTCATCAGTATTCCGCATGCTCTAATTTCTGCATCAAGGGAAAATTGTAACCATCGATCAACTCGATTACTGTTCGCCTGATATCACCGCTACCACGCAAATAATGTTCCTATGTTAGGGAAGTCCCCTCCTCCATATCAATCTGTAGGAGTTGAAATTTTTAAAGATTCATCCCTCATGGTGGTATTTCTATTTACTACCGCCCCTCCTAGTATGGAAATTTCCACGGTAAACATGATATCATCCACGACCGGGTGCATGTCTACAGGAAAAGAGATTGCTAAATTTCCTTCTCTGGGTCTACATGAAGACCTCTATGATTCCATTCAATATGTTTCTAATGCCTACATAGATGATCAACATTTGGTGGCATCAGATCCTTACCATTTTCCCTATTGGCTAGATTCCCCTCTCCCGACTCTGGATTATCTCTCATAGACTCTTCCATCGGACGAATATTTCATGGAGGTTATGATTCTGGATGAATCCTCATGGGAAGATTCTCATCGTATATCTTTGTTTCTTCCTAATGACGATTTGGTAGATTCATATTTTGTATCTCTTATTAGTTTCGATATTGTCGAGTATCCACAAACGTGTGTTTTATTACAAGCTGTTGATTCTGAAGGGAATTTGTGCAACACCACTCAAACTATTCCCATCGACATATCGATGAAGCCAGGTGTTGTTGAACATGTTCACATTGGACAAAACTATTTGACAACCGAAATTGAAGAATACCAAGCTATTTTCAAGGAATTTCGTGATGTTTTTTCCTACAGTTATGAAGAAATGCTCACAATCGATCCATCTATTGTAGTACATGAGATCATTGGAAAAATTGGTTAGGAAAAAACTCCACTAGGTCCACTTGAGGAAAGATGCAACTATAAAAGTTGAGGTTGAAAAACTTTTAAAATATGGTTTTATCTACTCCATGCCTTTCGTTGAGTGGGTATCTAATATTGTTCCTGCTTCCAAGAATCAGGGCACTATTACGGTTTGCATCGATTTTAGGGACTTGAAAAAATTGTCCAAAAGACAACTTTCCTACCCCTCATATCGATCAGATCATTGACAACTGTGCTGGAAGTGTCATCTTTTCTTTCATGGATCATCTTTCTGGATACAATAAGATTGAGATATTTCCTGCTGACTAGCATAAAATGACATTCATTTTCCTGTGGGGAACCTTTGCTTATCACAAATTACCTTCTGGCTTAAAAAATGATGGAGCTACTTTCCAACGAGCCATGTCTTACACTTTTCATGATATAAAACACATAGTGGAACCATACTTGGATGATGCCCCATTGGATTACAATTTATTATTAGGATGAAATTGGTTTTATGCTATGAAAACCGTTGCTTCGTCAGTATTCTGCACGCTCCAATTTTCGCATCAAGGGAAAATTGTAACCATCGATCAACTCGATTACTATTTTCTTGATATCACCGCTACCAAGGAAAATAATGTTCCTATGTTAGGGAAGTCCCCTCCTCCCTATCAATCTGTAGGAGTTGGAACTTTGAAAGATTCATCCCTCATGGGGGTCTTTCCATATACTACTGTCCTTCCTAGTACATAAATTTCCACGGTAAAAATGATATCATCCACGATCGAGTGCATGTCTAAAGGCAAAGAGATTACTGAATTGCCTTCTTTAGGTCTACATGAATCCCTCTACGATGCCATTCAATCTGTTTCTAATGCCTACATAGATGATCAGCATTTGGTGGCGTCATATCCTTACCATCTTCCCTATTGGCTAGATTCTCGTCTCCCAAATCTGGATTATCTCTCACAGAATTTTCCATTGGATGAGTCTATCATGGATGTTATGAGTCCGAATGAATCCTTTTGGGAAGATTCCCATCATAGATCTTCATTTCTTCCTAATGCTTATTTGTTAGATTCATATTTTGTATCCCTTATTAGTTATGATATTGTCGAGTATCCCTAAACGCCTGTTTTATTACAAGGTGTTGATTCTAAAGGGAATTTGTGCAACATCACTCAAACTATTCCCATCGACATATTAGTGAAGCCGGGTGTTGTTGAACATGTTCACATTGGCCAGAACTATTCGGAAATGGAAATTGAAGAATACCAAGATCTTTTCAAGGATTTTCATGATGTTTTTGCCTAGAGTTACGAAGAAATGCCCGATATTGATCCATCTATTGTAGTACATGAGATCAAGACTTACCTGATGGAAAAATCGGTTAGGAAAAAAATTCGTGAGGTCCACCCAAGGAAAGCTGCAACTATAAAATATGAGGTTGAAAAAATTTTAAAAGTAGGTTTTATCTACCCATTCCTTTAACTAAGTGGGTATCTAATATTGTTCCTATTTTGGAGAAGTAGGGCACTATTAGGGTTTGCATCGATTTTAGGGACTTGAACAAAGCTTGTCCGAAAGACAACTTTCCTACCCCTCACATCGATCAGATCATTGGAAACTATGCTGAAAGTGTCATCTTTTCTTTCATGGATGGTTTTTCTGGATACAATCAGATTGAGATATTTCCTGACGAGCATAAAACGACATTCATTTTCCCGTGGGGAACCTTTTCTTATCGCAAGTTACCTTCTTGCTTAAAAAACATCGGAGCTACTTTCCAATGAGCCATGTCTTACGCTTTTCATGATATAGAACACATAGTGGAACCATACTTGGATTACCTACCTACTCATTCACATCAGAGAGAGGATCATTCAGGGCATCTTAGACACATTTTTCTTGAATGCTGTCATTATCATATCATGATCAGTCCACATAAGTGTGTTTTTTGTGTTGAGATTGGATGCCTTGTTGGCTTCATTGTTCCAAATATGGAGTTTGAATTGATCCCTTGAAAATTGCTGCAATTGTGGCCTTACCCCCCCAATTGATATCACCGAACTCCAAATTTTGCAAGGGAAGGAAAACTTTCTTCATCGTTTTATGTGCAATTTTGCAGAGAAAACTCATGGTTATATGCATCTGTTGAAGAAGAACACTCCCTTCTTTTGGGATGATCAATCTCAATTAGATTTTGATAATTTAAAGTATGCCATAACACACTCACATGTGTTACACCCCTCGAATTATTCAAAATATTTTCTGCTCTATATTGCTGCCTCCACTACTACCAATGGTATGGTTCTAATGCATGAGGATTCGAAGGGACAAGAACATGTGATTTATTATCTTAGTAAGAGACTTCTTAAATCTAAAACTAGATACTCACATGTGGATAAGCTAGCTTTGGCTACAGTCATTGTTGTACAATGCTTCCCTCATTACATCTTACTTCGTACTACTACTATACTCGTGGATCAAAACCCTATGTACTACATTTTGACTTGTCAGGTACTAGGGGGCACATATTCTCATTGGATTGTTATCCTACATGAACTTGATCTCGAGTTTGCTAAGACCACTTCCAAGAAGTCCTTAGTATTTGCAGAGTTGATGTGTGACCTTTCCCGTGCTCTCATGGAAACTGAGCCCAATGATTCATTTCTGGATGAATTCTTGTTCCTCATTAGCACAACTGATCCATGGTATGGATATTTGATCGTATATCTCCAAACTCAAATATTTCAGCCCAATCTATCTCGCGATGATCGCCGATGCATTCATCACCACGCTAAGTATTATATCATTCTTAATGATACCCTATACTGACGTGGTATTGATTCAATTCTCCAACGATGTCTTACTCATGACGAGGCTAAACAAGTCTTGCGTGACTGCCACTCTGGAGCATGTGGTGGTCATATTTCTAGGATGGCTACAACTGGTTAAATTCTTTGCATTGGGTACTTTTGGCCCTCAATCTTCAAGGATTGCCATGAAGCGTTCAAAATATTCCCACCCTGTTAGCCTTTTTATTCTAAAAAGTGCACCCACCCTACTCCGTTACACCCCGTCATTTCCGTTGGCCCTTTTTCCAAATGGGGGATTGACTTTATGCATTGTAAGCCTACCTCAGCAGGGGGGCACGGTTACATCATCGTAGCTGTTGATTATTTCACAAAATGGGATGAAGTAATGCCTACATGTCCCGAGGATGGTAAGACTTCCACCCTCTTTTTGTTTAATCATGTCATTGCTAGGTTTGGAGTTCCACATGCCATAGTGACTGATCATAGATCCCATTTCTGTAATCAGATGATGGCTGAACTGAGTGCCAAGTTGGGTTTTTGTCATGAAAACTCACCCCCCTACTATCCATAAGCTAATGGACAGGTTGAACCCATTAACAAGGTATTTAATACCATGCTTCATAGGATGGTTGGAGAATATAAATCAAATTGGCATTTAATTTTTTTCTCAACACTTCGGGCCTATAGAACTTTTGTGAAAACAACAACTAGTTTCATGCCTTTCCAATTGGTCTATGGACTAGAAGCTGTTCTACCTATCGAATGCGAAATTCCATCACTAAAGCTAGCTATTGAGCTTCTGCCCAACACTTCCATTGAGGAAGAACATTTTCTTTGTCTAACTAACCTTGACAAGACACGACGAGATGTTTCTTTGGCTAATGAGTCACACAAGAAACGGATCAAGGCTCAATATGATAAATCGTTTCAATTTGCTTTTTCAATGAAGGAGATATGGTTTTGACTTACGATCAGAAACACGATAAACTTAGGAAAGGGGAGTTGGAATCAATGTGGTATGGTCCCTATATCGTTATCAAAGTCTTGGAAAAAGGGTTCTATTAGTTAGTGGACTATGATAGGATACCTTTCGGGCAACCTCACAATGGGTTGTACCTAAAAAGCTACTATGCTTGGGATATCTTTGTATTAGTGCCTTGTATATATGTGTATATTTGACTTTTTAAGTGTGGTTTTATTATGTTAAGTATGGTTTTGGGTTCTTGTCCAATGTTGCTTATCCCATGTTATGATTTAAATTCTACAGAAGTCTCTTTTCTATGGTTTTGCTGATGGTGCTTGCCACCACACCCTGAATCTCACTTCAACCACCTGGGTACTGTATTCCCAACCCAATGACTTTGTTAGTTCATGAGTTGTTTGCATAGGTCCAGCTACCAACAACATCGTCGAATATCACGTAGTAATAAGGTTGCTAACTGAAGCTGCGTCTCGTGATATTGGTTACTTGGTTATCTTTATGGACTCCCAGCTCATGGTTTCTCATTTGAGCCATGTTTATGCCATATGAAACCCGGTTCTCCTTCAAATTTTTCGAAGGGAAAATCTGTTAGAGAGGTCACTTGAATCTATTACTTATCAACACATTTCAAGATCTTATAATTCAATTGCTGATTCACTTGCTAATTATATGTTGGATTGGTACATTGCTCATTCTTGATACATTGATGAGTAAAATAACATGATACATCATAAATAAATAGTAAAAGACATAAATCCCATGTAAATAATATTCCATTACCAAAAAAAGTAGGCTGCAAAAGATAAGTCTATATATATATATATATATATATGCAAGTGTTTCACAAAAAAATATGGTCTCGAGACCTTAACTGAAGCACACTAGCTTTTAGAACTACAAGATAACCAAAATCCCAAAGCTAGGAGCTTTCAGTGTATATATCATGCAGAACCCTGATGGTTCTCATGGTAGCACATGATGGCCCTTAATACTCTATGCAGTAAGCGACTGAAGTGACCTGACACACCAGTTGTGTGCCTCTAGTACCTCTTAAAGAGGTCATATACCGATATATCCAAAATTTCTAGGGTAATTCGGTTGAGTTTTCCTCCAGATCAGTCATCTCATCGTCACCACGATGCACAAATTGAACCCTGACTCGCATGTCTATCGGAGATGATCCTCTGGGTCGCGCTATTCCCACATATGCACGGTAAGAAGTATGTCTCGTTACCGTACATAAAAATCAGAAAATGAAAAGAATATAAAAACATGTATATCTTAGTGTTCTACTCACCAAGGTCTCCCCACTGCTCGTCCACCGGTAGGGCTAGGTATGGGTCTCCTTTGAAATCCGTGCTGACATAAGCATAGTCGTCAACCATGAGAAGCTGGTCATCCAACCAACGAAATAAGGTAGCCCCATACTTGACCCTTGGTCCCCCGCCATCGTGGCAAGCCATGACCTCCACCCATCTAAGCATGTGTGGATCACGTGCCCTAAGCTTAGTAAAGGCCACCTGTGGCCTCAATAGTGGAACCCTCTCCATAAATAATGACACTAAGACGGTGCCATACTTGAATTTTTTTAGTTCTCCACACCGACACTTGGTCAACTGCTCTTTGAAAGTATCCCGTAGGGCTTCTTCCCAGTTGAATATTGTTGGGTCCATAGCCTCCAAAGCATACAACATGTGAGCACTGGATGCCTGATAGGGCCCCTGACTCTAAGAAATGCGTTGCATGGTAGATAGTACTGTTCGTAGTGGTAGTTACCTCACATATTTAATGGGAATTTTTTTGCCATCCATCTGCGTGCCCGAAAAGTAGTATTGGTCTATAAGCACTTGAGTAGTAATGCCCCCCACCACGAGGACAAATAAAGGAAATAGGCACTCCTTTCCTAGATAAGCCTGTCAAGAAATAGATGTCCTCTACCTCCACAGTCAAAATGTAAGCACCCACCTCAAATTATTGTTTCTTAGGATTCCACATCTTGAGGATATACTCCAATAGTCTTAGTTATGCTCTCATGCTTGATACCTTGAAGAATTTGAGTAATCCACACTCACGAAGAGCAATTATGGTTCCTTAGTCATTTGCCCCTCTTATGTCATCCAGTTCATGTTCACGCTCCTTCCACACCACCATTTTTAACAATGCAGTCTGCCAAAACATTAAATTAAAGGATTAGAAGTAATGTACAATCAGTTAAAATCCTTTAAAATTAGTAATTTGGCTTATATTTAATGCGTTTTAGGGCAATATGTGACACCATGGTTTATATGTTAGAATAGAGCAGTGCCACCGCTCTTTCCTTCAGCGAAATATGCGATGTCACTAGAGCACCGCTCTTTCCTTCAAGGAAAGATGCGACGTCACTGGAGCACCGCTCTTTCCTTCGGGGAAAGATGCAGTGTCACTGGAGCATGACTGTTCTTGAAAGGGAAAAGTGCAGCGCCCTCAAAACTCATTTTCCCTTTGGAAAACTTAAAACCCTAAAAAATGCATTAAAAGTGAAATTTGAGACGTGAAAGTGTTAGGAGTAAGTTCTAGAATTACCAGGTTTAGACCGTTAGGCAAATGATTGATCATAGGCTCCATAATCCAAGCTTCAAATTTGCACTCCAAATGGCTCTTTTGCTCTCCAATTGGGTAAAAACAAATGGTAAATGTTTTTGAACCTTTTATCATGTTTTATTAACAATTTTGGATTTTATTTTAATTATTTTGTTGTCACCAAAATCTATACCATCAAAATTTCCATACTTCGACAGCATGCAGGTAAAGAAGGACCTCGATTCTTGCTGCCATAGTCTTATAACCCAACATATTTTTACCAAACTATTGAGTTCTTGTCTCAATCTGGGAAGCCTTTCTTCATCTCAATCTTCAAGCTTGTGAAGTCTTGTGACCATCCTCAAAATCCCGACCTTTGTTAATCTTGAGTTAATTAGCCAAAGTCTCAATTCTTTGGATCAACTTTGTTGAAATTACTTTTAGTCCTAAATTGCTCATTAGGTCAAAAACTTTTTATATCATGAGTTATGTTTGATAATGAATTCATTTCTTTTCCTAAATAATACTTTTTATTTAAAAATTGAAATTATTAAATAATAATTTTTTTATTATAATGTTTCACTTTTCACGTGGACATTAAAAAGAATGAGTTTGGTTTGGTCAAAAACTTCTTATATCATGAGTTATGTTTGGTAATCAATTCATTTCTTTTCCTAAATAATACTTTTTACTTAAAAATTGAAATTATTAAATAATAATATTTTTTTCATGAGTTATGTTGGGTAATCAATTCATTTCTTTTTCTAAATAATACTTTTTATTTAAAAATTGAAATTATTAAATAATAATTTTTTTCATTAGTTATGTTTGGTTATCAATTCATTTCCTAAATGATACTTTTTATTTAAAAATTGAAATTATTAAATAATAATTTTTTTCATGAGTTATGTTTAGTAATCAATTCATTTCTTTTCCTAAATAATACTTTTTATTTAAAAATTAAAATTATTAAACAATAATTTTTTTTTATAATATTTCACTTTTCACGTGGACATTAATAGGAATGAGTTTGGTTTGGTTATGCGAAAAGATATAATCTTCGTCCCTTTCCTATTTCCACGTCATAAATAGCCAAATTAACCAACAACAAATCATTCAATGTCGAGCTCTTTGCTCATGGCTCATGCATGGCTCCCGCAGCATCAAATAAAATCGGAGGCTATGGTAAATATAAAGTTATATAATTTCATTGTCCTTGTGCATGTGGGACGTATCCGATATCAAACCAAATAATCAAACCAAAGCATTGAGCATCAAATGCCAAGTGAAAATGTCATCAAATCAACACTACTACAAAGCTGTTTACATGAGAAAGTCTACGGGTTCAAAAGACCACACGTGTCGATAAGAAGCATTGGCAGCTATAAACATAATGTAGTGAAACCACTTTGAGCCAGGATAAAGTCTCGAATGCATTAAATCCAGACCTCAATGCTAGTATTGAGCATCCATGTCTATGTTGAGGTGTTGACCGGGCATCCATATGCCAAACTTTAACGCTTCAAATTGTTAGTAAGTATCGATTGTTTAAAGGTGAGGATTCAGAGTAGAAAGTTTCCAACATGTGAATATGTTCATGATCGCCATTCAAAAGAGATTACGTCCATACGCAACTCACAAAATCACCAATTGTTCAAAGCTGGAGTTTCATTGGATAGTCTTGAATAAAGAGTGGTTCAAATATGTGTGATTATCTGTTATAAGTCCTCAATCTACAACGTTATGATGCTTACTGTGAGCAAAGATACGGGTTCTCTGTATCTTCTAATTTTAGAGTTGCTCAAATATAGCTATGGGTGTTTATTGTTTATTGTATGGCAATTGTTCATTAGTTTTGAGATTGGAGAAAAAAATCAATGTTATGAGAAACTAATTCCATTATTTGGGGCAACAAATTCAACCAGAAAGGATGATAAAAGATCAGCAGTAACAAAGATTTCTATTCACATATTTGTAGAATCAGTTATAGAGATGAATTCCTCTAGCAATATCGAATAATGAACGCTAGTAAGCAAAACACATGGCAGCTACATGATTCCAGAAGAAAATCATACAGATGGCAAATTAAAAGGAAATAGTCTCAACAATTCCTCATTTGAAGGAGGATATCATAAGTTACAGAAAGATTTTGGGGAATATTATTTGATAAAGATGGAATTATATTCAATGCAATCACCACTAAGAATTCCTCTTCTTCTCAACAAACCACCAGATCACCAATTGTAGTTATTAGTTCTACAGCTTGTCCGGATCATAAACAAAGGATAATGCATATCAAATCATGGAATTGAAGATTCAAATTCTCCATTTGACATCCATCACCGAATGGAGGGATCGCTGCATTTTAGGAAAAATCATCGTCAGCTGCCAGAAAATTACAATTCATCAGAAATCACGTCAAAAGTTTTACCTAAAACTAGATTCATTGACAGATTTTTGGACAACACACCAGTCATTCCATTTCTGTCGAGTTTCTATAAGGTGATCATGGCAGAATACTCGATGAAAGATAGCTTGAGATGACCAGATCAATGGTAGATTCTATCATCTCCTACTACATCATGAGCATATCCCATTTCTTAAGGAAGTAGTTTCGATTGAAACGATTTACCTGATGAGATAACATTGGAACATGTTATTTAACGAGCAACCAGTCGACTGCAAGGGAGCAGGTTCCAGTCGAGAGAGGCCTTGTTATTGTAAGGGTCGAATGTTACCAGTCTGAAACTTCTTTTGAAGCTCTGTAACTGCATTTTGGGGACTATATGGAGGATGAGAAACATCGTATGAGCCATTGTGACTTTTAATCAATACAAATATAATTCAATGTATTTGATATGATTTTTATGAAGGATAGTGTTTATGTCTGTGACATCTCATTGCATATTTATGTATTTGTGTTCCTTTCTATACAAAATGTTTTTCTGTTTAAAAAAGCATTTATCATTTGTAAATATATCAACTATTTGTTGTTATATAGTTGATCCCAAAGGTGGCTCATGTATGTCTAGTGTTGGTAGATTCTATACTTTTACATCATCCTTGTTTATTATCTCTTATATGTACTTATTCAGTATATATTGTATGCCTGACTACTGGTCATTTATTCACCCTTTCAATTCCCCTTCTATTATTACACCATTAATCCAATTAATCAATCAACATTTTCCTATTGAGCATTAAGATGTGTTAAGCTTGGCTCTCTTGTAGTCAAGAGTTAACTTTAGCACAGACATATTTCATTAATTTTTACCCTAGTTTGGTCATATAGAGTTCAATTTTTATTTAAAAGGGTCTAATAGTCTTTTTGAAGGTTGCAGGTCATGGAGAAGTAATATTTTCGGATATGGAGGAGTTTCTTTTTGTTTTTTTCATTCTTGCACAAAACAGAAAAATCTTCCGAGCGCTATTTTGAAACTTCAGTCGTGCTCGTTACACCTAGCACTGAGTTTTCGAGTCAAATTTTACCTCTTTTTCGGACTTGTTAAGCATTTTTTTACGAAAAAGAAACCCTAATAGAGTCATCTTTAAGCTCTTTTCGGACTCTTAAAATGTGAAAAGATTGTCGAGTGAACTTGTCATCTTCACGCTCATAAAAATAACTGAAGAGTCATCTTTCGACGGTAGTTTACCCCTTTTTCGGTTCGGATTAACTAGTTACGAAAAATGTGTACTCTAGCTGTTGACTAGAAGATTTCTCCAGGGTATTATTTTATACTTTTTTGGGCTTTGGAGACTAAATTGTACGAAAAATGACACTTTAGAGTCTTCTTCAGTTTCGTTCAGACTCTCTAAATATGAACGATCTCGGGTTTACTTTCATTGGACTTGTTAAACTAAACACTAAGAGACCCTCTTTTGGGAATGAACCCCTCTTTTCTCAGGTTCAGAAAACATATGAGATGGACTTATTTCAAGATAAGCTACAATGAGTGTTTGTTACCCTCTTTGAACTCGTAAAAACGAAAATGGGCACTCATCAAGTATGATGGGGAAAGTAAGGGAAGGGAACTGTATTTCATTTGCAATAATGGCAATTTTTAGTCACCTTTGAACATGGCACCTGTCTACATTTCATTCAGCCAGTTGGGTATTCAGCTTGCTTCCGAGTAGATCCACTTTCATGAGTCATGTCACTGTTTTGAGTCTTTCAAAGAATGCATCGTCTATCGTTGCATTGTGCCCTCGTATCCACCTCGTCAAGTCAATGCTGCCAAGTCTTTGGTCGTGCTGCCCTATGTTCAAAGGAAAATTATGTTGGTAGTTTGCATCTGCAGTCAAGCCTACCTTTGTGTCAGTTACCTTTGAGTTAGTCATGTGGTTACTTCATACTCAAATTCCAAAATTTTGATTCAAGTTTCGTGTCGTTGATGTGGGATTCATCATGGCCCTCCTTTGACGAGACTATTCCTGATGACTTCAACTCATATTTTAGGAATTAGTCTTAGAAACAAAGCAGTACATTGATATCTGTATACATCAATGACATATTTCCTCGCTTTTGACAATAGGTTTACATTATTGACCTTTGATCAAAAGATTCAACTGAGTGTTCGACAACAACTTTTCTCACAATCTTACAATGGTAAAGAATATCCTCATGACGGTCTTCCAACAACAACAATGGCTCCTCTTGTGGTATCACTCTTCTCATAAAACACATTGATCAACAATGAACACAGTGATTACAAAGTTCCTCCGTGTGTCACTATTCCTGCTCTCGATTTAATGTTTAGATTGCAGACTGCTATTATGTTTGTTTAGTACAAAAACTTTAATAACAATGACTCCTGTGAGAGAGTAACTCTCAATTAGCTAGAAATCTTGCTGTGATATTAAAATAACATTTCATTTCATTGTACTCATTTCAAGAACCACACATAATATTTACTAGTGAAGAAGGTAAAGAAATAGAAGTTTAATAAACATACCGATTTACATTTCTATCCCATTCATCAAATCGCCTTCACGAAATGTTCTTCACTTGGCATATTTTCGTAACAACCGTAATTATTCCTGTAATTCTCTTGATAGCATAAACTTCCTTCCCGGTTGTTCCCTCTTCTATACAACAAGCAATTTCTCTTAATACACAGGTCACGATGTTCTACAACAATACCATGTCTTCATAGGTGCTATGTTACCATGTTCGACTAAAATATGACATTTCCACATAAGTCGAACACCTTAAGAAACCACTACATAAGCATATGAAAGATTGACACACCGATGTACTGCATTGTTAAAACCATTAGAGAGGGAAACAATTCATGGCCCCAGCCAAACAATCACTTGAGGCAATATAGTAATGAAAAGGAAAATGATTTATATATGGAGTTCTCACAATTGATCATTAGCAAATGAACCTTGATAATTTTTAAATAGAGATTAAGGACCAATTGGATGTAAAGCCATGGATCAATACAATCGCTAAGATGAAGAAAAAATGAACATTTAGATCACTTTATGTCTAAAACATATTGTGACCATCATATGCCATAAGTACAAACATATTAAAAAAAAACATACTTTACCTAAAAACACATTAAACTATATTAATTTTAACTAACTCTTATGTGTTTAAATATCCTAATAATATAGTTGAAACATAACATCATCTTATGTTAGATTTTGAAGCTTTTTACGACATATTCACATAAATCTGTATACATGTTTTGTGTTACGATGGTGGCTTGAAACATATATAGCGTAGCTGCCATACATATTATAGAAATCTCTTATAAATATTATGGATAAATTTAATCCTATTATACGATCTTGACTGAATAATAATTCTTTGGAGCCCAAAATAAATCCCGTCTTTCCATTTCAAGAAGGCCACAACACTCGTTGAAGAGAGAGAAAGAAATTAATGGTGCAAGGCTAAAAATTTGGAAAAAAAATGTGGTAACAGTTGGTAAGTAGAATATAATCTACATGGTTTGTAAAGATGCATCTAAGCAGGAAACTCAGAGATGGTGTGGCAACCAGAAATGGTTTGTGGGCATTGCAATGATAACCTTTGCCACAATAAATCCAAAAACCACCTTTTCGTAGACACTTTTCAGTTGGCGATTTTAGGGGATGAATAGTGGAATACAAAAACACTTTAGGGGATGGACGATGGAATAAAAACACACTTTAGGGGATGGATTGTGGAAAGAAAAAACCTCCACTCCATAGATGCTTTCCAATTGGAAATTTTAAGGAATTTGAAAAACATATCAATGGGCATGGAACCATTAGAGGTTACATGAGGACATATGCTTCTTTAAAGATGGAATCATTTTTTTTTAAGACTTTAGAAAGGTTATAAAGTGTCTTTTTCATTAATATTTTTTTTAAGACTCTAGAAAAGTTTTAAAGTGTGTTAATTAAGGAATTTATAAAAAAATGAAAAAATAAAATACACAAAAAAAACTAAACTTACACTCATGGAAGGGGAGGGGGCTACACTATGAAGAAGCATAACATCCCAACACATGCATGTTGAACATTGTTAACATTATTGTTGTGACTCTTTAATGGTACAATTAGGTTTTTAATGGTATAATTAGTGTCGTAGTCCTTGAAAAATGTTTGCTCCAACAATCATACAAGGTTTCTTCAAAATGGTAACAAAAACTTATTTACATCATTATTAACCATTTAAATTGATTTTTAAATTAAAATGGATTAATTAAAATTTTAGTTAATTTAAGAAATTAGATAAAATAGGCTCATTTGCCCTCATTATATAGTCCAACTAATAACCCACTAGTGGTAGACCAACTAGTCAATGTGGGATTTAGTTCACATCTAGGCATTAATTCAATTCCCATGGGTTCCTTAGTGATGTATCACCTTCCCATATCAATCATATAAATGAGAAAAAAAGAGGTCCAACCAACATTAATTTTATAGCAATGATGTTTTTTTATAATTCGAGGGTGGGGGTCTTGATTGGTCATGGGAGGTACAGGAGGTCCCTAGAATGGGACCCCAAGTGGAGTGATGTTTAGAATGGTACTCACAATGGTGGTGAAATTTGTCGAAGCATAATCAATATAGATGGAAACGACATGGTAATGGGGGATTGATGTGACATGAACAATGGGTCTTGCTTTTACTGGTACTATTTAGGGATAAAATCTTGACAAATTCCATGAGGGTTGCAATAGATTTGTTGTTTCAAGCCAAATAGAACCATGTGTGAACTACCTTGTGCCATGGAGAATCGAGTCTTGGATTAGGAAATCCATGTCTCTAATGTTAATTCTGCCCAAGGCTCAACATCTTTAAAAACTCATGCTGGAATAGTCAAATCAAGGGTTCTGACTCTATTCTTGGCTTGAATTCAGGACTCCATTGAGATTTTCACTAGCAAAATTGCCTCAAGTTGTGCAATTTCAGCGTTGATTTGCTTCTAGACCAATGAGTTTAAGATAATGCCCTTGATTTCAACTGCTTTGTGGTTTGAATCTCATGCCAACATCCTTTTTGTGAGAATAATGTAAGGCGCATGGATTTTTGTTTCACAATAGACATATATTACGTTAATGGGCCTAGGAATTTTACCTACATGTAGTCTAGAGCTCATATGTAAAGTTTTATACTCCAAAATTGATAAATTTATCACGGACACTCATGGAGTTAGATGTTTAGTTCAGTTTAGTTTTAGTTGAAGTTATTTTCACACCAAGGATGTCAAAGATGATAAGATCCAACACATATGACAATAATGGCCACTTTTTAGTAGCATCAATTTGGTTTTTAACTTATTTTCACATCTTCTTTATAGTCCAACATGTGTGACCTACTGAAGGTTGAAGTCAATTTTGTTGTTGTGAAGATATGTGCAGTGAGATAGACAGTGAGAAAAGAGACATCCATTTTATACTCCATTTAGAGACAATGAAATCCCCCCCTAAAAAAATAGTCAATTTTTAAAATATTTTTGGATGTTTGCTTGATGAGACATAGATCCGTTAGACAACTGTTGCATGGGTAAAATAAAGAATGTTTTGCAAAAAAGGCCTAGTCATAGTCAAGTGTGTGTGTGTGTGTGTGTGCATGTTTGAAAGTTCCATAGCGAGGTCTCATACTACAGGGTCACCCCAACGTGGGTGAGAGAATTTGTAGGGTGGCATATCTGTCCTTATTTCATAAATGGAGATAGACTTGGATATGGTTGATTATGACAAAGAAGATGATGGGTATTGAGGTTAGCCTTTCGGTCATGTGAGGAGTTATTAGAGATCTAGGAGTGCTCTAACGTAATGTGTGACATTGGCACTTGTTTCAATACATGCAAATATTTCTTGAGTATGCAAACCAAATATTCTTTGCCTTTTTCTTTATAGCGCTCATGCTAATCCATATAAATTTCTTCCTTGAGATCACCATGCAATAAAATAGTTTTTGTGTTCAATCGCTCCAATTCTAAATCTTGCGCTACTACAAGTGCAAGTAAAATCCTTATAGTAGTTAGTTTCACAATTGAAGAGAATATTTCATTAAAATATATACTTGACTTTTGCACATAGTATTTTACCACTAAGAAAGATTTATAACATTCCAACAACCAATCATTATTTTTCTTTACTTTATACACCCACTTGTTTCCAACAACCTTTCTTCCTGGTGGGAGATCCACAAGTTCCCATGTTTCATTACAATGTATTTATTTCATTTTTAGTCCATGACTTTCCTCCATTTATCTACATTCTCATATTATCTAGCTTCTTGAAATGAACTATGTTCACCATAATAAGTTAACAAAACAAAATGACATTGAAAACAAAGAGAATACCTTTTTGGATGTCTCTCAGACATATATAAAACTTCTAAGTTGTTGATGTTGAACTTGTTGTTGTTTGCAATATACCAAAAGTATATTATATTTATTGATAAATAATTAATTAGTATATTAGGTTATTAACTATCTAATTATTAAAGATGCTAGTATCC